>OZ010789.1:69711087-70311287 GCA_963932465.1 Maratus speciosus
GGGCTATTTTGCGAAAGGCCTGGTTTGGTCCGAAGTAGCCCTGTTACTTAGAAATGCCTTTTGCACAACCAAATCTCTTAAAAAGTGTTTTAAGTATTTTTTTTTCAAATGCTACTGTAGCAAAAAGTTACATTAATTGTTTTTGATCCAGTTGCTGAGAATAACATGACGAAAACTGTTTCTTGTGTCTTTAATATTTACAATTGGTTTATTGTGTTTAAATGTAAAAAAAAAAAAAAAAAAAAATGTTTATCGACTTTGCCGTGTTAATTCATCAGTAGATCCTATTGCAAGACGGTATCAATAGTCCATCATATAAAATAAATTCAATTTATATTAACCTTTAACTGATGTCACGCGGTCTCCCAGACCCCGCGACTCCCAGCTGTAAACACTTTTACAGCTCTTTACTTTTCTGTATTGACTGACGTTAAATAATATGAATAAAATACTTTTTTCATGCAATTTAATTCACATGCTCCTAAGAGAAGTACAACGATACTGTTAGGACAAAATTTAAGCAAATTCAACCATTTGAGTTATTTTTTTTTTATTCATTTTATTCGAGGTATCTGAGAGATCGGATCACATCAGTTGTGTGACAAATTTTAGTCACATCAATTAAAGGTTAAACTATGTGAATGGAACAAAGAAGACCCTGGCAGGGGCGACTTTGTTCCAAAACTTTAATTATAGTTAAAAAATAATAAAAAAAAAGTAAAACATTCTCTCTTTAAGACCATACAGTTTGATTCATTGTTTCATGTTACTTGTTTACAACTCAATTTCGACGTTCAAATGTCACGTGTAATGTATTTTAATAATGGAAATGTTAGTGAAACCAGGGAAAAGTGGCCAAAGACGGTAGAATATCTGACTTGTTTACATTCGTATTACTTATAATGAAGAAAAACTAAAAAAAAATTAAAAGCAGGCGTTTCACATAGATACACATTTACAAATAGAAACTGAAAAATAAAAAAATTCAAATTATTTAGAAAATATTACCTTTTTACGCATAAGATATTTTAAAGTGGAGAAAACGAATTCGCCTAAATTATAGTTAAATGAATTATTAAGGACAAAATGCAGTTTTAAAAAGCTCACATTTATTAAAAAATTACAAAAACATTTGCTCTTTTATAAGCATTAGATTTAAAGAAACAAATAAATGACTTTTAATTGTACTGTTTACGGTTAAATATGATTGTTTTTTTACAGCTCACTACTAATGGGAAAATCTGAATTGCATAGAAGTTCAGGTTTCACTGTAAAATTTACGATAAAAAACTGTCAATTTTGGAGCCAGTGACAAACCGTTAAATTTACAAAAAATATATGTAATATGTAAAAAAAGCGGTTTTTTCATTAAAAAATGTAGATATTTTCTGTAAAAAATAACAAAATCCATATTTTTCGCTGTTTTAAAGAATAGGTAGTTTTCTGTGAAAAAACATGGATTTTGTAATTTTTACAGAAAAACTCTATACTTTTTTTCAGACAAGTCTGTTTTAATAAGCAGATTACAGATATTTTCTGTAAAAACGGCTTTCCGCTGCCTCCAAAATTTAATATTTTTCCGTTAATTTCTCAGATTTCTTTTTACAGTGTATTGTTTTAAGTACAAACGAATTATCTTTCATGATCGGGCACCACACGATAGACACAGATTTTCTTTTTAAATTGGTATTTAAAAAATACTTAAAAATCATTGAAAATCAGCAAATTAAGATACAGCTTTAAAAAAAAAATTGCTTTTTAAAGAACAGTTTTTTCTTGTAAAATTTACAGGGTTTTTTTTTTTTATTATTATTTACTGTGTATCGGTCTTTAAATGGAGATAAAATTTTATAGTTCTGTAGATTTGTGATGAATTTGGGGCATTTTATGATTTTCATGTGCTATTTACGCTACTTTATTCTGCTTGTAAATCGGTGTAATGTAATTATCGACACAATCAGGCCCGTAAGATACGAAACCCTTTTTCGGAAGGCGAACAATTAGCTTTTCATATTTCGTTTTAGTATTTCTTATGTCTTGAATGTGTATCTGTATGTTATGCAATTATTTCCCCTGGGTGAAGAGCTAGTATAAAGATATTCCCAACACAATAACATTTGTTTTATACAAAATCTTCTGTAGAATAAAATTTACTATTTTTACTTATTTTATTTAAATTTTACATAGTTCTTGAGCACTTTATATGCGTTTTGCAATTGTATTTGCGGTTGATCGAAGCTAACATGCATATTTTAGAAAGAATTATTTGGCGTATAATTAATTTATTTGTTTTAAGCAAGGTTGTATCTTCGTACCATTAAAATTATAGTGTTGTCAGCCTCAATCTTGATGTCGCTTACTTTGGCTGTAAATCTGATAACCAAATAATAATTTTCTTTGTATGAATCTGTCTGCGTGCATGGAGTTATAAATAGAACTCGAAATATTGCTTGGAATTTTCTCATATTTTATATTTTGTCGCTTCATGAATGCGCGAGTTGATGTGTGCAATATTTTACACCTGTGCGAAGAGCAGATAATATACGAAAGTAGTTTACTCAGGCAGAAGACTGACAGATACATTTCTAAACACACGAATCTCCTAAACCAACATTTGCATTGGAATTTAGGAACAGTTTTATAGAAAGTTATTGCAGATAAATGTAAATATCTATCATAATACAAACATTTTGTGATTGTGAGTGTCTGTGTAGGCGACGGGCAGACGTATTTATTCTACATAGATGTCTAAAAATTTCGTTCCTGATAAACAAATTAGTTGCACATGTCTCAAGGTACCTGAGCCTCAGATTTTGCTCTTTTATATATATATATATATATATATATATATATATATATTGATATTAGTTTTTTTTTTAGACTGCTACTTTGATGGCGACTTTTGGGATTGAAACAATTTCCATCTTTTACCTAAATATAGTAAATTATGTGCTCTTTTCAATAAAATCAATTCGAATGTTTCCTTAAGTGAATATTCCGAAAATGTGTGGACTTTTCAATATCAAATTATTGTAACACATACATAAAATTTATATCTATATAGGGAGCAAACATTAAGGCAACTTAAAAAATGAAAATAGATAAATAATAGGAAATATTTCAATTTTTAATGAAAAATAATAAAGATGCTTTCTTTTTAATTCTTGGAGCAGGATACAGTGAAGCATTTTTGCTTGTTGGAAAGAAGAAACAGAAAGCGGAAGCGGAAGCCTACCGAAAACAGGCTGGTAATAGCAAAAGCATTTATCTCTTCTAATAGATGAAGAAAGAAGTTTGAGTATTCTATTTTCATTCAATTTTTTAAATTTACTTTTGAAGAAAATAAGTTATTTTTTTCACATTGAACTAACGTTATTCTTTAGTGTCATCTGAATAAACACCCGGCGGTTTGCGAAGTGCAGCCCCACGTGAAAGGAGGGTCGATTTTCGAATCACAGGGGGTTACCAGAATGAGAAGGCAATGTTGGACGCACAGTGGCTGGAAAATTAACATAGAGTTCGAGGGTCGAGCGCCCCCCTTCTCTTTACGTAAAAATATACACTATATTGCCATTAATGACCGGCAATATTCAATTTTAGACATTTTGTCGAATATTTAGAAATATACTTGTCAGATTCTTCTGGAATTTCTGTATTAAAAATAAACATGTATGACCTCATATTTAGAAATGTCGATTTGATAAAAAGGACAACTAGGGGGCCAACAAAAAATCAAAGAAAAAAAATAATACTTGAGATTGTAAAATAAAATGCGCGGAATGATCTATTGCTACCGAATATAAATAAACAGACATTGTGCAATATGTCTATTCTTTTGTGTAAGAATAGCACGTATATTAATAGAGATAAAGCGATTTATTTTAAAAAAATTAAAAAATTCTTGCATGTTTTTTGCTTATAACATACAGGGTTTTCAAACAAACTTAACGCCGATTTCAGAAAAATTGACAAAATATAGTAGAAACAATATAGTGTAATTGGAATATAAATATATTAAATATTTTAGGAAATATGAGCAGTTGTATGAAATAATTTTTGTCTGCGCATGCGCGAACGATAACTAGGATAATTTTACATAATTTAATAGTCAACTCTATGGAGCAACTTATTAACAAAAATCTAGTCAAATATCATAAAAATTCAGAAAGATATCTTGCATGTTTAAAAGCAGCTTAATGATAAGGGATTTTACACAAATTGTCATTTTTTATTTCATTTTTTTTTTAATTTTCATTTTTTATTGATGCTTTGGTTCTTCTCTGATAACCACCAGAACGAGTCTATACCATATTCAAAAGAAATATCAAAATCGAAGCATTTTTTCCAAATCTACTCGTTGATAGTCACTAAATACTTTTTTCTGAAAGCCAGTTAATAGTCCAGGCAATAGAGACCGTATAGGGACTCTACCCAGCAAAATTAATGGTAGTACTGTAAATCGGCTTTCTAGATGTTTTTTGGGTGGCTGAATCCAAATTTGCAACTTCCCACCAAAATTTCCGCCGGCAACACACCCAAATTTTAGTAAAAAGACCCCCCCAAAAGGTTTTTATTAAACAATTCCATTTTTTTATTGTTTTAGGGGAAAAGTAGCTAGAAATTCGGAAAGCAGACAAAATTTGCAACAAATTAGATATATGATATTATGACTTAGGATGAAGGGGAAGGTGGGATCTGCCTCGGAACATGCGCCGCAGTGCTGCGTGGACTAAGTTGCGAAATTCCACTTAACCATCCACACGTTTACATTAGCCCTCCCATCTTCCATCCGAACTTTCTCTATAAGGTTTACTTTAAGTTTTTTGGGTCGCTGAATCCGAATTTTTAACTTACCCCCAAAATTTCCCCCCCGAACCCCCCCCCCCCTTCCCACATAGCTGTTTTTAACTCAAATTTCTTATTGTTTTAGGGGAAAAGCATTACAAAATTCAGAAACTAGCAACAAATTTGCAACAAATAGGATATATGACATTATGACGTAGGATAAACGGGGAGAGAGAGTGCTGCCTCGGAACATTCCCCGCGCGCTTTTCTCAAAAACAAATTTTTTCAAAAAATCAATTTTTTGGGGGGTTGCCGGGAGAAATTTTGGTGGGAAGTTACAAATTCGGATTCAGCGACCCAAAAAATATCTAGAAAGCCAATTTCCAGTACTACCATTAATTTTGCCATATAAAATCCTCTATTGCCTGGACTTCATCATTTAGTGCGCGTAGCACCGCAGTGCATGTTACGAGGCAGCCCTCACCCACCCCGTACATCCTAATTCATAATGTCATATATCCTATTTGTTGCAAATTTTGTCTAGTTTCTGAATTTCGTAATGCTTTTCCCCTAAAACAATAAGAAATTTAAGTTAAAAACAACTATTTGGTGGGGGTTTCAGGGGGGGAGGGGATTTTTGGAGGAAAGTTAAAAATTCGGATTCAGCCACCCAGAAATCTTAAAGTAAACCTTATAGAGAAGGTTCGGAGGGGAGATGGGAGGATGAATGTAAAGGTGTGAGTGGTTAAGTGGAATTGCGCAACTTAGTTTACGCAGCACCGCGCGCATGTTCCGAGGCAGATCCCCCCTTCCCCTTCATCCTAAGTCATAATGTCATGTATCTAATTTGTTGGAAATTTTGTCTACTTTCTGAATTTCTAGATACTTTTCCCCTAAAATAATAAAAAATGGAATTTTTTAATAAAAACCTTTTTTTTGGGGGGGGGGGGCTTTTTACAAAAATTTGGGGGTGTTGCCGGGGGACATTTTGGTGGGAAGTTGCAAATTCGGATTCAGCGACCCAAAAAACATCTAAAAAGCCTATTTCCAGTACTACCACTAATTTTGCTAGGTAAAATTCACTATTGCCTGGACTATAATAAAAAATGACAATTTGTGTAAATCCCTTATCATTCAGCTGCTTTTAGAGAACAACTAAAAATTTGCTCACTCTAACGCCGATATCTTTCTGAATTTTTACGATATTTGACTAGATTTTTTGTAATAAGTTGCTCCATAGAGTTGACTATTAAATTATGTAAAATGATCCTTGTTATCGTTCGCGCATGCGCAGATAAAAATTATTTCATACAACTGCTCATATTTCCTAAAATATCTAATATATTTATATTCCAATTACACTATGTTGTTTCTACTATATTTTGTCAATTTTTCTGAAATCGGCGTTAAATTTGGTTGAAAACCCTGTATGTTATAAGCAAAAAACATGCAAGAATTTTTTTATTTTTTTTAAATAGATCGCTATATTTCTATTAATATACGCGCTATTCTTACACTAAAGAATACACATATTGCACAATGTCTGTTTATTTATATTTGGTAGCGATAGATCATTTCGTGCATTTTATTTTACAGGGTGATCCCAAGTATTATTTTTTTCTTCTATTTTTTGTTGGCCACCTAATTGTCTCCCTTATCAAATCGACATATCTAAATATGAGGTCATTCCTGTTCTTTTTAATCCTGAAATTCCAGAAGAATCTGACAAGTATACTTCTAAATATTCGACAAAATGTCTAAAATTGAAAATTGTCGGTCATTAATGGCAATATAGTGTATAGAGAGAGATGCTTTTGAAAAATGTAGTAGAGTTTGAGATGAGTATGGAAGATATAGTCTAGTAGTAGTTAGCTTAAAAGAGAAGACGTCGTACGTGTAACTTATGAAGGTAGTGTTTTCTCTGATGTCCCGAAGTTGAGAGGATGACGGCGATTGTATCCGGCTCGGACTCGGTTTTATGATCCGGAGCAAGAGGCTTAAACTGCAGTTTTGATCTTATGCCTTAATTTATTAGTATATTACATGGATGGACTTCTGTCCTTGTTAATTATGAGTATCAAGTGGAGCGAAATGTCAATATGCAGTATGGATTTACCATACACTTTGTGATCACATTCCCCAGACCATCCGGTACGATGGCTTGCTTGTCTTATGAGTGATGATTCACAGGTAATTTTATTTACTATTAATGTTCCTTAGTATTTTAAATTGTAAATGTATTGAAGTACACAGGGTTTGTATGCCCAATTTTAAGATAAATAATGAATGGTTAACTGATTATGATAAAAATAATTATGATGAAATTTAGTAAAAACAATTTAACTAAACCTTGAGGTGTGCGAGATAGTCAGTAACTTGTAATTTAAATTGTAAATAGGTAATGTAAATAAATATTTTAGTAATGATAATTTTATTTACCCTTTTCCTCATGAGTATTCTCTCTTTATTAATGAATATGCTTTTCTTTCAGAGTAAATATGATTTTAACTATTAACCCATTTTAGGCCAAGCATAGAAATTTTTTAAAATGTGGTATTATTTTCATTGAGATATGCTTACATTACGTTCATTAAAACACAAAAAAAGTTTCGTGCATGAAAAATAATATTTTATTTAAGAAACAAAATGGTGCGTATACGCGCCGTTGGCCAAATCAATGAACAAATCATTTAGTTGAACATTTGTATTATAGTCAAATTTTTATATTTTTGAATGGGAATTTTCGAAACATTTTGGATGCAAATGAACTTTACATTTGAGACACAAACAAATTGTTTGGTTTTTGCACACTTTACATCGTCTACGGGCTTTTTTTTTCATGTTCACTTATGGTATGTCTGATTCTATCAGTCGATATTTCTTTCGGTAGAGCTTTGGATGATGGACGATGGTAGGATGTGTCATTTGTAATGTATTTTCACCAGATAGATTGTTCTTGCATTCAGATTTTAATAGAGCAATCGCTATATAAGACTATAAGAACTAAAGTCCACAAGGGCCGTTTTTGTGTTAGTAGAAATTCTATGCAGCTTCCATGAATTTACTATAACGCTATCAATGATATTTGCAGATAATTGCCACCACCATTTCTTACCTTGGATCTTTATGCGGTAATTGGCTATGGCATTGTCATATAGGTCAACACCTCCTACATGCTAATTGTAATCCGAAATAATGTTCGGTTAAAATCACATCTTCTTTTATTTCTTTGAGACTGTATCGTCTAGCCTTTACAAGGAGCAAAATGGTCCTATTATTAGTAATAAACGTTACCACAGCATTGTCGTTCCATTTGATAGTACATGTCTCTGCATCCTTCACTGTTAAAAATTTACAGCATTCTGTCCAGTCATTTGACCGTTTTTATCGAAAACGGTTACACAATCGTAATTTAACACTATTCTGACAATATAATTGGCCATTTCATCGTCAGAATATAGTTAGTTTATGGTTATGAAACCGTTTTTTTCAAAAAAAAAAAAAAAAAAAAAAAACGATCGAATGACTGGACAGAATGCTGCAACTTTTTAACAGTGTTGTAAAATGCAAAATCGCAGGAACCACGAGGTTTTTCTTCATATTTTTGGAGTCATCCAATAGACAACCAGATATGTTATTTTCGCAAGCTGTTCCAAATGCAAAAAAACCCTTTTCTTTCAAAATTTCGAATAAACCGTAGGAACAGAAAAAGTTAACAAAATTTGTGCATTTCAGGTTTTGAAACAACGCTAAGAAACTTCAGAACAACACTTGTTTCTAATGGCATATTTTGTAGATCACCGCTAGTCTCAGCACCTTCATAAGGATTGAATTGGAAAAGGTATCCGTCAGATGAGGCCAAACACGAAATTTGAATCCAAACCTTACTGGCTTCCTCTTTACAAACATGTTTGATGAATGCCTTCCAAAATAAAGCACCATCTCTTCGTCAATTGACAAATGTTGAGAAAATACTCCACAACCAAAATTAGCAATAAAATCACACCAATCTTGCAATAAAACTCTGAAACCTTGCATAAAATGTGGATTTTCAATATTTGCGTTTTTTTTTTCATACATTAGACCAATGGTGCGTTAACGCACCTTTAAATTTAAATAAAAAAATTTTAAATTTTTTATGACATTTGTTTTATTTTTATTTTATTTACATAACTTGCAACTTTAATCCATTATAAAAACATATGATAAATCTCAAGTGGAATAATTGTACATTTTCCAAAAGTCGAATTTCTCAGTAACCGTTTCAAGTTAAAAAACTAGCGTATTTTAAAATTCCTAAACAGAAAATGGTTACTCGAATTGAATTACTAATATTTTATATATGTCTTTAGAAACCTTAAAAATAACAGGAAAATAAAATTAGTGAAAAATATCTGACGCAGTGTTAATAAAAAATCATTTATTGAAATGGTGCGTATACGCACCTTTGACCGAAAATGGGTTAAGAACTTTAGCGATTTTTTAACTAGTGTACTTAGAGTATTGAGAGCGGTGCATTTTGGATTAATAATGCGCGCGTTGTTGTGGGACCTAAACGTCAGTATTTCCACGTAAAATCACACAGCGTAACTGGGGTGTTGAAGCATGGCTTTCCACCTTATTTTTTAGATAATGGGATTAGTTATTATCTCCAAAGACTGACCAGGGACACGACGATCAAGTATTTTATATTTTAGTCTTTATTTTCACTTACTACTATGAACACCAGGAATTCGAGGTATTAATTTATGAGCTTTAGTTAATCTTCTCATTGAGAGTGGGTCTTCTTCATCCCCATTAAAATAATTTCTCCCCCACTCTGTCCCACTTTTGCTGGGTCTGACATTAAAGGATTAAGTTAGGTTTTCAAGTGAGCCTAGATCCTCCCAGTATACAGTTTTTTATTTTTATTTTTCGTAAATTCAGTCCGGATTCGTACCAGTATGCCCAATTTGCATTCCGGTCAAAACTGATTCCTTCATTTATATTTATTATTCTACTCAAAAAAATTACATTAATATTAATTATCATGCGTAGCGCGTAGACTTTGAATAACATTACCACTATGAACGATACAACATTCTATAACGAATATTAATATTAAATAACCCTCCGGAATACATCGGAAAGGTCACGCATAAAATAGCTTTAAAAAACTGCATGCTGGTAGAATACAGGCAAACTTGAGACCCTAACTTAATCCTTTATTTTCACTTACTACTATGAACACCGGGTATTCAAGGGATTCATTTATGAGCTTTAGTTAATCTTTTCATTGAGAGTAGACCTTATTCATCCCCATTAAACTAATTACTCCCCCACTCTCTCCCACATTTGCCCCCCCCACACACACTCTGTATTGCTTGGTTGGACATTAAAGGATTAAGTTAGATTCTCAAGTGAGCCTAGATCCTCCCAGCACACACACACATATACACTATATTGCCATTATCGACCGGCAATTTTCAATTTTAGACATTTTGTGGAATATTTAGAAGTATACTTGTCAGATTCTTCTGCAATTTCAGGATTAAAAAGAACAGGTATGACCTCATATTTAGCAATGTCGATTTGATAAGGGGGACAATTAGGGGGCAAACAAAAAATCAAAGAAAAAAATAATACTTGGGATCACCCTGTAAAATAAAATGCACGAAATGATCTATCGCTACTGAATATAAATAAACAGACATTGTGCAATATGTGTATACTTTTGTGTAAGAATAGCACGTATATTATTAGAGATATAGCGATTTATTTAAAAAAAATTTAAAAATCTTGCATATTATTTGGTTATAACATCCAGGGTTTTCAACCAAATTTAACGCCGATTTCAGAAAAATTGACAAAATACAGTAGA
Source organism: Maratus speciosus (assembly GCA_963932465.1). Classification (NCBI taxonomy): domain Eukaryota; kingdom Metazoa; phylum Arthropoda; class Arachnida; order Araneae; family Salticidae; genus Maratus; species Maratus speciosus. The sequence goes on from OZ010789.1 coordinate 69,721,733, forward strand.
AACAACATAGTGCAATTGAAATATAAATATATTAAATATTTTAGGAAATATGAGTAGTTGTATGAAATAATTTTTATCTGCGCATGCGCGAACGATAACAAGGATCATTTTACATAATTTAATAGTCAACTCTATGGAGCAACTTATTAAAAAAAATCTAGTCAAATATCGTAAAAATTCAGAAAGATATCAGCATTAGAGTGGGCAAATTTTTAGTAGTTCTCTAAAAGCAGCTGAATGATAAGGGATTGTACACAAATTGTCATTTTTAATTTCAATTTTTTTTTAATTTTCATTTTTTATTGATGCTTTAGTTCTTCTCTGATAGCCACCAGAACGAGCCTACACCATGATCAAAAGAAGTATCAAAATCGAGCATTTTTTCCAAATCTACTCGTTGATAGTCACTAGATACTAACTTTTTTCTGAAAGTCAGTTAATAAAAAATGACAATTTGTTCAAAATCCCTTATCATTCAGCTTCTTTCAGAGAACAACTAAAAATTTTTTCACTCTAACGCCGATGTCTTTCTGAATTTTTACGATATTTGACTAGATTTTTTTTATAAGTTGCTCCATAGAATTGACTATTAAACTATGTAAAATTATCCTTGTTATCGTTCGCGCATTCGCAGATAAAAATTATTTCATACAACTGATCATATTTCCTAAAATATTTAATATATTTATATTCCAATTGCACTATATTGTTTCTACTATATTTTGCCAATTTGTCTGAAATCGGCGTTAAATTTGGTTGAAAACCCTGTATGTTATAAGCAAAAAAACATGCAAGAATTTTTTAATTTTTTTAAATAAATCGCTATAGCTCTATTAATATAAGTGTTATTCTTACAAAAAAGAATACACATATTGAACAATGTCTGTTTATTTATATTCGGTAGCGATAGATCATTTCGTGCATTTTATTTTACAGGGTGATTCCAAGTATTATTATTTTTATTTGATTTTTGTTGGCCCCATAATTACCCCCCTTATCAAATCGACATTGCTAAATATGAGGTCATACCTGTTCTTTTTAATCCTGAAATTCCAGAAGAATCTGACAAGTATATTTCTAAATATTCGACAAAATGTCTAAAATTGAAAATTGCCAGTCATTAATGGCAATATAGTGTAGATCTATATATGTAATAATTGTCCGTGTATAAGTATAATATTGCAACATACGACAAAAAATAAAAAACATTTATCAAAGAGAAATAAAATCACACGTACATAAATATGCTTTAAGTAACAAAAGGTGATGTACAGGCATGTATATCCAATACATTGTCTGAATAGTTATTTCTTTAGAAAAACGTTTTTTCCGAAATCTATTTCGAAAATTTATACTTTACTTATTTCGTTTGAAGCACATATCTTACGAAAAAATGCAATTCCTCAAAATAACTTCTTATGTAATAGAAATTTTTTTCTTGAGTATATAGATAGAGATATGCCAAGGGAGATTGTAACATAAATTCTGTATCGCAGTAATACAGCTATTGGAAAGTATTACTAGAAACTTTCAAATATGTTTCTTAGCCTTTTTCGTAGACATAAAACGATATATTTAATGTAAAGTAAACTAATGTATACTTATAGTAACTAACGTATACTTAACTAATGTATACTTATAGTAACGATACTTGCAATTTCTGTAGATAAATATTTAGATGTTTTGGGTATTTTAAAGCAGGTATTTTTTATAAAGAATTTTCTGGAAAAATGTAAGAAGGATTTTAAAAGGATTACTAATTTTCTTTAAAGAAAAAATATATGATCTCAAAATATTCTGTTAAAGGAAGATTACGAAAGAAAGATGATTGGCTGCATATTTATCATTACTATAAAGTAATAAATAACACAAAATATTTTTATGTTATCGAACTTTGAAGAACTGGTTATTAACCATTCGGAAGGAATGTAGCGAAGCAGAAATTTTGGCGGGGAGGAAGTATTTATTTAGATGATTATTTATTTTTTTTTGTTGCCATAAAATAACAAATAATACAGAAATTGTAAAATTATTTAATTAAGAAACTTTGTGCGCTGGAGAAATCAGGGCGTTAGTGGAAGTTTTGTAAAGAGGAGGGGCTGAGTGTTTTGGAAAAATAATAGCCGATATCTGCCGAAACACTAAATTATGAATAGGCAAACCCAAAGATTACTTTTAGAAAAAATGACGCTTTTTGACAAAAAAAAAATCTCTAATACTCATTAGTCTAGTTCATAGAAATTTATAAATTTCATTGGTTTTAGTCTCTACTATTGTAAACGTTATGGCTCTTAAAATGAGAAACGCATTTTTAGTACGACAAAATGCTGAACATTTATAAATGTCAACGTTTTACAAGTTTTGGTAGAATATGGAAATACTTGCTGTTTAATTTGTTAAAGCACTAATACTTTTTCCTAAATATAACTTATCTCAAAATCCAGGAACCGTATAAAAATCGCAATTTCGTAAAGAAAAAACAATAACTACTAAAGTAAATGAAAATTCATCTGACGAAGAACAACGTTTGAAATATTTCTGAAATTTGAACTATACCTCTAAAACTTGGGAATTAGCTATTAGTCAGCGATAAGATGAAACACCCACAAATAAAAGTTCCATTGCAGATACTACTACACTAGATAATAGATTTGCTATGCCCACTACTGGGGCATAAAGGTATATAATTTTTTTTTTCTTTTTCTTTTTAGGGAAGGAAATATTTTAAAACTTTGCATGTTTATTCCGATTGATCAAGGTTAGGACTGATATCTAGATATCCTTAGATATCCTGATATTTAGATCCTTAAGTGTATCACTACTGCTACGTTTGCCATACATTCAGAAATTAAATTTTCGAAGAAATGAAATATGCAGTGAAATACGTTTAACACAAAACTGAGGGGGACCGACATTTTTTTTTCGAGTTGAAGAATCCCGTGTTAAAGGATTCGTAAAAGAACAACAAAACTCACCAATATTTTCAATGTCGTCAAAATTTATTTCGATTTCCTGTTAAACTACTAGTAGTTTGCATCCATTAAGATAAAAAGCAAGTAAAAAATTATAGGTTTTGGGGGGAAAAATAAGATATATTTTTTTAGGTGTCTTTTTTCAGCACCATATTGACCACAAATTGTTTGAGACCATCTATTGTTTTATTCATCTCTACATTCGAAACGCATCTAAATAACTGCGCACACTTTTAATTATTTTCTTCATTTCTGAAGTAGAGGGGACAGGAACTGCATCGTTGATTGCGTTGTTGGAATCTACATTTCACACGAAATTTTTCGTGTTAAACGATTTTTGTTTCGTTTTAAAAGAAAAAAAAGTATTAAATTGTATACTATACTTTCCGGACCACTATATCATTTCGTGTAAGCCGATTTTACATGTTAAGCGTTTTCGTGTTAAACGTATTTCACTGTATATAGAAGCATTTCCCAACAGACTTGCATACAGATTTACAGTTTTAACGATTCCCAACATTTCGAAACACGTTAATCTAAGATATGTCAAAACAAATATATTTTTACTCATTTTAATTTATTCATCATGATCTATCAGGCAAAGAAAATTAAAATGCTCACAGCACAAAGAGTGTAAAGCAAATGTGTTAAAATAAATCTATATTTTAGTCTTCTCAAGGAGGTAAAAGTGATAACTGGCTGTAATTTTAGTATTTACCGTTTTAAAACTAAAACAAATAACTGATTTGTAAAAATTGAGTTTTGAGCTTTAACATTTAAAATGTCAGTTAAAATTTTAAAATGATGATATGCGGCAGATGTAAAAGGGTAGGGACTATCTTCTTTTCTTACTGGACTGAACCATATATAAATATATTAATTTCTACGTAATGCGACAACGTTTGCGGCAATGATATTTATATAAAGACATTTAGCTTTGCATTAAAGTTATAAGACGGCTAGGTACGTGTACGTGACCACTACTGATCATCACATGGTGCACCTAAAAGTTAAAGTTATTAAGAACGTTTAACATGAGATCATCATAAATTTAATTATGCTGATTATTATATTTTTCGGGAATATTTTATATTTTATTGAATCTTGTAACATTTCTCATCTAGATGAAAACTCCAGATCTCGTCTCGTTGTATTAAACATTGAACTATGACATCATTAAAGAGTAACAGTACGATGTCAAAAAAGACAAAGGTTACTTTATTTACGATATTTTAATATAACCAAGAGCAAAAGTACCTATATAATAACTTATATAGAGTCACCCACTATTCTGGAAAGCGTTCTTTTATCTGAAGGAAAATCAGAAACAATAACATTTCGAAATTTAAAGATACATTTCTAGAAAAAAAATATTTCTTTTTCTGCGCGTTACAGAAAATTTTTCGAGAAGCATTAATAGTCAATTTATCAGATTTTTCAAACTGGCCTAACTTTTTTCCGATATATCAATTCTCAATTAAGCATTTTCAGCTGCATAACTGAACTTATAAATACAAGTGTAACAAAAAAAAAAATAATAATCTTATTGTCAGTGTTAATGATCTTAATTTCTATTTTATTTATTTATTTTTTTTTTGTGTGTGTGTGTGTGTGCTCGAATATTTTTACTTGAGAATTAAAAGAAACCTTAAAACCAATATTCGAGTTAGTGAAAACATATTAATGTAGTATGAAATTTGCTCTGAAATGTTTTTATAAACTACGTGCAGGAAAGGAGATTTTATTTTTAGAAATGCTTCTTTAAATTTCGAAAATCTATTTTTCTAAGATTTCTAAAGATAAAGAAACAATTTTTGCAATCGTGGACTACTCAATACAGGTTATAATACATTTTAGTTCATGATTATATTAGAAAGTTTCAGCTGAATTTTTTTTCTGCAGTACAATTTTCGCCAACAGACTATAAACTATCTATATTAGGATTCGAAACTGGGACCTTCATTATATCCTCCAATGCTCTAAGCACTGCACTTCCTGGACGATATGTAGCCTGAGATAATTCAATCACATGTTGGTGTCATCGGATCTGCAATTTTGGCAGATTTATACCGATGAATATAGGTGCAAATGGAACTCCTTAATGACATTAATAATAATTAACTATTTCTGTATTTATAACAAACTTTATATCTTCATTGAATATTAATTATGTGAATTATCATATTGCTATAAAGCGTAAACCAACTTAGTGAAAAATGTCCAAGCCGGGAATCGAACCCGGGTCCCTGGAATACATCTCCAGTGCTCTACCACTAAACCACAAGGACGATGTCCAGCTTGGCATTTCTCACTTATATAAGTCGGTAAGGCTGCTACTGCAGCATAAGATGGAGAAGTCTTCATGAGCACACATTCTAGCGGCGTAACATGAGACGCAAATAAACCCAGCATAGGTGAATATACAATTTTGAATTAATTTTTCAACTACATTTCAGCAGTGAAATTACGCTTGAAAATTATTGAATATTAATGATGTGAATTATCACATTGCTACAAAGCGTAAACCAACTTAGTGAAAAATGTCCATGCCGGGAATCGAACCCGGGTCCCTGGAATAGATCTCCAGTGCTCTACCACTAAACCACAAGGACGATGTCCAGCTTGGCATTTCTCACTTATATAAGTCGGTAAGGCTGCTACTGCAGCACAAGATGGAGAAGTCTTCATGAGCACACATTCTAGCCGCGTAACATGAGACGCAAATAAACCCAGCATCGGTGAATATACAATTTTGAATTAATTTTTCAACTACATTTCAGCAGTGAAATTACGCTTGAAATTATTGAATATTAATGATGTGAATTATCACATTGCTACAAAGCGTAAACCAACTTAGTGAAAAAAGTCCAAGCCGGGAATCGAACCCGTGTCCCTGGAATAGATCTCCAGTGCTCTACCACTAAACCACAAGGACGAAGAAATGCCAAGCTGGACATCGTCCTTGTGGTTTAGTGGTAGAGCACTGGAGATCTATTCCAGGGACCCGGGTTCGATTCCCGGCTTGGACATTTTTCACTAAGTTGGTTTACGCTTTGTAGCAATGTGATAATTCACATCATTAATATTCAATAATTTTCAAGCGTAATTTCACTGCTGAAATGTAGTTGAAAAATTAATTCAAAATTTTATATCTTCATTTATAAATGCATGAATATGTTTAAAGAATAATCCCTTGAAAGATATTTTGATTAATCTTTATACATACATAATATATAATTAAATTAAATTATTAAGTTATTATGTTTTCCGAAATAAACTGCTTACCTGGTTATTTTCCGTTTAAATGAGTTTCTGACAAGTGTAATTAATCTTCAATAAACGACAGATGTAGAAAAGGAAATGTAACATTTGTTTTGCATAACATACTTAATATGTTTGCGTATAATTGATAATATTTTTACGGATAATAATTCTTCTGCATGTGACAGTTTCTTCATTCAAAATTTTAAGTAATGTTCCGGTAAAACTTTAGTGAAATATGATGTTTTGCGAAACTGTTTTTAATACAAATGAATAATTATGAAAATCCTTCCTTTCTACAACGTTTCCTTTTATGTAATTTGACACTGACTAATTTTCATGACGAATGTAGTATGTATTTTTCCTCTAAATAAAACTGTTGAAAATGGAATAAATTTTACCAAAACTATGTCAGTTCAAGATTTATAATTTTTTCAGGAATCAATAAAAACTGCGCTACGCCGAATCTGCTAAATATTTATATATAAAAAAAAATAGTCTGTTCGCTATATTTCTTTTAAATTTGAGCTTGTTTGTTGGTTATCAGTTATTTACTTTATAAGAATGACAAAAAAAAATAGGACTTTTGTTGTTAGTCTGAAAAATAGGTCTTACGACAATTACAAAAATGATATTAATCATATTTTATCAGATCTTTCATAAACAACATAAGTCATTTAGTTCTGCATCTTAATCTTTAAAATGCTAGAAAAAATTCACACAGAAAAACTTCTCGTCCAGTGCACTTTTTGCAACATAAATTTGAAAATTTCTGGGAAAATTCACTAATGTGTTATAATGTTTATTTTCAGTCAAAGGCAATTATCGTGTAGTACAATATTTATAAAAACCTAAACATAAGTATTTGTGATGAGCGCATTTGTAACATGCATATACAAATTTGTAATGGAGTTCAAAGTACAAAAGTTCTAATAATTACGGACACAAGGTTGAAATTAAAAGCATAGGTACCAAATATTACGTATTTTAAATACCACTATTTTCGAATTGTAATATTAACCTTGTTAAAACGCAGGTATATGCTATTAAATAATAGAACCACTACTAAACAAAATGAGTGGTATTTAAAATAATGCAAGCCTAGGAACCTATTCATTATCATCGTCTTTGATCATGTTTTAATTTTTTCTTTTGTTGGCTTTTGTATTGGGTAATTTTTAAACAACTAGATGTTTTGAGTTGCAACGGAAAATATAATGTATGTCGCTTTTATCTAAACAGAGGGAGGCGGGGTACCTTGAAAGTTGCGTTTGAAAAATAAAACGCTTTTCGATAAAAAATTCTGCTGGCGATTTAAATTCAACACTTTGTTTTAAAAATGCATTATGTTTTACAATTTACTATTCGTGCGATTGTTTACGTAGGACAGTTGAAATAAAAATTTAAAGTATAAATGTCGGATATTCTTAAGAGTTAAAACTAACTTTTGTTTAATAAGTATTAAAAAAATGATGAAAAAAAGAGCCTGAGATTTTGTAAGTTCCTTGCAGCATATTGTAGTTACTTTTGGGTTATAGCGGCCCCCGAGGATGAATCGCCAAGTTACAAAGATTTATTGCTAAATTTTAAAGCGTTTATGATATAAAATTGCATTGTGTATGTATATGTCGTAGGCTAATTGAGAAATCCGGCTCTTTGCAAACAGCCTAGACTCTTTGCAAAGAGCCGGTCTAATTGGAGAATCCATCTCCCTTTTTCCAATTAGCCTGATATTTTTCAGGCTTATTGCAAAGAACCTAGAAAGCGTTAGGCTAATTGAAAAATGACCACTTATTATCCAATAAGGGTGATATTTTTAGCTCACAGGCTATCAAAGCCTGAGAGCTTATGTGCCCGCCGATTCTGTATGTACGTGTGTACGTACGTACGTGTGTACGTAACGCGATAACTCTTGATAGAAATATCCTATTTGCTTCATTTTTTTTCTAGGTTCATTCTGATAAGGTGCTTCGCTGATTATTTTTTGGGGTTCATTGGTTAAGGATAAAGGGGGCTAGTCCCCGCCCCGTAATTTATATAATTGGATTTTTCATGCTGAACTATTCGATTTGCTCCATATTTGGTATACCGGTTCATTGTGTTAAGGAGCTTCCCTGGTTAGATTTGGAAGCTCATTGTTTAAGTATAAAGGGGGGAAAGGGGGCTACCCCCCTTAATTTAGATAAATCGGTTTTTCATGATGAATTATTCGATTTGCTCCAAATTTGGTATACCGGTTTATTAAGTTAAGGAGCTGCCTTGATTAGATTTGGAGGTTCACTAGTTACATATAAAGGGAGGAAAGCGGGGCTATCCCCCCCCCCCCCCGTAATTTAGATAAATGGGTTTTTCATGCAGAAATATGCGATTTGCTATAAATTTGTGAAACCGGTTAATTGTGTTAAGCAGCTTTCCTGATTACACTTGGAAGATCATTATTATGTATAAAGGGGGGAAAGTGGGGCAATTGCCTCTCCCCTTAATTTAGATAGATGCGTTTTTCATGTAGAATTATTCGATTAGCTCAAATTTGGTATACTGGTTTATTATGTTAAGGAGATGGCTTGATTAGATTTGGAGGTTCATTAGTTAAGTATAAAAGGAGGAAAGGGGGGGGGGGGTAGCCCCTCCCTTAATTTAGGTAAATGGGTTTTTAATGTAAAATTATTTGATTTGCTCCAAATTTGGTATACCGGTTTATTATATTAAGGGGCTTCCCTGATTAGATTTGGAGGTTCATTAGTTAAGTATAAAGAAAGGAAAGGGGTCTAGACCCCTCCCCCCCTTAATTTAGATAAATGGGTTTTCATGCAGAATTATCTGATTTGTTTCAAATTTGGCATACCAGTTTATTATGTTAAGTAGCTTCCCTGATTAGATTTGGAGGTTCTTTGGTTAAGTAGAAAGGGGGGCAACGGGGACTAATACCTTCATTTATTTTTCGAGAGGCATTATTCTTTGAATTAAGAGTATAATATACAATTAGTGTGAATAGCCTGTGAGCTCAATGCCATCAGTTTAACTGGGCAATTTTCTTTTTATTAGGTTTATTAACGCATAACCCTACCCAAACCCGAAAAATGAATTACAACAGACCGTACCCCGATCCCAGCAAGACAAAATAATTTCAGTCTACATGCAACCCGTCTCGAACCTGAGAGTTCCATTTGAAAAAACCCGAAATCCCGAACCAAATCTGATAACCGACAAAAATATTCCAAAGATCCATAAACGGATCCCAGCAAGACAAATTAGTTTCCGTGGACACGCAACGCTACCAGAACCTAAAAATTCCATTCGAAGTCAACCTGAAACCCGTCCCGCACCAAATCTTAACCGACAAAAATATTCCAAAGAACTATAACCCGATGCAAGCCAGACAAAATAATCTCCGTCCACCGGCAGCCCGATCCGAACCTGAAAGTTCTAATTGAACTCAATCCGAAACCTGGTTGTGGTCGGTTTTCGGGTTTACTTCAAATGGAACCTTCAAGTTCGGATGCGGTTGAAAAAAAATTAAACTAAATCAGATAATTCTGCATGAAAACCCATTTATCTAAATTAAGGAGAGGGGCAATTGCCCCCTTTCCCCCCTTTTATACTTAACCAATGAACCTCCAAATCTAATCAGGGAAGCTCCTTAACATAATAAACCGGTATACGAAATTTGGAGCAAATCGAATAACTCTGCATGAAAAACCCATTTATCTAAATTAAGGGGGGTTCTAGCCCCCCCCTTTCATCCCTTTATACTTAACTAATGAACTTCCAAATCTAATCAGGGAAGCTCCTTAACATAATAAACCGGTATACCAAATTTGGAGCAAATCGAATAATTTTGCATTAACCGACTTACCTAAATTAAGGGGGGTGGGCTAGCCCCCACTTTCCTCCCTTTATATTTAACTAATGAACCTCCAAATCTAATCAAGCCATCTCCTTAACATAATAAACCAGTATACCAAATTTGAGCTAATCGAATAATTCTACATGAAAAACGCATTTATCTAAATTAAGGTAAGAGGCAATTGCCCCCTTTTCCCCCCTTTATACATAATAATTATCTTCCAAATGTAATCAGGGAAGCTACTTAACATAATTAACCGGTATACCAAATTTATTGCAAATCGCATATTTCTGCATGAAAAACCCATTTATCTAAATTACGGGGGGTGGGGGGGATAGCCCCCCTTTCCTCCCTTTATATGTAACTAATAAACCTCCAAATCTAATCAAGGCAGCTCCTTAACTTAATAAACCGGTATACCAAATTTGTGGCAAATCGAATAATTCATCGTGATAAACCGATTTATCTAAATTAAGGGGGGTAGCCCCCCTTTCCCCTCTTTATACTTAAATAATGAGCTTCCAAATCTAATCAGGGAAGCTCCTTAACACAATAAACTGGTATACCAAATTTGGAGCAAATCGAATATTTCTGCATGAAAAACCCATTTATATAAATTAAGGGGGGGGGGGACTAGACCCCCTTTTCCTCCTTTATCCTTAACCAATGAACCCCAAAAACTAATCAGGGAAGCACCTTATCAGAATGAACCTAGAAAAAAAAATTTAAAGCAAATCGGATATATCTATCGAGTTATCGTGTTACGTACATACGTACGTACGTACGTACACACGTACATACAGAAACATCGGGCACATAAGCTCTCAGGCTTTGATAGCCTGTGAACTAAAAATATCACCCTGATCAGGGCTTAATTTCTAAGAAAAAAAGTACCGGAGCTCTAAAATTATGTGGTACCGGTACTACAACTGCACCGTTTCCCCCTAACTCCCCCCCCCCCCTGGTCTTTCCAATCTGCATATTTATATTTCGTATATTATTTGTAAAATGTAAAGCATTTTTTTTTCAATCTTTGGCAAAATAAAAGTTTTAAAATATCTATCAGCATATACTTAGCTGTCAACTATTGCACTTTTTAGTTATCACTCCTTCCGAATAGCAATATCTTTGCCTAGTTTTAGTGTTAATTAAATGCAGAATTCTGCGATTAAATATGGTAAGTATTATGATTCGGAAATAGTGTTAACACTAAAAAAAGGATAATTCGTAGCCATGCTATGCCAAAACTACGAATTGCACTGGGCTCCGGAGCCCTGTATTTATGAGCTCCGGTGAAATTCGACCAATATTTAAATATTCACTAAACACAGAGAAGTACCGGAGCTGGGCTCTGGCGCAAATTAAGCCCTGACCCTAATCGGATAATAAGTGGTCATTTTTCAATTAGCCTAACTCTTTCTAGGCTCTTTGCAATAAGCCTGAAAAATATCAGGCTAATTGGAAAAAGGAAGATGGATTCTCCAATTAGACCGGCTCTTTGCAACGAGCCTAGGCTGTTTGCAAAGAGCCGGATTTCTCAATTAGCCTACGACATATATAACATTTCGTGATGCATATGACACAGTTATAGTCATACATGACGTATATTGATGACGTGTGTATAAGATACATACAAAGTATATATAACATTATAAGACATAAATAATATGTATATAATGACATATACGACACATTTACGGCTATTTGCATTATATATATATATATGCGTATATATAATGCATATATAAGCTTCGCGATGAACGTGGCGGAATCATATTTGGAATCTTGGAATAATCGTAATTATGATTATCACTATGACTCAGAATTACCACATTTTATGTGAATATGTGTGTTATGAAAAATATTACGTATAATTAACGAATGTATTATTTTTACCAGTTTGCAAAATATATTTTTTAAACTTATCTGAAAACATATACAGTCAATAATCCATATTAATTAAAGGAAATTTCTTAAACCTTCCATAAATTCAATTATATATATACATACAGGGTGTCCGGTCTCAACGGTGTCCAATGGCCAATTCCTAAACCGTTAGTCATAGACATATAGTTCCAATTAAAAAAATGCCTTAAATAAGTTAAAGAAATATTTTAAAAGCGATTTGGGTCAATAAAAACATTTCTTAAAAAAAATACGAAATTTAAATTTTTATACGGTCCCCCGGTCCTATAACTTATATTTAGTAAAATTTTCCTATTACACTGACAAGTAAGACAAAAAAAGTCCTATTCATATAACACTAAAATTGTGCGAGTTATAAAACTTTAAAAATGCATGACTTATGCCACTTTTCTGCTCTGAAATCAAATGAGTTGGCTTGGCTTTGAGGGATCATATTCCAAGTGCTTAAAGTATTCGAAGATCTCATTTCATGTGTATTTGCGCTTTGAAAAAAAAATCGTACAAGTATTACGATTAAGTTAACATTTATTAAGTTTCAGATTGGCTGAAATAACAGATGTTTTATTTTGTCAGGATTTGAGACTGTTTCTTTTATGATTTCTTTTAATAAAATTATGTTATTTTTATAAGTTTTTATGTTACTGCAACGAACTTATGTATGTTTTTCCAGTTCAAAATTTGTATTCGAACTTTAATCCACTTTCAAATATCCGAACGAGATTACATTTTACATACTGGTGCAAATCCGATAACAATCTAATATTATTATGATTTTCGGTAGTTACCATTTATACTTATTTTATAGGATAACACAAAAATTTTCGGATAGATTACCGCCAAGAAGTTTATGAAAAAGTTTTAGATTAGATAATACAAGACGGAGATTGTTGGGTTTTATAAATTTTATGTATTTTTTAGCACTGAATCCAAAAATTGCCTTAATTTTTAACCATCATGTCAGGATATTTCGCAAATCATAAATTGTCGAATTTAAAGAATAACAAAAATCGGATACAATAAAATAGAGGAAATGGTTGTATTTTTTAACTTTTGATAATTAATTTTTACTTACTTTTTAGCACTAAATCTGAAAATGACTTTCATTTTTAACCATCACGTTAGAATTTTTTTGCAACTGTGTAAGTTAAAATATAGCGAAAATCTCATACTATAAAACATATGTATTTTTTTTAATTCAATAATTTATTCGATATTTTTGCTTATCTTGGGATTCTTACAGCTGGGTGGTGTGATGAGAGGGGGGAGGAGATTAAATTTTAACTTTGAACTTTTTAACTTTGAAATTTACAATTTGCGAAAAATCTTATGTGATGGCTAAAAATGAAAATCAATTCCGGATTCAGCGGTACAGAATCATAAGAATCAATTATCAAAAGCTAAAAAAATGAAATAACTCAACTTTTGCAGGCTAGTGTAATCAAATAATATTTTAAAATACCTATCTTGTAAAGAATTGAGGCTGTTAATTTAGCATCATTTTATTTAACAAAAATTCTGTTTTTTTCTTTTTTCTTAAATGTGTATTACAAATTGTATATTTTGCATTAATATGTCAGAATGACTAAAGATTTCAAATTTATATTGCAATGTCAATTTTACTCTCAACTATTTTTTAATATATCTGACGAAATTATATTTCGACTAAATTTGTGAATGACCCCCAATTTGCAGTAAAAAATATGCTCCAACTTTAAACAGGTATTACTCGGTCAATTTAAATCGTAGAATAACGGGACTTTTTTTGTATTACTTGTCAGTGTAAAAGGAAAATTTTACTAAATGTAACTTATAGGACCGGGGGACCTTATAAAAATTTAAATTTCTTATTTTTTTAAGAAATGTTTTTATTGACCCAAATCGCTTTTAAAATATTTCTTTACCTGATTTAAAACATTTTTGTAATTGGAACTATATGTCTATGACTAACGGTTTAGGAATTAGCCATTGGACACCGTTGAGACCGGACACCCTGTATATATATATATATATATATATATATATAAATGAAATTATTTCTAAACACTTTAAATTAAGTTGAATGGCACACTTAATAGATGTTAAATATGGAACATTTTCAAAGAGTCTTAGAGAATTTAAAGTCATTTTTATCTCAATTTTACCTTGGAGTATTGCTCCCAAGGCAGTAAAAAACGTTTCAATATATTTTCGCGACATTTTCAGGATATATAATTTAAGCCAGGTTCTATGAAGTTAACCTAACTTTTCATCTTTTTTGTTGAATTTTTTTTTCTTGAAGTTATACATTAATTTTTTTACATAGGTAAGATAATGTTTTGTTTTTAAAACATACAAATCCTATAAAGGAAAAAAAATATGTTAAGCATAAGTACAAAACAGTAATGTATAATAAAATAACTAAAATGATCTACAAACAGGAAGACATTTCTAATCATGCGCTTAACAAGTTCTGACATTTTTCTCTCGACAAGTTAAACAATCCCTATAAAATCTAATTTTCTCCATTATGATCAGAAAACAATTTTGAAATGAAAGAAGAAATAAGTGTCTGTGAGTAACTAAATTCACAAATATGGTCAATGTTTTTCACTGTTCGACATTTTAAGAACCCTAAGCTTCTTAAGTACTAATCTTATTTGTAATAAGATTGAAAAACAACAGGCCTCATGCTTTATTTTGTCAGCTGGAATTTCAGTAGTTAGTTATATCCAATAGATGTACATCTTTAAAAAAAGTAATAAAAAAAAAAAAAAGTCAATTCCTACTTAGGTTATCAAAGAAAAATTTAATATAATCCCTTGGGGTAATATTAGTTTTTGTTACATTAAAATATCTGAATTTGTTGATTTTCTATAAGCAAGTAAAATCTATTGGTTTACATTGGAAGTCTAAGGGAATTTGATGAAGTATTAGAGATATCGCCAAGTTGGCGTCACTTTTGGTGACTCATTCTGGTCGCCAAATTTGGCGATATATCGCCAAGTTGACAATAAATTGACGGTATTTGGCGACAGAACAGGGTGCCTCCTATGGTAACCCCCTTTATGGGTATGAAGATTCATTAAATGCTGTTCAATAACCAATGGCCGCCATTTTGTCTCCCATATAAACTAAAATTAATTAATTTAATTTAATTAATGAATTAATATTTGAAAAAACTGTAAAACTGTATTAACATCAAGTGCCATCCACTACAAGTTAAAAAAAAATATTTGAACTTCAGTGGATGAATAATAAGTATTTTATTAACGATTGGAAATTTGAACAAGATATATATAGAGAGTGTGAACTAATCGTAGGAATTGAATGAAAAAAGAATGATTTTAAAACATCACCCGTAGTTGTCATAAAAAAACCCATTACAGGTATAGTCATCGTTTATCTAGAGTGTAGGTTGTTTATGTGATTAATTAGCACTCAAGAGCACTCATTACTGCGGGAATATGGTCTAAATCTCAGAACCTGGCGCTATCTAATGAAGTGGCATGCTGACCAACAGAATTCGTGAAAAGACAAACCGTTGCTATCTAATGAAGTGCCACGTTGACCAGCAGAATTAGTGAAAAGACAAACCATTGCTATCTAATGAAGTGCACGTTGATCAGCAGAATTAGTGAAAATGCAAAATGTTTTGAGCGAAAAAACATTTACCTTCGACCATCACATTTTGTTTATGTTGAGCTAGTCATTTACCAATTACATCGAAAATACTGTATAAGTACTACTGAATAATGAATACTGAGTAATACTCATTTTCTTTATGCATTACTTAGGAAAATATTTATAATTATATTGAAAAGAATAAGATACGTAGTCGTTCGTTTTATTTGATAAGGTGTCCTTTGACTGTGGTGCTTTCCTGTGTTCCATTTATTTCTGTGGCACTTTCCTATATTCTATTTGTTTCAATCTTCTTTAGGTGTAGCTTTTTTCATGTGTCGACAGAAAGAACTCGTATAATTTGATATTCTACAATTTATTTTATGAAGTTCCATCTCAAAGCACTTATTCGAGTGCACGTAAAATGTTATCTTATTATGTTACTTTATAAAGTGTGATCACCGATTACATGTAGTTTTCCTGTCCTATGGGCTTTGTTATCTTCAAACATATATCTTTCCATGGATTATTCTTAATAATGATGATTTCAACTTAATAGAAATACACGTTCCTATATTGAAATTGCTATTGCTCGATTTACTAAACGAAAATATTCCGAAAACTATTTGAAACCATTTCTGTATTTAGCAATTTTGAAAATATTGCTTTAATGTACATTCGAATATTTCTTTAATATAAATAGGTCATACGATACGCCTATTTAGACTAAATTAATGTTAATATTTTCAGTAAATAAAAGGAAAAAGTAAACTTGCTCGAAATTTATCAGAAATAAAATATGAACTATATAAGCTGCTCAATTTTGCAAAGTAGAAGCAGGTGCAAGTAGTGGCACGTTGATCAGTGGAATTAGTGAAAAGACAAACCGTTTTGAGCGAAAAAATAATTACCTTCGACCACCACATTTTTTATGTTGAGCAATTCAGTCACCAATTACATCGAAAGTACTGTGTAAATCCCTCATATTCTTTACGCCTTATTTAGGCAATAGTTATAATTATATTGAAACTAATAAGTAGTCTTTCGTTTTATTTGTTACAGTGTCCTATGATTGTGATGCTTTCCCATTTTCTATTTATTTCTGTGGCGCTTTCCGATATTCTATTTGGTTGAACATTCTTTATGTGTAGCTTTTTTCATCTGTCGGAAGAATGCACTTTTCCAATTTGATATTCCATAGTTTTCTTTTTTTAATGAAATTCCATCTTAAAGCACTTATTCGAGCGCAAGTAAAATTTTATCTTATTTAGTTATTTTTTAAAGTGTGAGAACCGATTGCACCAAGTTTTACTGTTTGTCCTGTTGATCCTGGTTTTTCGCTTTGTTATCCTCAAACATATGTATTTGCACGGATGATTCTTAATGTTGATGATTTAAACTTAATAGGAATGCACGCTCCAATAATAATATTGCTATTGCTCAATTTACTAACCGAAAATATTTCGAAAAATATTTGAAACCATTTCTGTATTTAGCAATTGTGAAAATATTTCTGTGATATACATTCAAATATTTCTTTAAAATAAACGAGTTGGAACCCGTCGAAATTCGACAAATTAAAATGTTTAGAATGGAACTGTTAGATCGAATTTATAATAAACCTACAAAAATAATTACAATAAAAAATCATCTTGCATTGGTTGTCTAACTCTTAAAACAAATAATGTTTTTAAACTAAAGTTATCAAAATATTATTTTCACTAACTTCAACTGCTTAAATTATTGAAAAATTATACTGTATTAGGATACATAATCAAGATAAGCAATTATGTTGATGTTATCGATTGAGGCTCTTATGTTTGTTTTTACGAGTTGAAAAATCTGTAAAAATGATTTCACTTTGACACATCATAAATTCCCCTCCCCCATAAAATCTAAACTGTACGTTATTTTCACATTCTCAAAATTTACATACGCAACACTCAAATCACAATTGAAAAGTATTTTAACGCACAATATATTATTAATGAATGTATTTCCAAACATAAAATCACGTTTGTCCGATACAACTTTTTATGTGAACATTCGCACAAACTTTAAGTTCTAATCTCAATTATCGGAAAAACTTACCATTCAGAAATTGCCTTTATTTGCCATAGTATTGGTCAAATATTTCGCTTTATCAAAGAAAGTGATCGTTTTGTTTTAAATATGACAGCATTTTTACTCACTGAATCAATTTGCCCAGCGTCTCAAACTCGGTATCAGCGTAATGTAAAAATATTCAAATATCTTCTTCAATCTTTTGATTTATGAAGAAGAATGCGTCTTTTTTTATTATTATTAGCTGACGTCGTTTTCTGTTCAAAAATTAGAAAAAAAGTTACTTTTATTTGTAATATGAAAATGACATCAATAAGGCTATAATCAATAAAAAAATAAACAATGACTAATTGCCCTTTACTTTTAATAGAAATGGTTGCCGCACTTCAAACTTCAGTTGCCACAATTACAAAATTGGTCCTAAAAACTATAAAAAAAATTAATATCTCAAAAATAAATTGAGATAGAGCTTTCAAACAAATTGCATTTAAAAGTATATTTTTTTGCCTATACGACGGTGTAAAAATTGAAACTGTGTCATGTTTAGAAGTTTAAAAATTTGCCGTAGCGAAAATTGCAAAATCGAAATTTCTTTTTAAATTTCAAAATGTTGCCATTCGCAAAACGACGTATGCGTTACGCACAGATATGTTTTTCCTTTATAATATAGAAAATAGGTAATACGATACGCCTATTTAGACTAAACTAATATTAATATTTTCAGTAAGTAAAAGGAAAAAGGTAACATGTTCGAGATTTGTTAGATATAAAATAGAATCTCTATAAGCTGTTCAATTTTACAAACTACTGGTTACAAAATACTGGTTACAATGTTACAGGTGTGGCATCTAGTGTAATCAACGTAAATAGAACTAACTAAAATCTGTTGAGGAGAATCTACATGCATAAAAACATTGAACGTAATTTAGAAATTTGCTTTTATGATGACATATGAACATGTAAATTAAATCCAGATTATGAAAATCTTACAATTTCCGCACAATTTATTTGAAATGGTTGTTGAATCTCTCAATATATACCGTATATTAAAGGATAGTATTTGGAATTAAAAAGATAACATTCCTTTCAGTGTTAGACACCTTTAAGATTAATGTGTAAAAAGGGATTCCTGATGTTGAACAAAATGGCATACTGCCTAATCATTTATGTATATAGAATAGTTAATTGGTAATTCCTCTTTAGTTGGAGCTTTTCATTGGCGCAACATGTCTTTAAAGGGACTTTGTCTCTTTAAAAATAATTCAACCAACCATTTAATTCACATTATTTTTATTACGAAAATTTTCATAAAAATAATTCTGCATTGTAAGAGGATTACTATCACTTCATTCATCAATTTGAGGAAATACGTGCGCATCCTTGCTATATAAGAAAAATAATGCATGAAAATTTATCAAATTAGAGATATTTCCGTCTCTGTAATTTTTTCATTCATCTTAAATGATATTGAATATGCATAAAAATGTTTTCTTATCCGCGTTACATATTTTAATATACACATTATATAATACTATACTTATACCATATTTTATATAGTTTTTATAAAGTAAGTGTATTATTTTATATGATTGTAATTTGCTTTTTAATTATTATATAATTAGTGTTGAAATTTAAAACATACAAAATTATTTGATACAAATAACGCATTGGCATTAACAACTTAAAAAAAAATACCGAGTTTTTAAAAAGGACATTTTTTTAAAATTATAAATAGGGGAAAAACAAATACACTGGCCTTCAAAAGTTAAGGTACAGGGACTGGATGCTTTCGATTGCACACGGTTTGTCGAATATCTATTAACATTATTGACGAATTGTTCTTGAACATCTGGGATGTAAAGAACATGTTTGATTTGATATTTCTCAATGAAGATTTAGTCGGGTCGACAATTAGGGGGGTAATAAAAAATTTAATAATAAAATAATATTTGCGGTCAGCTATGCAACAGAAAATCCTGGAAATGGTTTGTCACTGCGTTAAATGACTATCTGGGTCCTGTTCAAAGTTTGTGTGCATTTGTGTAAGCATATCACTCATATTCGTAAAGATGTTAACTATTTTTGTGAAAAATTCAAAAGTTTTTTGTTTATAGCATACAGAGTTTTCAGCCAAATTTAACACAACTTTCCGAAAACCTGACAAATAACAGTAGCAACTGCAAACTTCAATTAAAACATGAATATATGGAATATTTGATGAGAGATGGGCACTTTTATGAAATAATATTTAACTGCGCATGCGTGGAAGATTTCAAAACTTTTATTTCGTAATTTGGTAGTCAGCTATTTAAGGCAACTTATCTAAAATGTCCAGTCAAATATCGAGAAATTTCACAAATATAGGGGCGATATAGTGAGTTCCCTCCAAAAATAGCTTTATTATAAGGCTTTTTCCACAACCTTTCAATCAACCACTCTTCTGAGTTTTCAGAATATTTGACTGGACTTTTTACAGAAGTTACCCAAAATAGCTGGCTACCAAATTATGAAATAAAAATTTTGAAACCTTACACGCATGCGCAGTTAAAAATTATTTCATACAAGTGCCCATATCTCATCAAATGTTCAGTATATTCATGTTTTAATTGGAGTATACTGTTGCTACTGTTATTTGTCAGGTTTTTGGCAAATTGCGTTAAATTTGGTTGAAAGCACTGTATGCTAAAACTTTTGAATTTTTCACAAAAACGTTAACATCTTCACGAATATGAGTGCTATGCTTACATAAATGCGTACAAACGTTGAACAGGACCCAAATAGCCATTTACTACAGCGACAAGCCATTTCCAGCCTTTTCTGTTACATAGGCGATCGCAAATATTATTATATTATTAAATTTATTATTAGCCCCTAATGTTGCCCCCGATAAATCTTCACCGATAAATATGAAATCAAACATGTTCTTTACATCCCAGAAGTTCAAGAACAATTCGCCAATAATGTTGGTAGATATTCGACAAACCGTATACAATCGAAAGCATCCAGTCCCTGTACCTTAACTGTTGGAGGCCAGTGTAACATAGAACAAATATCAAGTGTAATTGAAATTAAAACAAATAAGAAGTGTAATTTAAGTTAAAACAAATAGCAAGTGTAATTATATAAAACAACTATTAAGCTTAATTTAAGTCGAAATTACGTATGGAATGGAGATCCAGATATCAAAGAAGGAATATTTCTATATAGTATTTTATAATTTAAAAAAATATATAATTTGAATATTTATGATTATATATTTTTCAAAAGAGAATTTTAACTTAAACTAAATAGTGAAATACGTATCATCTAATTGGAAAATAACGTAGAATTTGTAAAAATTCTGAGTTATATTTGATATAAAAATCTAGAATTTAAAATTAATATTCAGAAGTACATATTTCATACATAATTGATTCTGGTTTTATAACTTGTCGAAAAATTATATATTTGTAAATAGTAACATTCCTTTTTATTACAGTATTGATTAAAAAGATTATGTATTATATTTGCGATGCATTGTAGATGATCCAACATAAAAGCAATATGAACCCCAAAAAGTAAAACTCAATAATTTATTTTAAAAAAAACAACAAATTCATATTTTTCGTTTTTTTTTTTTAAATCGTATTTCAAAAATAAGTAAATAAATAAATAAATGAAGAATTCTACATTTAAAATATCATTTAAAATTATATATGTATTTTACTTTTCCATATTTTTAGAAATTATTCATTCGTCACCACATTTTAAATTATGTTTACACATTAAATCACATCTTCTTCTAAAGCAGAAATAACAGTATCATGTAGAATTATTCTGTGATTAAATAGAATACTACTATTGTGCAAAATGCAACAAAGGAAAAGCGATTTTTCCGTGAAAACAATTATTTCAAAGACAGGTGGTAATACAGTGTCACGAAAATTTTAAATGATTTTGGTTATGCTAAAGAAATATTACTGATACATTGTTTTGATTTATATATATATAATTCAAAGATAGACGGTAATATAGTGTCGTGAAAAATTTAAATGATTTTATTTATGCTATATGAATACTATTGATACTTTGTTTTGATTTGCATGCATAATTTGGAATCGATTTTGAAAAGTTTTGGCTATATTGCTGTTGTGAAGGCACCTTCAGCAGGGTTCTGGTTCGTTTAAGGAATACAAGTATTTTAAAAGAAAATTTTTAGTGCTAGGTTTTACAACATTTTCACATATATTTTTTTTTCTGGGTACGTTTATACAAAATTTGTAAGAAAAAACTAAAAAAAACTATTTTAAAAATGTGATATTCTAAAAACGGTTCCAGTACGTTAGTTTTAGAGATGACTTTCAAAGTGATTCGAATCATTCTTGTTGTACACAGATATCCATTAAAATTTTATACAGTCACCTGCCCAGAATAAGCTGGTATTAAACAATAAATTTAGCTTCCAATTTAGTTGTCTTCATCCTAATCACTCGACATATTTGAAGGTTTTGGAATTACAAAAAATGGTTTTAGGTAGATTTCGTATGAAATTCTACCTATTACATTCTTCCCTATGTTGGAATTTCTGAAAATTTTTTGCAGATCTACACCGATCTACACCACCTCTAGAACCCAAAACCACCCTCAGTAAAAATATATCTATCTATCTATCTATCTATCTATCTATCTATCTATCTATCTATTAATCTATCTATCTATCTATATATCACTTTCTTTTGGACACGATAACTTCCACAATTCTGCACAAATCTGCATAAAATCAAGGGGCATAAAATCTCGGCCAAGTTCGTTAATGGGCAAAATCGAACCAAGGGGATGGAAATAGGGAAGGGTTTTGTGAAAACCGAAAAACTCCCATAACTTCTTAATTTCTGTACATATCAAATCAGTTTAAAGTTTTTATTATTTCCAAAAATAGGGGCAAAAGTTATGTATCACAGATTTTTGAAAAAATAAAAAATGGACTCAAGGGCTCAAAACTCAAGATATCAAATCCAATTAATTTTATCATAAATCTCCTTAATATTATCTACAAATTTTATATTCACAAGTTTCTGATAGAGCCTATTCGTACCGCAAAAAAAAAAAAAAAAAAATTAAAAACGTAAACAAAAAGCGGGTGTTGAAGAAGAAAAAAAATCAATATCTCCATCAATTCACAAGATATAAAATACCCACGAATTCATCATATATCTTCTTAATATTGTATACATAATTTATATACAGAAAGTTTTGATAGGACCAATTTGTACAGGAAAAACAAATTAAAAATACATAGCGGTTGAAAAAAATCATCTTATTAAGTGTGTATTCAAATCCAATCTGCTTATTTTTTTACTCATTTTTATATTTATTTTTGCTCTCAAACGCATCCAATTGGTAGATTATCTTATTCAGAAACTGTATAATGTACCGTAATGATCAATTTTTTGATAAAGGCAAAATATCTTTCAAAAAATGATGTCAAAGTGGGTATTTTGAATATAGTTTCTCGGAGCGATTGTGTTAGAAACGAAAAATATTGTCTTACTGAGAAAATAACTGTTTATAAATCAAGTTTCAGTTAATTGAACGAAAAATAAAAACATAGGTTGCTTATAAATCTCTTCAAATATGATGTCAACAATTTTCTATTAAAAATAAAAAATTTTCTATGAAAATGAATCTGAAAATGTGCCAGAAAATTTCGAGTTGTTGAGCATGAAAAAGTATTTTTTTAAATACCGCCTTAACACGATTTTCATAAAACCAACTATTATATAAAAATGAAATAAAAACTCGTCAAAAGAGGCCAGATAAAATTGTTATAGTGGGCTTATCTCTAATTATGATTTAGTTTTTGTTGGTGAAATTAGTATACATAACTTCGAAATCTACCTCCGCCTGTAGGCCGGCCCGGCAGGGATTTTTTTAAATGGTATATAACGCTATACGATAAAGAATCTGAAACAGCTATGGAAATGAGAAAATGCGTTTTATGATTCTTCAATTTCCATAGCAGTTTTGATTTTAAAAGCTCTCTATATATTGCAGTTTAAAAACTAGGAAACCTTTTTAAATAATTAGATGCAAGGCTAAATTTAAATATAATTCTTTCATTTTCGACTCTTTCATCATTTGCATTATCTTTTCAAAAGTTCATCATATTTCCAAAAAATATTAATAATTGAGGATTTGGAATGTATCGGATAATGGATCCTTATTTTACTTTTATTTCTTCTGTCTACTTCAAGAAAATACATTATTCGTGAAATTTTCTGTTTTTGATGATTTCATACGTTTTAGAATGTCCTGAACCCAATTTGACTGTTTTTGGACTCTTCAGAATTTACGGGACACATTTTAAAATAATTTTAATTTATCGAGTTAAAATTCTGAATTTTTTTGTGATTTGTAACCTTATCATTTGTAAACAAAATCACATGATAAAACTTCTCAGATTTTTTAAAATTTAAATTTTAAATTTATTAAAAAAATGGGGTAATTTAAATTTGTTATAACTCGAAATATTATTTATAGAATTTCAATTTTTTTTCATTTAAATAAACAGAAATATATAAGTTTTAATTTTGATGCAGCATTTTTAAAAATATTAATTTATAAAAAAAAAAAAAATTAAAACTATTGGACGAAAAAATTTCAAAAAAGTGGTACAATTTTTTTAAAAAAATTCATATTTTCAAAAGTAAATATTTTTTTTCAAATATGTTGAATCAAAATTAAAGTAAAACAATTTAAAAATAAATGTTCCAAGTTTGAACCCTGTATCTTTAACGGTTCTCGAGTTATAAGAATTTAAATATGAAAATTGTGAAAAAACCTATCATGAAGAAAAACGCATTTTTACAATAAGTCGTTTCCATGACAGCCATTGCTTGAAAGCTAGATTTTGAAAACAAACCAAAACAGAAAAATTAAATTTTTTTGTTCTAATTTACATAGAAACATGATTTAAATGTCATTTTAAGCAGGAAAAAACAGAAAATGTTTTTTACGAAATAAAATATTTTTGCAAAATTTGAAGATTTTTTGTCCAGACCCACTTAAGTCTGTCCTTCTATCTTTATATATGTGACATAAAGTTTGTGGGCGCTCCTATCTCAATGACTGATCTACAGAATTTTATAAAACTTCCTATTTTTTAGATCTTGGCATAAAGGGACCTTTGCTAGGTTTTGGTTTAAATCGTCAAAATTATTCCTATGCTGCATTTTTCACGATTTTCTTCATCACAAGAACAAATAAATTACGCAACACTAATTAATTTTGTTTGAAGACGGTTTCAATTTCACAGGATAAATTTTAAGATGTTCTCTAAATGTATTAAGATGTTCTCTAGTTTAAAATTATGTTAGTATCTGGTTTTCCATTAAATTCTTTTTATTATCGAAACATTGATTTTGTATGCGCTGAAATATTGTAATTATGTCGACTCCGCTAAAGTTTCAAGAACTTAAAATTTCGAGTCACTAACGTATTTCGCACTTCAGTTTAATCGTTAAAAAAATAATATATATATATATATATATATATAACCATTAATTAAACATAACCTACCACCATCAAAAACCGTATATATATATATATATATATATATATATATATTTTTTTTTTTTTTTTTTTTTTTTTCGGGGCAATGCAAAATTTTTTTCCAGAACATTTTTTTTCATTCTCTTTTAGTGAAATTCATTCTTCAATTTAGAATTTTTATTAATAAAAAAGATTATGATATTATTTGATGCATTATGATTAGTTATAATGGACAACATATTTATCTTCATGGACAGCCATCCTATGACAATTGTGCTAAATACAAAAGAATAATTTTTGTATTGTCTCATTTCAAAAGGACGCGAACCTTCATTCTCTCTTTTATCCTGTTGTATAAATATTCACATAATGCATCTACGAGCCGCATTGAAAACTAATGCAATTATGTGATTTATTATTTTAAATAAACAATAGAATAACCTGCCAAAATGGAAAATAAAATCATGACTGCATGTTTTCAAAAATGAAAATTTAAAAAAGAATACAGAATGCTGATATTAGGTATTCTTTCTTTTTTAAGAGTACTTTTCTATTTTAAAATAAATGTCACTTTTTTGAGATAATTTAAATGTTGTCAAATATTGCTTGTTCGATTTGTAAAGGGAATAATACAATAAATTAAATATTTTTATCATTTACCTTTGTACAAGGGTTTCAAAAAGATTTTTGTTATCGTATAATCTAAATTAGCTGCATTTTATAACTTACGTTAAGCTTAGCATATTTAAATTCAATGTTTTTTTTTTCATTTTTTTTTTATAAATTAAATAATCAAAACTATGTTCGCGGAATGGGAAATTTATGATAAAAAAATTTGCCTTAGTAAATTTTATTTTATTGAATTCGTTAAAAATCGATAATAAAAAATACCTCTTAATAACATTTCTTTTTCTTTTTCATTCAAATATTTTTAATTTTTATTACTTCAAAAATGTATAGAAAAAAACTGATGCTGTAATCTGTATTCATGAAAATATAAAACATTTCACACGAAAAAAAATGTTAATTTGATGAAAATTAACAACTCAAATTTATAAATATTCTGAATTTTTTCAGTGTTTCTCATAGAGCAACAAAATTATACCAGTAAGTGTAATCGTCAATTGTATAACATAAATCTATAAATATCAATTGCATGGATAACAATGAACGAGATATGTTTATAGAGATGTACACTCTCATAATATAATTCTAGTTTAGTGTGTATGTAATTTTTTAGCCTCCGGTATGCTATTTCTTTCTCCCAGCTTATTTTGTGTCGTCTCCAAAAAATAGAGTTACACTACAGAAGCCAGCAGTAAAATAAAGCAGATGTATCCTCGTACGATGAAATACTATATAGCAATTTTTTTAATTTCTAAGCATCGCACATTTTAAATTTTTGTACCGTCGAATTGGGGGGGAAATGTACTTTTAAATGCAATTTGTTTAAAAACTGCATTTCCATTAATTTTTGAAATATTAATTTTTTGTAGTTTTTAGAGCCATTTGCTTAATATTGGCAACTGAAGTATTCAATTTCTGTAGAAAGTAAAGGAAAAATAGTTGTAAAATAGTAATTATATA
The DNA here is from genome assembly GCA_963932465.1 of Maratus speciosus. Lineage (NCBI taxonomy): Eukaryota > Metazoa > Arthropoda > Arachnida > Araneae > Salticidae > Maratus > Maratus speciosus. The sequence goes on from OZ010789.1 coordinate 69,748,520, forward strand.
TTTTTGTTGCCATTTTCTTATAACAACTGAAAGAAAATGTGATTACAATATGTGCTATTTTGAAAAAAAAAAAATACAAACGAATGATTTCTGTTAAAACATGGAACTATTATAAACTATATTTAATTTTAAGTATCTATATAAATGTTACAAACAACTGAAGGCCTGTGAATCATTAGATAGCCGGCTTTTTTGTCGAGTTTATTTAATGACGGCATCTTTTTGCTGCATTTGTGTATTGTTTCGCGATGGTGACGTCCTATGCATACTTTACTGTAGATGTTTAAGAGTGGATCGTAAATGTGGAATTCTTTAGCGGATGCGAATGACGTCATTTTACATAAAATAAAAGCGTGTGCTTTAAGTCATAAATTGAAATAGGTTTAGTACTATTTATATACATATATATATATTTTAACGGGGGCGACACTAAATTTTATAAAAACAAAATTCCTGTTTTTTTTTCTTTTTTTATTGTATTAGTGATTTGCATACTATCGAACGACTAAAGACACTAATTCTTCACAGGCATTTTATTGCGTCAAGAACTATCAGATTAAATTTCGTTTTTTAGTCGCTGTTTTTGCCTATTTGCCATTAATAATGTTCTTCTTGAAAATTAATTTAGTTATTAAATAATTCTAAAGGTAAATATTTTACACTGTTTATTATTATTATTATTATTTATGACTTTGACTTAGAAAACTTTTAGATAGCATTCAAGCGTCTCGTTATCCAATGTTATAATTAGCCTAATTCTTAACTATTCTAATTCAGGCAATAACTGGATTTTTTACGGTTGAAAAGCTGTGGTTATGGCTACATAAACCTTAGTAATGTGAACATTATTGCCAAAAATGACTCCATCGCTTACTGATTGATAAGATCACACACAATTAAAATTTCTGAGTTTATGTTATTACTTCATTTCTGGAGATAAAGCGAAAATCTTGCACTAAAAATACAATATTTGTAATATATTAATTTAAAATAAGTTGATTTAAAATTTTATCTCTTAAAATTTAATCAAATTTAACACATAATATAATTTTTTCAGAATTTCATAAGACAAATAATATACACAATACATACACACATATATACACTAATTTTAACCCTCTAAGTGTTTGGGGCGTATTATTCCGTTCACTAAGCTCCAGGTTTCACAGCAATACAAGCAATATTTAAGATAATATAATTCTATAGATTTAATGAATTTTAAATACATTAAAGAATGATTAATACTCTCAAGGATTACATTCATATTTGTAATTGAGTTTTTTTTTATAATGTTGAAAGAATCATATTTTCTTAACATTTAAAAGAAATGCAAAGAAAACAACATTACAATTTTACCCTTTTGCAAGACGCTCGGAGGGTTTTAATATATATATATATATATATATATATATGCAAGGCGTTCGTTTTTTTTGTTTTTAAAAGTTGTTTTATACCCATTAAATTATCGAAATAATATTTAAATATAAACAAATTATCAAGTTTTAATTACTTATATATATATATATTAGAAATTTGCATACACATATATATCTATAATACTATGAGGGGATAACATAAAAATATCTATTATCACATAATCATCTTTCTGTTTAATATTTATAAACGGAATTTGAGACAAGCAAATGTTAAAGTAACCACTTAAACAAGAGATTAGTATAATTTTTTATTTAAATCAGTACATGAAACTAAGATGTTTATTCTAAATATGCGTTTAATGATTCCTTTACTCGTTCAAAATAATTTCCTTTTAAAATCAGAAATATATGCTGAATCATTATTTTCAAATGGTTTGGCATGGTGTTTAATGAGTGTGAGACAATATTTAATTTGCCTATCTAAAATGCATAACTAATGAAAATATCAGATAAAACATTTTAAAAGATAAAAAGTGTATCTTATTTAATGTTAAAACGTATGTTCATGTAAATATGAAATCGTGCTATTTAAGAGTAATATTAGACATTTTTAAAAACAAACATAGTCTCCTTTATGCACATTGTGGTATAAAATGTTAAGTTTGTAAATATGCATGAATCTCTATGTATATAAGCGATGTCAACTAATTTAAACATTCGAAAGACTAAAGTGTATAAATGCTTTAATGTGTGTATCTTTTGTATCGGAATACAGTTTTCAAAATATACTAAAATACATTGATTCTTATGACAAATAAATATTCAATTTGTTTTTCAGAAAAAAAAAAAATTGTTAAAATTCACTCCTGCAGTTATTACTTCTATTTTAATTTTCTAATCGTAGGATAGCTTTACGAAAGAAATATTTAAAAATGAATTTGCTGCAGTATTTTAATAATGAGTTTTGTAAAGTAAGCTCTGGAAATAATAGCAAATTTTACTGATAGATTCAAGTAAGTAACCAATTAAACATTTGTATTTTAACTGAGTTTATAATTTTCCATAAAATGGCAATCCTTAAAATATAAGCTGTCAAAGCATATTTATTTTAAATTTTCCGTATTTCGACCAATTTTGCTTAAATTTCATCGAATCTTTTTACCGTTTTTAATTCCAGGAACATTAACCCAATCACCAACTAATATTGGACCAATATTGGGTAAATCTTGGCTAAATATCGGTGCACTAATGACAAGAAATACTGGGATGTTTGCATTTTGTCCATATTTAGCCAATATTTGCAACCAATATTGCCCCGACAGTGACATAAAATATTGTACCTAGATTGGGGCGCTTACATTTTAACGATTTTTAGACAATATTTTTAACCAATTTTGGGCCAGTAGTGATGTCAAATATTGCATCAATATTGGTATGTTTACATTTTGCCAACATTTAGCCAATATTTGTAACCAATGTTGCGCCAATATTGACAGGAAATATCGCATTAAAATTGGGGTGTTTACATTTTGCCGATATTTTGCCAATATCTGTAACCAATGTTGCGGAAATATTGACACGAAATATTGCACCAATATTGGAAATATTTCCAACCTAATGCCAATATTTAGCCAATATTGGCGTTTTATTAGATCTATTTCTAATAAATGCAATATTGTCCTAATATTGAGCAAATACTGATTTGCTACTGTTTTACTTAACAATATTTCATTAAAATAAACAATTTCATTTATGCGTGACATTTATTCTACGAAGTTTACTTGCAGTTGTAAACAAAACCAAACACTTTTAATGAATAAGAATTAAGCTATTTTTTAAATTCGTATAATGGATTGTTGCCAGTAATTTTACAAAATGTTTTACTTTTTAAAAATTAAAACAACGAATGTTAGAAAATACTTTAAATTTGTATAAACTTTTTCCTCTTTTCGAATTTCTTTCTAACTTCATGGCTAGTCATGATTCGGATTTCCTCTACATGAAGAAAGTAAAAGTTTTGTTATTTTTGCTTTGAATGGAATTATATTACTATTTAGCTGATTTACTTACATTATTTTCATTATCATCGGTTTTTTTAATACGTTTAAAGAACCAAAGGATTAAAGAGTTTACTGCTAAGAACTAAAATACGATTTTTAATGTTTTGCGTGCAATAATAATAATAAAAAAAATATTTGTAATTTTTTTTTTAATTATTGCGACTAATTACGGCATTTGATACGATAAATAAAATAACAATTTACTATTTTCTGTTGCATTCACAATACTCGCAATTTCTGTTATGTGGAATTATCTTTAAAAAATACGTTAAATAATTAAATAATCAAGAGAAAATAATAAAAATTAATATTAGGATAACAGTTCTATAATAATAGGATATTCAAAATGGAATGTTTTTATACTTAAAGAAAATCTTTATATAAATATACTAAAGTAGATCACAATACTCGCAATTTCTGTTATGTGGAATTATCTTTAAAAAATACGTTAAATAATAAAATAATCAAGAGAAAATATTAAAAATTAATATTAGGATAACAGTTCTATAATAATAGGATATTCAAAATGGAATGTTTTTATACTTAAAGAAAATCTTTATATAAATATACTAAAGTAGATCACAATACTCGCAATTTCTGTTATGTGGAATTATCTTTAAAAAATACGTTAAATAATAAAATAATCAAGAGAAAATAATAAAAATTAATATTAGGATAACAGTTCTATAATAATAGGATATTCAAAATGGAATGTTTTTATACTTAAAGAAAATCTTTATATAAATATACTAAAGTAGATCACAATACTCGCAATTTCTGGTATGTGGAATTATCTTTAAAAAATACGTTAAATAATAAAATAATCAAGAGAAAATAATAAAAATTAATATTAGGATAACAGTTCTATAATAATAGGATATTCAAAATGGAATGTTTTTATACTTAAAGAAAATCTTTATATAAATATACTAAAGTAGACCACAATACTCGCAATTTCTGGTATGTGGAATTATCTTTAAAAAATACGTTAAATAATAAAATAATCAAGAGAAAATAATAAAAATTAATATTAGGATAACAGTTCTATAATAATAGGATATTCAAAATGGAATGTTTTTATACTTAAAGAAAATCTTTATATAAATATACTAAAGTAGATCACAATACTCGCAATTTCTGTTATGTGGAATTATCTTTAAAAAATACGTTAAATAATAAAATAATCAAGAGAAAATAATAAAAATTAATATTAGGATAACAGTTCTATAATAATAGGATATTCAAAATGGAATGTTTTTATACTTAAAGAAAATCTTTATATAAATATACTAAAGTAGATCACAATACTCGCAATTTCTGTTATGTGGAATTATCTTTAAAAAATACGTTAAATAATAAAATAATCATGAGAAAATAATAATAATTAATATTAGGATAACAGTTCTATAATAATAGGATATTCAAAATGGAATGTTTTTATACTTAAAGAAAATCTTTATATAAATATACTAAAGTAGATCACAATACTCGCAATTTCTGTTATGTGGAATTATCTTTAAAAAATACGTTAAATAATAAAATAATCAAGAGAAAATAATAAATGTTAATATTAGGATAATAGTTCTATAATAATAGGATATTCAAAATGGCATGTTTTTATACTTAAAAAAATCTTTATATAAATATACTAAAGTAGATGTTTCAAGATTCAAAATCAAAAAACATGTAATTTTTTGTATTTAAAATTCTCAATTGCAACATTTATGGAAAAAATAACAGGTCTCCTAAAGCATTAAAGATATAATAATAAAATTTCCTGTTAAATTTATCTTAAAAGTAGTGGATGATTACAAAAGTTCTTACCGAATTTCTAATGCATCGAGTTTCGAAGTGGACCCAAGTGGTTTTAAATGACGAAATGCAGTCGAATTGTCAACATTTAGTCTCTCAGCAATTTTTTCAGTATTAATATGTGGATTATTATTCGCTAAATCACGGAATAAGTCACTAAAAATGGCAGAATGTCACAGAGGGCGTACCTTATCGTTTAGATTGAAATCACCATTTGAAAATCGACAAAAACTTTTTTAACTGTCCTAAGAGCGGGAGCAGGATCCAAATAAACGTTTTGAATATTTTTTGTAGCCAATATAACTCTCCATTTTTAAACACATATCACATAACATGACTAAAGTTTAGCTTTTCATTTTAATTTTAAATATTAACCTTGCACAGAAATTAATTAGAATAACGTTTTTTAACTTTATGTTCACTCAAGACACATGTAATTAACTGTCTGTAAATTATATGATTATAAAACAAACATCAGTACAGTCAAAATGTAACTTTCTTCCTTCTAGGAAATAGAGCACGAACTTTAGCAATCACCAAATAATAATAATACATATTCTGCACGTCGTTTTGGAATGTTATATTTTTTATTTCAGTTTTTTAAACTACTATAAAAGTAAGGTCTGAAATTTTATATTGATAATTATTCTAATGTTTTAAGCTATTTTAAATTCTTAACCTTTTAGTGGGCAGCTTTGCATGTATGCAAACAACAGTGTTTTGAATTTAATAGATTTTTTTATTGGTATATACCTAATTCACACCAGAAAATTAAAATAGCAATATTTGCTTTAATTAATAACAGACATTCCGTATTTAAATAAAGCGAAATTAACCATTGAAACGTTCTGGTGTAAAATCTATTCTCTGAGCGACGTAATTTCTAGAACGTATTCTATCATGGGAATTAAAGGGTTAAAGTTTAAGTTTTATAAAATAAGTAATTATATAAAATAAGGTATTTGGATAAATACTTATTAAAATATTTACTAATTTGCGATATTTTAACGTAAAACATCCACACGAGAGTAGTTTTTACTTGTATTTCAGATGTGCAGCAGAAGAAAAGATTATTATTGAAAACAATATTATATTATGACGTATTACATGAAAAATGTATCTCTGATTTTTTAAATTATTTTTCCTGTATAATAAACCTTTCAGAGACTTTTCAAAGATTTTTCAGAGAATTTTTTAGAAAAAAAAAAAAAAATCGCACATTTAACGGTTAAGCTGTTCTAAGCTCAATAATAAAGTCAAGAAAAAAGTCCTAAACCAATCGCTGAGGCGCATAATCTTGCATATGTCTAACGTGGAATGCTACACTGCTAAAAAAAAATTAGGGGAGCAAATAAAAACGTGAAAAGAACAGTGCAAAACAGCAATATATGGACATAAAAGGGATAGTACACATGTAGCAATGCGCAATACATAAAAAAAGACGCAAAAAATGGGAAGGGAGCTTTTATTTTTTAAAAAGATTAAAAGAACATGAAAAGATGGTTTAGGGCAATAATTACAAAAAGTATTGTTTAGAAATGATGAGAGATTTCTAATATGTCATGTGGTCTCCTCGAACAGCTAAGACTGCTGCACACCGGTTATCCCTGGATGCGATGAGGTTATCGATAAGACTTGGGGAATACTGTTCCAATGCTCAAGAATTGCAATATCTCCATGTCCCGGACAGTAAAAGGAGGCCTCGGTCTCGCAGATATGCGTCGTCTGAGTATGTCCCAAACATGCTCGATCGGATTTAGGTCAGGAGAGCATGCTGGGCATCCCATACGCTGTATTGTTTTAGCTTCAAGCATGTTTTCCACGACGAACTGTATAAATAGAGTCATTATCATGCATGGGAAAAAGAAATCACTAATTACTGCAACATAAAATACGACGCGAGGTCTCGGTATCTCGTCTGTATTATTCCAGACCGTCAAAGTGCCATTCCGAATGATATGCAGGCCCGTACGTCCACCTATGTTGATTCCAACCAAGAGCATCAACCCACCTCGTCTGTAATGTGATCTTTCACGAACGAATGTGGGATTATTTTTGGTGCCTCTTTCTCTCCATGCCAAAGCACATCAGATGTCACATCCAGTCTGAATCGGGACTCCTCTGTAAACAGAATTTGACTCCAACAACGTTGCCTCCAAACTCGATGTTAAGTTCACCACCTTCTTCGGGCTGCACAGTGGCTTGAAGTGAAAGGAATACAGTCCATTGGCTTACGTGAATAGAGACCACCCCGATGAAGCCTATTTCGGAATCTTTGGTTGGAAACCCTTCGTCCTTTGGTCAAGAACAACTGTGTTTGCAGCTGTGTAGCATTGCCCGTACCGACTCGACGGGCTGTTAACAGGATATATCGGTCATCAGTTTCTGTGTTAGCACATTTTCATCCTTGCACTTGTCGATGACTACCATTCCATGTGTCTTGGAATCGATTCCACAGCCTTTCATGGACACTTCTTGCGACTCCAACAGCGTCCAGTACACTTCGTTGAGTTTCCCCAAATTCAACTGTCCCGATAGCACGCCAAGCCATGTATTGCGGTAAATCATGTCGTTGTGACATTTTCAAGCCACTTTTGCACTTTCAACACAAGCTGAGCAATTGAATTTTACAACTGAGGCAGTGAAACAGACGTTTCTGCAAAATCCTGATTTCCGCACTTATCACCTTTTCCAATTTTTGGCGTCATAAACATTAATTTATGTGTGAAGTTTTCTTTATGTGTTTTCTACAGTACTTTAAATTATAGATGTTTTATTTTACGTTACTTATCGGTGTAAATATTTGCGTAATTTTATTAAAACCATGTGCTCCCCTAATTGTTTAAGCAGTGTAGATATATAGTTTCAGATTTTGACGCCACATACATAATGTTGGGTATAGCCGTCAAGAGATACTTGGTCTAAATAGCAAGATGCTGAGGGAAGCGCCATCCGTTGACAATTGAAACTTTCCTGCATCTTCTGAATTTGAAGAACAGTCACTTAAATGTGAATTGAACATCTTGACTTTTGACTATGTGTTATGCCTTGACATTGAGTTCTGTGGTTAACTAATCTAAGAAATGCTTCCACTAATTGCATACAATACAGCTGAATCGTAAAAAAAAAGTTTATTTAATTCTGCCTGAACTTTTTTTTATCTTACTCAATTAGTACTCCTTTTACCGCTATGCCTGTACCCTTGATATTAAGAAAATAGTTATCCGCATTTTCAAGCACCTTCTGAAAGTGAATTATCCATCCAGACAGTACTTATTTTAAACCTTCACTCGAAGCTGTTTAAATCTCGATTTTTTGCCACCATGTATCTTTTAACTGTTCTTTATAGAGGCCCATACAATAAAGTACATTTACGATATGACAGTTTTTGGAAATGTAGAAGTAGAAGGCAACTATATAAACGTGATTTTTCAATAACAGAGTCTATATTTAATTCATTCGCGCATAATACATACATATATATATATATATATATATATACATTATCTAAAAGTTTAAATATTTTAAACAAAAATATATGTAACGATTTTGAAAATTACTCCCATAATGATATTATAAATTTACTCCCATAATGATAATATAAAATTGAATGTTAATATTATTTTAAGCATCGTTTATAAAAATAAAAAAAATCAAGTATAAGAAAATTGTTTCCAAGTAATGTGTCTTATAAATAGTTAAATACACTGCTTACTTTATTGAAAATATTCATAAATATATCTCGAAATAGTTTCATTATATAGATTCGTAATCCATCTTCTGCATCATTAAGATTTAAACATTAGGAATAAAAGTGAGTATTAATTAACCGTGTTTTGGATTTTTTTCATTTTACAGCATTTAAGTATATCAAAACGTCCATTATTCAAGATAAAAAATAAAAAACGTGAATTAATTATAACACAATTCTCAAAGAAAAAAAATTAATGATGTTTTCAAAATCAGTATTTATTTTTAATATAATTAACAGATAAAGACTTTAATTAATCTTGCATGTGTTATTTAAAGTCGTTAACAAGGATATTATGCCGTCTGATGAGTTTTTATCCTATTTCATTTATATGACTATTACTCATTTATTTTATACAGAATTGCAGGCAAAAAAAATAATTTGTATAAATCCATTACGATTACACAGCAAGCAACCTCAGATGATTTGGAATTAAATGTCGAGGTATGGCTAATAATAATACCTATTTAAATTAAAAACAATACTATTAAAGAAAAATATTTATAAAAACAAAATACAACAAACCTTTTTAATTGATGTAGAGGTGTTCGTAAACAGATATACATTTTATTCAAACACTCCATTTTAATATTTTATGCACATTATTGGGCTTAGATGCTGTATATTCTTGCGGCCGCCATCTTGGACGTTTTGAGATTTGTTGGGGATGTTGTTACGTTTGTTTTGTTGTTGTTATTATTTACATATTATTTTCGTTAAACCTAACATGCGCATAAATCGCTGCTTGGCGACATTTACTACTTGGCGGAAAAGGGGTTTATACGCCAAGAAAAAATCCAGCATGCTGCCTGTGGGAATATATCTGTTCCCATTATTGAAATTCCCCATATGCTTACATACCCAATCTGATTACTATGACATTCCGCATCATTTTATACATGGTGTAAAAACGAGTTTGAAACACGTTCTAACGTTTACATATTTGAGATTTGTAGACACTATAAATTACAAATGTGATCAAAATAAGATGTAAAATATACTATTATATTAACTAATTAACCATTCCTTTCATTTTAAAAATTCCATTAGACAAACCAAAAAAAAAGTCAATTATACAGTGTGTCCCAAAAGTCTCCGTATAGTATTTATTTAAAAAAATAATATGCCTACAGCAAATAATTACAACAGTACATAGAGTAACATAAAAAGTTTTTTTTCTACGACCTTAGTATACTTCTACATGAGACTATTTCGTTGCACGCGACGTTTCCATGCGATGACGCTTTTCAACTGCAACTTCAAAGGGTTTCGCATAATCATCCGTTTGAAATGCCTGCACAAACTGAATTTTGTAAGCTGAAAGTTGTAATCGTTTATGAAGCCCTCTGTGTATTGTGCATTTTGACATAATAAACTCTTGCGATGCTTTTCGAATTGATATTACAGGACTTCTGGAAAAAGTTTCACGTACTCGTTCCACAGTTTTTCCACTAGTGCTAGGGCGACCACTTCTTTTTTTATCGTTCACACTTCCCATTGTCATAAATTTCTCATACCAATCACAAATGCTTTGCAGGGGTTACAAACGGATGATTATGCGAAACTCTTTGAATTTGCAGTTGAAATGCGTCATCGCGTGGAAACGTCGCGTGCTATGAAATGATCTCATGTAGAAGTGTACAAAAGTAGCAGAAAAAAACTTTTTTAGTTACTCTATGTACTGTTGTAATTATTATTGCTGTAGGGCTATCATTATTTTTGAAATACATTTTTGAAGTTGTACGCAGACTTTTGGGACACCCAATATATATATTTTTTCATTTTGCTCCTATAAGAAAATTACAAAGCATTTAAACCTAAAAATCTAAAATCATTGTATTTTCACAAAAAATAGTGATTTATGCGATATTTTTGTATTTTTCAAAGGCTGTTTCATTACAATAAGCCTTATAGAATCAGCAATCCTGTAAATGAAAAGATGTAGTTTTAAATACTAGTAACATAAATATTAAGAAAATATTCATAAAAGGATTTTCAAAGTTGTTTTAAGCTCTAGTGCGTAACTTAAACTTTATAATAACGACTCTATAAAAGATGCAGAAATCTTCGATGGTAACATTGATGCAAAGATGCATTATCCTTTCTTTATGGTCATGTCAGAAGTATTTTCGGTTATATTCGGATTTTCTTGCAATATCTCTCAGATTTAAATTTTTAACCCCAAGTATGGTTCAAATTTACCATGATCAAATACGAATTTGGCATTACTTCTTGAATGTGCCGTTTATTCTAATGATCTTGATGCAGCAACAGGTAAAATTGACCCATATTGTCCCGAGGATTCTTACAGAAATTAAAAAGTGAAGCCTTCAGAAAATTAATGCATAGATTATTTCATTAACGTATTTTTTACTAACTTTTGCTAAACACTTCTATAGCTTATATTGTATACTGACCTCTAACACGTAAAACAAAAAGCGCTGTTCATATCTTTTTGGACATCCAGTATATTATGAATACTTTTATAGTTACCATTTATAATTTCAAATACATAATTTATTAGTTCATAGAATTATCAAATTAAGATTATTAAAATTATTTTCTTATATTTTAAGGAACTTTCTTTTAAATAATATAATGAAATTACTAGTGTTGTTGTTAGTAGCGTTTTATGGAATAAAACTACAAAAGGTATTCGAAAACATGTAAATCAGTAAGAAAATGAGAATTTTTACATAATGTTTGAAAATTTGTTTCACAAACATCATTGAGTTGTTGCATTGTATTAAAAAGGGAAATCTCAATGAAAAAATTATAAAGCTACATTTTTACATCGCACATACACTATATGGCCAAAGGTGACCGGAAACTTGCGATTTTGGACATTTTGTTACATATCTAGAAAACATTCATGAAGAATTAACCAGAAACTCCAGGTCTGTAAACAATATAATATAGGTCATATATTTCCGCGATGATTTTTTTTCTCGACATCTCATAGGGGACCGTCAACAAATTGAAGCTTTCTGACTATAGATTACGGTTAAGTGGCTTATTGTAATAAACTGTGTTCATTTTTTTATGAGTTTGGTTTGTGTGTTTATGTTTATGACGGCCGATTATCAACACGTGGGATATAGGCCCTGGGGGGAGCGCCCTTCGTGGGGGGTCTTTATAAGGGAACCTAACCCGTATTTACGCATGGGAATCCACGGTTTCGAAGAAAACCATGAAAACTCCGAAACGGTTAGCCCGACGGGCGAGATTGGGTTCGAACCCAGCACCTCCCGTCTACCAGCTTCTAGAGCAGAACCTCTCGGCCACTGGTGGGGTAATTTTTTTATGAGAATAGCATGTATACTCTTAGCGAAATTAAAGTTTTTATAAAAAGTGTCAAACAGTTTTTTGTTTATAATTTCTACAGTTCTTAACATAAAAAAAAAGATCTTTTCAGATAATATAACAAACAACATTGTTACAACATCCTGCAATCAGAATTAAAAAATAATAAAATAAGGATGAAAAATAAGCAAAAAATATTTCACTGTGCATGCGCGAATACAATCAATATATAATTTGCATTATGTGTTAGCTAAATGTTTAGAGCAAATTTTGTGAAAGTCTGAAAAACATAGTTTGAAAAGTCTGAAAATTATAGTTGATAGAATAAGCTCAAAATACATTATTCCCAAAACGAAGCGAAAAAATGAGGGGCTGTATCCAAATACAGTAGCACGTGCAATATTGTGTATGCTATATTGACACTAATCGATGGATATATGAATACATCCCCTCATATTTTTGCTTCGTTTTGGGAATAACGGATTTTTATCTTATTCTATCAACGATAATTTTCTGAATTTTCAAGCTATGTTTTTGAGACTTTTACAAAAATGCTGTATACATTTAGCTAACACATAATGCAAATTATGTTTTGATTGCATTCGCGCATGCGAAGTGAAACATTACTTAGTAAACCTGCTCATATTTATACAATGTTTACTACATTTTACTTCTGATTGAAGGGTATTGTGTACAATGTTGTTTGTCATATTTTCTGAAAGAACTTTTTTTATATTAAGAACGCTGCAAATTATAAGCAAAAAACCTGAATTTGTCTTCGAGTATACATGCTATCCTCATAAACAAGAACACAAATTATTATAATAAGCCGCTTAATCATAATCTAGAGCTTGAATGCTTTTGATACATTAGTTTTGACAGGTTTATCCAAAAGATATTCGTTTTTTTTAATTTGTTGGCGGTCTACTCTGGGGTTTCGGGAAAAAATCTTTACGAAAAGATATGACCTGTTCCATTCTGTTTACACACCTCGAGTTCCAGGTTATTTCCTAAGTGTTTTTTTTTTTTTTTTTTTTTTTTTTTTTTTTTTTTTTTTTGTAGATATTTAACAAAACGTCTAAAATTGCATGTGGCCGGACACCTTGGGCCATATAGTGTATTAGCTAAATGTTATGTAGATTGTAGGACCGCCGCGGTCGTCCAGTTGCTTCATTGCCCCTAACGCAACCGTACCCGCTTTTCGATGTCTTTAATTTAATCAATTCTCCTTTTTGCCTGGATTCAATTTTTCATTTTTTTTCTCTCCTTTTCTTCCTGGCTTCCACAAGAGACTCTCTGTAAAAGGGACGTGGGTCGGAACCTGACTGCTTCCCCTTTGCCAGACTCTCTATCGGAAGCCAGGATGAAAAAAATTAAATAATTGAAACCGGATAAATTTAAAAGAAGAGTTGAATAAATTAAAGTCATCAAAAAGTGGAAAGAGATGCGTCGAAGGTCCTAAGTTACCGGACGACCGTATCATTTCGGACGACTTCGAGCTCATTATTAGTCTCGGGAGTTCGTTATAGGTTATGCATATTTAGAATGAATTTTTTTTATTCTAATGAATTCACGATATATGTCATTCATTTTGTAAACCTATCAAATGATACAATAAACCTTTATTTGTGTTATTATTCTATTGTTGTAAATAATATTTAAAAATGTATTTTCAGATCCAGAAATAGAAAAAAGGAAACAAACGTTGTGAAATATTTTAAAAATGTAATTAGATATTCAGTTTCGTCTCACAGAAAAACTAAATTACAAAATATTTCGAAATAGCAAACATGTATTATGTAATTTGATGTAATTTGATGGATAAAGTATTTCAGAAAAGAAGTAAAAAAATAGAATCTAGAAATTTAATACTTTACAATTTACAGTGTGTAGAAAATGTTTGGTTTACCATAAAATATCATTTATTAAATTACGATATATACATACGGATAATATACGGATGTTACAGGAATATGCAGGTCTAATAGTTATAGATTTAAAGAGGTCATTGATTTTTATTTTCGTTGGCAGCTTAAAGTACGAATAGATAAACTGAAATTATAAGGACAAGCTCATGACGTGCAATAAATTTTCTGTAGACTGATGAAAAGCTATATATTGTTGAATAATAATTGGATTAAAAAAAATAGATATTAGCTCCTGTAGAACGAGCTACTCATTACACGTTTGTGATACTTTGGAGTTTCATAGCATGCTACGGAGAAACTCTGGTAGATTTTGTGCAAACTGTTGCCCAAATCATCAAAAAATTTTCGAATAAGATATCTCTAGGAAACAGTAAAAATACTGATCAGAAATTACTTCAATAAAAAAGGTTTTTGGCAGTATTTGCAGCAATCCAAAAACAAAACATGAAACTATTTTATGCTACAATTTCAGTATAAATTGACATGTATAACATTTTTTTTTCTTTTTCCGACTGTACATTTAAGGGGTCTCAGGACTCTTAAAAATGGAAAAATCGAAAAAAAAAGACCATTTTCAACACATGATATCTTAAAATGTAATTGATTTTAAGACAAAATTTTATATTGGGATGAAAGATATAAGTATGTTCTTTCATTTCATGTATTTGAAAAATTACAAGATGCAGAATTAGAATTTACAGTGGGATCCAAAATGGCAGACATTTGGCGAGCGGAAAATCGGCATAATGGATTATGCGCACGATTACAAAATACATTTCGCAAATAGAAGGAAAGTTTTGTGTCCTACTTATGCTTCACATTGTAATACTTATTCTGAACCTAAATAAATTTGTATTTAAATCATTTTTCTATTTTTAATACAAAGTTGTATTTATTTAATGCAAAATTTAGAAATTTTCAACAGTATAATCACCTATAAAGAATATATTTTTGAACAATAAGAAGGAAATTTTAGGTTCAGTTAAACAGACTAACATGAAACATATGTTTTGAAAATTTCATGAAAAAAAAATCAGAAGTTTTTGAGATATCGTGCGCGTTAGGCCAAAAATCGTCATTTGGAAAAAATTGACTTCAAAGTTTCTGAAACGCCACTTCAGCTATTGAGCGTGTATAATTCTAAAAGCCATAACTTCTGTTCTAACAGATATTTCAAGGAAACATTTACACCAAATTGTTAAAAAAAGATAGTAGTTTAATATCTGAAAAAATTAAAAATTTGAAATTTGAGTCCAGACCCCTTAAGTCTAACTTTCTTTTACAGCTTTTCAACAAGAAACATATTTCCAACTACAAAAGTTTCTTTAAAAAAATAAAAATAAAATTTATGTGTATTTATGTTGAAACTATATTATACCGAAAATTTTCATTCTGTATATTTTGGAAATAGTCATTATTAAAATTTGCTTTTTTGTTTTCCTAATTTCAACGAAATGTGCATTTAAATTACTTGTATAATCGAAATTTACTTTTTAAATAAATTATAGACCTTAACATTAGATATTTTAATTAATTAAAACTTAAAATATTACCTTTTATGTTTATCGTAAAATTTTATTGTATTATATGAAATAAAATCTTATTTTTCCTACTGAAAATTACAGAATAATTTATTAGTAAAAAGCGATTTTCTGTAAAAGCAATAAAATGTATATAAAAGTAACTTAAATAATTTTGATTTTTGTGTGTGTGGTACATCAAAAGTCAACTGATGGGTTCCAATTATTATGCAAGTTCTTAAAATTATTAATAATTATTAAAAATCTAAATTTTAATGCAATTTATTTTTAAAAAATTGAATTTTATTAGAGACTTTGAATGATTATTTCACTATTTCGAAAAGTAAAAAAAGTAAACACCAATAAATGCATTATCATTTTAATTTTCCTTACATTTTTACATTAAAAAGCTTTGAATCTATACAAAAATCAAATTAAATATACACTTCGTGGTTACTGTTATAATATGTAGAAGAAAAAACAGTTTCTTTAAGAATGTGGAAATTCAACTTATAACTAATTTTTATTCCAATTATAGAAATATGTATTACTAAACTTTTTTATGTTGTAATTCTTAAAATAAGTTTTAGAAAATGATCATTAAAAGAACACAAAACACACCAGTTTCTAGTTTTCGAAAATGTCTGTAATGATTAAACTTATAATAATATAGATTTTCTTCATAGCATACAAAGTTCAGAAGTTTTTCTGTAGAGCAGATGAAAGTCTAAATAATCCTTTAAATAATGGTACACTACGTGTGTAATGTTTCCTGAAGATATACTTTGTTTACGTTGATTACTATCAAACCATCTTTTCATGAAATAAAAATTTTGAAAACGCACTTATTTTTTTTATCTTCATTTTTCGTAAAATGTTTCAGTGAAAATAAGCCATTTATAGAAAAAAATGTATAAATATGTAACTCAAAAAAAATGAAATTTGACTAAACATTTGTATATAAATTACTATATTTTGTGAAATTATTTATGCTTAAATTTATTATCAGATTATGATATATAATAAACATTTTCAAAAGTTTAATCGCCTTCCTTCCTACCATCTCAGAAACCATTTAAAGATGGCTTACGTTTGTAGCTACACTTAAAGTAGTCATTTTAACAAACATTTAAATGAAACTATTATGTGAACATAACTAAATTTTATTTCGTACGAAATTTACTGAATTTTATTTTATTTATTATTATGCTAAATAGTATATATATACAGATATAAGTTAACTCCAATTCATCTAAAAAATTGTTCTTTTGTAATTAGACAATAAGATTTAAAATAATTGATTTACAAGAAATTTAATTACACTATTATGTCGACATAACTTCACTTGTTTTTCTTATGCGACGATACTTTATGGTAAAATCACTTAAAAGTACATTTCTACAAACTTAATACACCATCCATAAAAGAAGATTTATTTCTCTTTTCTAACTGCATAAGAAATAAGACAGATTTATTATTTTAAAAGCCATTTTAATTACACTATCTTATGACTATAACCGTACTTGATTTTTAATTTTATTTAAAGTGCTATTTAAATGTAGTCAGATTTCTTACATTTCTTATTCATAAATTTCTAATTTATAGCAGAAATTCCGAATAGTAATTTTACTTAATCTAATAGCAGATGTTTAATGATTGCATAAAAAAATACCCTTTCAGAGTTGTCTGTTTGAATTTGAAATTTCAGAATAAAAAAAGAAGTCCCAACTAGCAATCTAGTGCTATATAGTAGAAACCTTCTTAAAATAATCCCCACCCACACCACCCGTATAATTATGCTTACCAACGCAACCCTCTTTTAAGTTTTTAGATGTAAAAAATCAAGCAATGAACAACGACAAAGCATTTCTTTTTACTATTTTTAAAAAGCGATTTCTCGGTTTAAAAAAAAATATATATATATATATATATATATTTATTTATTATATCTGTGGCGACACAATGTCTCGTGATCAAATGAACGAAACCTTAAAAAAAAGGGGAACGCCGAAAGCGCGCGCTTTGATTCTCACTGCAGCGTGGTTTTCGTTCTAAGCATGCGCAATGATGCTGGCGACCTATGCTGCCACGTGATATGCTTTTCGTTCTATGCATGCGCTAGCGTACACACGATCCATTTCTGGTTCAGTTCACAAGTGTATTTTGCTACTAGTGCTTTTTTGAAATGGCTTGTAATATTAAACGGAAACGCGTTAATTTATCTATAAAACAGAAACTTGAGTTGATAGAGAAGTTGGAGAGTGGTGTGTCAGTCTCACGTGTTTGCGAACTATACGGAGTTAAAAAACAAACCGTTTCAGGCAGTCGCAAGAATAAGGAATAACTAGTCCATTTTCCCCTTAAATACAGCGTGTGTGATTCAAAAAGCGGTTTCTCAGTGGCGGACAAGAAACATGTAAAAGTGGCTCAAAATAAAAACCTGGAGGAAGCAGTATACAAATGGTTTGTACAACAGCGGTCAAGTGGCGTCGTCATCCGTAGTGTTGAGTTGCGGGCAGCCACAGAAAAATTGGCGAAATATATGGGTTTAGTGACATTTCGTGCAAGTGATGGTTGGCTTTGGCGCTTTCGTAAACGCCATGGTTTCACTAACAGGAAAACATGCGGTGAATCTTTAAGCGCCGACATCGAACAGGTGGAACCTTTTCGAAAAAAGATAAAGAAACTGATAGAATCCGAGGGCCTACTTTTGTGTCAGTTATGCAATGCTGACGAGACAGGACTCTATTTTCGTTCTGTGCCGGAAAATACCTTGACGTACAAACATGATGCTCAGACGCATGGCCGCAATCTAAACAAGCAGCGTATTTCAGCACTCCTTTGTGCTAATGCTGATGGTAGTCATCGGCTTAAACCAATGGTAGTTGGAAAGGCCAGGAAACCGCGTGCTATAAAAAATATTCGTATGCAACATCTGCCAGTCATCTATTCTAGTTCAAAGAATGCTTGGTTCATAGGCGATGTTTTTTCTTATTGGTTTTTTAACCAGTTTGTTCCTGCCGTGCGTCACTATCAAGAAGAAGTTATGAAAATACCTTCCCACGAAGTAAAAGCTCTATTACTCCTTGATAATGCTCCCTGCCACCCTAACGCAGAAAAGTTAGTTAGTAGGGATTGACGAATAAAATGTGATTTCCTTCCTCCAAACACAACTTCATTAATTCAACCGATGGACCAATGAGTCACTGTTGCCTGCAAGATGATTTATAAGAAGAAATTCCTTGAAGAAGTAATGGTAGTGTTGGAAAATGAAAATGAAGCAGTAGAAGATTTGAGAGGAGCCAGAACGCTGCAAAATTTGCGCACCTACAATTTAAAATCAGCTATCTTTAACTTTGCGGCTGCGTGGAGGGAGATGAAGGTATCCACACTGGCTAACGGCTGGTCAAAACTACTCAACGACGCAGATCCTGAATACGATTTTACAGGGTTTGAGATTTCGGATTTTAGGAGTACAATAATGGAGGCTGGTCATGATATCCCTGAGAAAGATATGGAACAGTGGCTCGAAGCAGATCTAGGCTATCAGATTCTAAATGAGGAAGGGTAGAAAGTATTCTGCATGATGATAATGAAGATGAGGTCGAGGACGACAAGAAAGAAGAATTAAGCGAATTTCGATCTAAATTATCTACAGTACGAGAGCATATGGATGACGTCATTACTTGCAAACGGGCATCTTCAGATCCCGAAGTGTTTGAGTATTATGAACACTTTAGACAATTTCGAGCTCTTATAATAAATAAAAAAAAAACAGCATTTAACTGGGAAACAACTAAAACTAGACGCCTTTTTTTCATTCCAGCAGTATGGAGTAACCTTAATGTGATGTAAATAACATAGAATTATGCCTGTGGTTTTGGGGGCATTGTAATTTTTTTCCATTTGTTTATTGCTTGTTTATTAATTATTATTTCTGTGTAAAAAGTGTTTCATTCCCATAAAAGTTGCATCTGTGTTAATTCGTTTGTATTTCATTACCGATATTGTATTATTAAAAGTAATGTACTGTGTTTATATATATATATATATATATATATATATATATATATATATATATATATATATATACAGTAGTATATATTTATATACAATATATATTTATGTATATACATATATTGTATATATACAATACATGTATATACACTGTATATGTTGTATATGTTCATTATATATATATGTGTAATTTGTAATGTAATAATTATGTAATTACAAGTACGTAATAATATATATATCCCAACAAAAAATTTTCGGTAAAAAAAAAAAGCACCAAGTTCTCCTTAATGTTTCGGCCAGAAAAAGTAGTGATATCTGAAGTTCGCACAAGTTAAAAGCCAAACATCCCAAATCTTTTATTGAAAATGGCTTCCTGTGACTTGGCCGTTAATGCCTTCTACAGCATTTCAAAATTAATGATTGGAAATTACGCATTTATGAATAATTTAAATATTAAAAGTAATATTAGAATGCAAAGTGGCAAATTCACATAAAGACATTATAAGTAAAAGATTTCTGATAGCTACCATTCAGTTTCAACAAACATTAGTTTTGATTACAGATCATTTAGTTCAGGGGTGTCCAACTGTGGCCCGCCGGATACCACTAAAATTTTACAGTTATCTTTGCCTTATCTAATCCTCGAATTGCTGCGATTCAACTTGTCGACTATTTCTTTAAAATTTTAGTGGTATCCGGCGGGCCACAGTTGGACACCCCTGATTTAGTCCACTTGTGGTTTAATTGCCATTTTGTACGGTCTAAAGCTAAAGTTATTAACGTAAAACCCAAGAAATAAAACAAATTTATTTACTTCAAATCTCACAATATGTTACCTTATATTTTATTGTATAATATTGAAATCTTGTGTATTGACGAAAGAGATTTTTTTCGTTTGAACATTTATTATAGTTTGTTTGCATACATTAAGAGGTATTCGATTTATAAACTGTTAAAAGCTGATACTAATTATGTTTTAGCAATTAGGGATATTATCTCCTGAATAGAAGTATTTTGTTAATTTTAACTTCTAAGCATTTAAACAGACTGAAGTTGTTTAAATGCTTTTTTCAAATGTGTATTTTATTTCAGTACTCTGTGCCACAAAATGCTAAAATAATCAAAAAATGTAGTTGGTATGTAACTCATTTGTACATATTTGAAAATTTGAAAAACTCTCCCGAAGGCATTAACGGCCAAGTCGCAGGAAGCCATTTTCAATGAAAGATTTGGGATGTTTGGCTTTTAACTTGTGCGAACTTCAGATATCACTACTTTTTCTGGCCGAAACATTAAGGAGAACTTGGCGCTTTATTTTTTTTTACCGAAAAATTTTTGTTGGGATATCATTACTTTTTGTATGTTTTTTCAAGATTGTTATTCTAAACTATATTAATATGAAAAAACTTAAATTTCGGTACTTTTATGTTAGCCGGGAGCAAATCTCCTCATTAGCCTTTTGTTTTTTCGCCAATAGCATTTTTCATTTTTCACATGTGTAAATTAGAAACAAAGCTTTGGATTTCAAATAAAATATTTCGGTTTATCTTATTATTTCTTATTTATTTATTTATTTATTTCTATGTTAAATATTCTATTAAATAAAATCAGGGAAATGCATCTATTTTAAATGAGATGACTGGAAAGTATATATCTTTAAATGAAATGAATGCAATATGAACAATGGGGAGTTGAGAACAGTATTTGTCGATTTGCCACTTGCGCCCGGCTAACATAAAAATACCTAAATTTACTTTATTGAGCTTTACAAATTTATACTTTATTTCTTTTCATATTAAAGTACTAGCCGTCTCTAGCAAGGAGTATTTACCGTATTAATTCCATGTTAAACGTTGCATCATGTTACTGTTATTCATAATTTAATTTACTTGCCCATTCTTTCGCCAAGTCGGAAGCTTTTGATAGAGAAATCAAGAACTCTTTACGATCATGGAAGCACATCGTATATTTTGTGTTGTTATGTATTTCATCTTTCGTGACAAATATATCTTAACTCACTTATGCATGTTTCCTTAGCAGCTACGATTCGTTCTCTAATGCGGAATTTTTAAACCTATTAAGTAATCTTTTCTAATTGGGCTCACTGCCAATTGTTGCATTTTAACTGATACGACTGGGTACAAGTGAAATGGTTCTTATGAAATCCTTTGACAATATCTGCATTTGCATTAAACCATATTGATGCTAATATCTTTTTGTTTCACGTTAACCTTTTCAATAGACTCGATTACGGAAGAATAGAAGGTCTACCGGCTCACTGCCATGATCCATTTGAAAATCTATCATTCTTCTCACCTGATCATGTTGAAGAATTAGTCAGTGTGCCATCGTTTTAAGATTTTAGCTAATTTTATTCGAAACTTGAAAACTAAAATGCGAGGAACCGGATTATAGAAGATTCATTCTAACGTGCATATCGATTAACAGGTTACATGTTATAGAATTATAATAATCATAGGAAGAACTGGCAGTTTCAATGCTTTAATAGTTTCCGTAAATTCTCTTTATATAATACAGAAGTTTTAGCGTTGTAAAGATTAACAACGTAGTCACAGTAAGTATACTAACAGTACAATATAATAACAATAGCAGAGGTTTGGGGCAGTGACGAAACTATTAGCACTTTGGAAATATTAGTACGTTATATCATTTAACTATTCAGATGATATGCGGAAAAATAAAAATAGATGCCTCGCATTAATAATTAACTCATTGAAAATAGCCACTAGCTTCAAATATTCGCCAAGCTTGGCGACATTTAGCAAAGTTTCGCCAAACTTGGTAATATATCATGTAAATTCTCAAATTTGGCGACAAAAAATGTTTTGTTTATTCTGACGTCATAATGATGCATATGTATTATGTATTATACACATACCTATAATATGTATTATGCAAATGTATTACGTATTATATGCATATGTATAATATGTATGATGCATATGCATAAGCTCATTAACATCACTAAAACGCACTTAAAGGAATAGTGTTCCATAAATAGTAGGGATAATTGCCAGATTGACCAGAGTGCTATTGAGATTAGAATTCCGACATTTATAATAGACCGGGAGGCGTCTGCACACACCATCACCTCATCGAGTTTACAGCTGAAATTTTAGGATTAGTTAAAACTACATTAGCATATTTAAATGCAACTGGTCTGTTGAGTCATATCTTGGTAGAAACCATCTGAAGACCTAATTTTAGTGGTTAACTGATAGGTTTTCTATTGTATTTTCCTGCATCCAAAAGTTTGGAAATATGGAGGAAAGGGTGCAGGAAAACACAATGGAAAATTCACCAATTAACCCGTAAAATCGGGTCTGTAGGTGGTTTCTACAAAGATATGACTTGGCAGACCAGATACATTTCAATACGCTAATCGATATTTAACTAATCCTAAAATTTCAGCCGTCAACTCGATGAGGTGACGGCTGTGACGATGAGGTGATCTGTGAAGACGCCTCCCGGTCTTTAATAAAATTTGTTTTAAGGGAGTAAAAGATGGAGTGATAAACTGAAAGATTTGCCTTATTAAGATTTTTGTAAAAGCATATAAAAATTCATTCAGCTTGATATCATGTAACACCTTTATACTTCAGGCTAAATTTCTGTAATCGGGTTTTGGCGACCAACATATCTTATCTATAACTATAATCTTTCTTTTACAGATTTAAAATTAACAATAAATTAACAGTAAGTAGGCTAATAATACAATATGATAACATTAGCAGCGAACTTCGGACGCCGTATCTGTCGCACATCGTTAAAGACAGTTTATTAGTTACACATTTCATTTAATTAAAAGGAGATTTTAAAACTTTCATATGGAATTAGGATATTTTTCCACTATAGGGACCTTGGCATGTTTTTAAATTCTTGGCGCAATTCGGACTTCAGAAACTGAGATATGTTGCCAAATGATATAAACAGCTATGAAAACAAACCTGATGAACTTTTATGTTATTTATATACATATAAACATTTTATTTATACATGTATAAAATATTATTTTTTATATACAAATTATTTATGTTGGTATATAAAAATAAATAAACGGGTTCCTTACATTAAATAAATTGTATACATATGGGAAAAATTGCTTGTGTATATGACACAGTAAATAGGTTGCCAGAAAATACGTTATTATCAAATTTCTTTTCTCGTCAAGGCTATTTTCTGTATTTCGCCAAGGCTACTATATCGGAAACGTACAGAATTGCGGTTATATATATTTTTAATGTTTTATTGTTTTAATATCGTAAATATATCATAATCTATAATGATTAAAATTTTTAAGTATATTCATTTTTTCTATTTAACAAGCCTCTTTGGAAAAGCATATATATTAAATGTCATTGTGCTTGAAATCACGTGACCCCCTTCAAAACTCAGTAATCGAGTTTTGGCGAACATTGGCACAATTGAATGTGTTAAGGAACTGTTTACGGCGAAATGAACACCCCCTGTTTGAAGGGTTTAGAAGCGGAAATTCTGTGTTTTCAGATTTTTCTTGTTAGTTGTGCTACAAACCCGACTTACTTGTGAAATTTCACGATTCTACGACTTTTAGAAGTACCTTAGTTATTTGATGATGCGAAGTGAGTCAGTGACAAAAAAGCGCTTTTTCGGAATTTAATATTTCGAAAACTACTAAATATAGAAACATAAAATCGTGGAACCTTAGTTCAGTTTGACCATACGAACACGTGTATAAAAGAAAAATTACTATATCTCTCCCTAAAACGACGTTATTAGGGGGTGAAAAGTATGCCGTTATGGTTCAGGAAAAGGTATCTTACGGCTTGTGCGAACTTGGCGGACGCACTGCCGTGCTCCCAGATGTACTATCTATATTATAAAGGACAAACATATCTGTGCGTAACGCATACGTCATTCTGCGAATGGCAACACTTTAAAATTTTAAATAAAATTTTGGTTTTGCAATTTTCTCTACTGCAAATTTTTAAATTTCTAAACATCGCACATTTTAAATTTTTACACCGTCGTATAAGGAAAAAATGCTCTTTTAAATGCAATTTGCTTGAAAGCTGTATCTCAAATTATTTTTGAGATATTAATTTTTTTCTAATTTTTAATGCCATTTTTCTTATAGTGGCAACAAACGTACACCATTTCTATTGAATGTCATAAAAATTAAACGGAAAATAGTCGAAAATAGGCGGTACTGTATCTTTTTGTTGCCATTTTCTCATAAAACCTGAAAAAAAAAAGTTGAAATTAAAATATGGGCTATGTCAAGAATATTGTCTGTTATTCCGTGATAATGACGTCATATGCATACTTTTCTGTAGATAAAGTTTAAGACTGGATTGTAAAAGTGGATTGTTTTAGCGGATGCAAATGACGTCATTTTATAAAAAAGCGTGTATTTTAATTCTTAAACCTGAATTATGTTTTGTAGAAGTGCGACATTTTCACAGACCAGCTGCTTTGAAATTCTTCACAGGTGAAAATGCTTCACTTTTGAAAATAAAGTAATCGAAATCACACAATGATAAAACACAATGTTTTACCAAAAATTTAGAGTGTCTTTATAAAAGAGAGGTGACATGCAAATAATACCGATTTATACTACAGAAATTGATGATTCTCGCCTGGGTGGATTTGCTTCGCCGAATTAGACAAGCAAACAAATAATTCGTGGTTTAAAATAATATCATGTTCCTGAAGTTTTTGTCCAAAATTCTCTCGAATAATAAAATTTTAATGCTATTCTTTAGGACATTCTACTATAATTTTATCAAAATAACATAATTTGCTTAATTTAATTTTTTCCTAATTTTATATACTCTATATATTTAAAACACAAGTGTATTTCTTAGTCATCTGCCCTGATATTTCTGCTGAACCAATTTTATTATTATTTTTTTTTAACTGAAAGCTCTTCATTTGTAGATGTGATCAGGGCCTGATTATCAACGGGGCACACTTACACCAATAAATTTTAAAAGAAATGTTTGCCTTATTTAAACGCCGTATTCATGCAAAATTTTTGCCTTAAATGAGACAAAATTTTCTGTTTCTTTTTTCTGATGGGAATTTGCCCCGTTGGTAATCAGGCTCTGGATGTGGTCGCACTATCTTTTTTTTGTTGTTGTTTTTTTTTTTTTGGTAATTTCCCCACTTTTATATTTTAATTTTAAAAGAATTTTATAAAATTTCTTCAAAATGGTGAAAATTAGATAGCTGTCATTATTGCAGACAAGTGAGAAATAATGAGGTATTTTATCTTTATTCATGCTATTTTCTGATAAATATTAAAAATTGCTGATAAAAATTGTTGTATAGGATTTAGTGTCGCAAAATACCATTAGGAGCGGAATATTATATTAAGGGCATAATAACGGAAAATAACATACTGCTTTTGAAAACACGCATTTTCCCTCATAAATTTTCTATAGAGTTTTTCCTCTGCATGTATACTGATAGTAAGTTTCAGACACTAGGCGAAATGCTTATTTAAGTGAAAATGAAGTCATATTTAAAAGATAACGATCATTTTCTTAGATAAAACTAAACATTTTAATACAAATGAGTCTAAAAAACAAATTACGGAAATTTTTGCTCTCCGGAATTGAGATTAGAATAAGAGTGCATCTGTTCACATAAAAGATGTTGCTGACAATCGTGACTTCAAGTTTTGAGTAAAAATGATTTTTAAATGATCAAACAAAATACAATTTAAAAAAAAAAAAATGATGAATATGGGTATGAGAAGTGCGCATGCAAATTTTGAGAAGTTGAAAATTGCTGTTTTTCATTCCGGAATACCAAGCATAAGAGCCTAAATTGATAACCACATCCTAATAACTTATCTTTATTATATTTTACTGATTAAGTATCTATATTATAAAGAACAATCGTATCTGTGCGTAACTCTGACGTCATATTGCGAATGGCAAAACTCCACGACCAAATTTCGGTCTTGAAATTTTCGCTACTGCAATTTTTTAATCTTCCGACCATCGTACATTTTCAATTTTCGTCTCATAGGGATTAAAATTTACTTTCAAATGCAATTTGTTTAAAACTATATCTTAATTGATTGATGTATTATATTTTCTAAAATAATTTTTAAGCATGATTTTTTTTATGTTTATCTTATCACGTGCCCATTTTAATACATAATAATAATAAACATTTTGCACATAAAGCAACAAACATTCTTCAGCATTTGTTTCTGCCTATTTTTGCATAACGAAATTAATACTTCCTTTATAAACACATAAAATAATAATATTAAAAAAAAAATACCAGTCTAACATATTTGTGAAAGACAAATTAACGAAATTAATATTTCTTTTATAAATAAATAAAAGAATAATATTGAAAAAACACAAATCTAACATATTTGTAATCGTACAATTTAAATTTTTAGATCACCAAATACGATTTTTTTTTCAAATCGAATTTGTTTGCAATGTTCTTCTCAGTTCACTGATTGTCTATGGTTTTAAAAACAATTTTAAAGCATGAAATATTTTTTAATTTATCATATGCGCGCGGAGCTCGATTACGAAAGATTAATCCGTTTCCCTTAAAACAAATAAAGTGTTCATCATTTTCTTACGACTAATAACCATTAAAAAAAACTTCCCTATGAATAAATAAAATAATATAAATAAAACACAAATTTAACAGACATGTATAAGCTCTGAAATTATCAGAATATAAAAGGATGCCATAAGTAGCAAAATCTTGGTCAAATAACTAACTCTTAGCATGCGGCTAATAAGAAAATATCGCTTTTGATAATTTAAAAAAAATTATTTGATTGCATAATTCGTATTTCCCATATGAAAAATGTTTTTTTAATGTAAGTGGTAATCTAAAAAATTAGTTGCATATGAAAAATTATTATTTTTCAATTAAAAAAAAATGTTTTCACCTATATTCTTTAACCCGGGAAGCCCGGGTACGATCCCCTAGTAATTATAACAAAAATAATATTATAAATAGTACTTTGCGATTTAACGGACACATCTTAGTCCAAATTAGCCCGTTAAATCGAGGTTTTACTGTATATATATATATATATATATATATATATATATATAAAGAAGATATATAGTAATATATATGTATATATATATATAAAGAAGATATATAGTAAAATATATGTATATATATATGTATATATATATATATATATAAAGAAGATATATAATAAAATATAAATATATATATATATATATATCTATAAAGAAGACATATAATAAAATATAAATATATATAACCCTGGATGTTAAAAACAATAATCCTGCAAAGTTTTCTTGAATTTTTAAAAAGAAATCTTAATAACTGTATGACTGTGCGTGTTATTCTTAAAAAAATGATTATTATTTACATATTTCGAGCATTTTACCTTGCAAGGAGGTTTAAAATATGTTTTTAACACTTTCCAACAAAGTTGAAAATTGTTTATGACTTTTGTTTTTATGGCCGTCTGTCCGTCTGTCCACGTTCTAACTATCGTAAATATGCTCGGATCGTTCTGAAATTTTTGGATGTTAGTGCCATCTACCATAGCACGTTCCCTATTTCAAATGAAGTTTGTAGCATGTTTAGTTCATTTACAGGGACAGTCAAAAGTTTTCCGTTACATTACGGCCAATGGGAAAAAATCGTTTCAAATGATTTTTAATGGTGTTACACTCTTTCAAACATAGTAAAATTGATATCCATTTATGAAGCCCAATAAAATATGCATTCTGTTTAATATGCGGTGCAAAGAATAGTTATTGTTCATTTACAGGCCACACAAAATAATTCCGTTCATAATGTTATAGGGAAATTGTTTGCGGTGTATTTGAAAAGATTTCAGATACTATATTGCATCCGAATTACTGTATATTAGTAATGATTGCACGAAATGCATTTTTAAGTATGATATGCGCTTTTTTATGGTTTCGTTCATTTTACGAAACCCTATTCTTCTCGCTATTCTGTCTGTCTGTCTGTCCGTCTGTCACGGAGCCCGTTCTCAGAAACTATGCATGTTGGAGACTTGAAATTTTGAATACTAATAGCTGAACACCACACATTATACGACAAATCACAAAATTTTGAAAAAGTCTTATATTTAACCCTTTGGGCCTCCACATGTGTATTTTAAACAATTCTTTCTAAGTGAGCCCCTAATTAGGTTTGAGGCGTGAAAATTTACATACTTATAGCTAATCACCTCACATCAAACGACAAATCATAAAATTCTGAAAAAGTAGTACATTTAATCCTTGGGCTCTCACATGTGTATTTTAAACAATTCTTTCTAAGTGAGCCCTAATTAGGTTGGAGGCGTGAAATTTTGCATACTTATAGCTGAACACCTCATATCAAACGACAAATCATAAAATTTGGAAAAAGCCGTACATTTAACACTTTGAGCTCCCACATGTGTATTTTAAATAATTTTTTCTAAGTGAGCCCCTATTTAGTCTGCAGGCGTGAAATTTTGCATACTTATAGCTGAACACCACATATCATACGACAAATCATAAAATTTTGAAAAATCCGTACATTTAACCCTTTCGGCTCCCACATGCTTATTTTAAGCAATTCTTTCCCCCTTTCTTTTTCAATTCTCAGCAATTCTTGAGCCCCTTCTTAAATTGTGGATTTGAAATTTTGCATACTTATAGCAGAACACCTGAAGCCAGGCACAAATCATAAAATCTTGAAAAAGTCTTACGTTTAACCCTCTGAGCTACCACTTGTGTATTTTAAGCAATTCTTTCTAAGAGAGCCTTTAATTAAGTTGGAGACATGTATTTTTGCATACGTATAGCTGAATACCTCAGACCACACGGCAAATCATAAAATTTACAAAAAGTCTTATATTATTTACTCCTCCGGGCTCTAACTTGTGTATTTTAAGCAATTTTTCTAACCACCACCCTTTTCACCCGGGGAGCACTTTTCCAACTTTTGCCGACACCCCTTTGACCATTCTCTCGTATTATGCACCATAGCCTTACATATGTTAGTTCCACTTTTTACCGCCAGGGACGACTACTTATCTCGGGTGCCAAATCCCCTCGACTAATATATCCATGGATAGTATATAAAAGTTTCGTTCGGATAGAGGTTTGTTTAGAATAGTGTGCGCCCCTGGTTGCGAAATGTGGAACTAACAAATTTTTCAAAAGGATAAAGTGTTGTGAAAGGAATATTAAACGAAACCCTCTGTGCGATCTGTGATGACACTTACCTACTTGTTCACTATATTTATGCATACTATAAAGTGCGTATAAATGCTATAGTTCATATACAGAGCTACAGAAATGAATTCGTAAAAGTTACTGAGTATGGGCATAAATTGCTTAAATATTTTTTTGTGGTACGATTATAGATAAATAATCAGTTTTCTGCTGAAGGACTTCTACTTCGCGTCGAACTGCTTTGTTATTCATGACCTAGAAGTGACAAAGATTTAAATACAGGCCTTAAATATACACTGGAAAGCGATTTATGAAAACAAAGTTTATTGAGATAATTACGAGTATTATTCTTTTCGATTTATTGATTTTTTTCAGGTGTTTGACAAATATAAATCAAACGCAAAAATTAATATATATATATATATATATATATATATATATATATATATATCGATATGACAATTCGTTGGTATGAAATATCCAATTGAATTTTTTAGATAAAATTTTGAAGCGCGTTTTATCCAAACTTTCGTGTGAGTTTTGCAATCGCGCAAGTAAGCAAAATATACTTTTTTTTTATAATTTTAAACATGCATTAATTGCAAATAAAAAATCCGATGTTTATTGTTTGTGGTCATTGATATGTTAATAAAGAAATTATTTATACATATGTAAATATTACTCAAGTAATATATTAAACAAAATTAATTCGATTTATTTTACATACGTCATAATCTCAGTCCTTCCTTCTTTCTGTCCTTAAAGATAATCTGAAACTCAAAAATAAGGGTTTCGACTAATGCTTTTGTTTTCTTTTCTGATATGGCTGAAATTCTTTAAAAATATTTCACCTGTTATTAAGAATCAGGTGTTCAGTGGTAAATTGTGAATTAAGTTGTTATATATAAATAGAAAAAAATGGCCTTGTAAATACCAAAATATTATATTATTTAAATAAAGTTATTTGATTGTAATAAATGTAGTGTTTAAAGAATCCTTAATATTTATAAATATTTAAGATTTGTGTGTACATTATGATTGCATCTTAAAATTAAAAGTACTTCTGGCCAGTGTCGGAAGGAAGAGGTAACTTTCATATTCCTTATTTTTAAAGAGCCAGCTTTTACTATTCAAACACGCGAAGCTCAAATTAGTGGAACACGATTATAGAAGATTCAATACTAATTTTTGTCAATACTGTACAGATTTGAACTATATCACTATATTCCCTGCAGAATAAACCTCATTTGCACAGATTCACTACATAAGAAAGCCTAATGTGTTTCTATAACAGAGAAAAAATATAGCTATTCACTAATCTGAGCGGCAAGAGAAAGCGAACCCGTGGATCACCATCGATCTACTGCGTTTGAAAGTTTACGACAGTTCGCTAATGTCAGGAACCACCTGTAGTGCCTTTGATCCAACGCGTGGGAAGTAACTCACATATTTTCCCACGAGAAGATCTCCGCTCGCGGACTCCGTGTGCAAAAAAAATAGACTGACCCCTCGCCGACCACTCGATGAACAGCTGTCAAAGATTTTTGACAGGAGAATTCAGCGAGTGGCTGAGAAAGTCACAATTTTTTTAGAACTAGATAATTTGAATAGATAGGAGACGAGGAGGATTTTTAAGGAGAGTAATTTGCAAGACTCAAGATGGTAGCTTTCGGGAGAACCTTAAAAGGTGAGAAAGTCTCTCCGGGGTGAACTCAAGATTCACGGTCGATCGACCCAAGGTGAATAGGAGCCGAAACGGCAAAGATACGGCATCCAAGCCGGTAACAGTTAACCGAATGTTGTGATGAAACTGGGTGCCATAACAGTGACGAGATCGTTATCTTTGGATAAGACAATCGAACTAATGTTTAATAATATTTCTACATAAACAGTGATCAGCTAGTCTTCACATTGTAGTGAGACAGCCTTTAGTGTTTCTCTCAAAAGGAGCTTTATATAGCAAGCTGCTACCTTCTCATCAGGCTATATAAAACTTTGCATGAAATCATTTCTACATTTTTATTTTGTTGTGTTATAATCAAACTGATATTTTTTAAGCCTATATATATATATTTATTTAGCAAAATAAGAATTTTATTTTATCTTCAATCTGAGTAATATTGGTTAGATACGCCTTTGAAGAAAATAACGCTCATCGCTACCGACTTCTTAGGATTCCGCACAATACTGAATGCGAATGAGAATTTCGTGAAATTAATCAGCCAAACTGGTTTTATTTAAAGTGACTTATATTTGGTCGCCAAATTCGGCAATATCTTGAAGTGCCCGCCATTGTAAAACTACATGATGGGTGAAGATAACCAATGACCTTAGTTGAGACCTTAGTAATTACTGTGCACATACTCACTCACATTGGAATCGGTTGATATATACGAGTGCTGTTGCAAGCAAAAAATTAGATTTTTCAAAATGTCACCCATATTAGAAATTCAAAATGCTATATTTCAACAATTTTGAAAGATAAAGACAAAACAAAAAATTCTCCGGAAACCTTGTATAAAGGAATATCTTTTTTAATTCCTAATTTTTATGTACCTCATTTTAAATTTAAATTAAAAAAAATTATGACCGCCATTTTTAAACAAGATGGCGGGTGAAATTGGCCAGCTAACTTGGTCGAGAGATTGCTATATACTATACACATGCCTTCTCACATCCAGATCGGTTAATAAATACGCGTGTTATCACGTGACAAAAAACAAATAGTTTCAAAATGTCAGCCATGCTGGAAGTTCAAAGTGCTATAACTCAGCCACTTTTTAAGATATAGGCAAAACAAAAAATGCTCTGAAATAGTTCTATCAAGTTCAAACACATAAGAACAAAATCTTTTTCAATTTCGAAATTTTTTGTGCTCCAATTTAAATTCGAATTTTTTTTTAAGTTTTAAATGGTCGCCATTTTGAACAAAGATGGCGGATGAAGTTTGCCAATGAACTCGGTCGAATCATTGGCATGTACTCTGTACACACCAAGTTATATCCAAAGCGGTTCATAAATACGACTGTTATCGCATGACAAAATTCAGATCGTTTCAAAAATTCTGCAACACTAGAAATTCAAAGTGCTATAACTCAACAAGTTTTTAAGATGTAGACGAAACAAAAAAATGCTCCGGAATCTTTGTAACAAGGTCAAATACATAAGAAAAAAATCTTTTTAAATTTCTAATTTATCTGTGCCTCATTTTAAATTATTTTTTTTAAATATTTAAATGACCACAATTTTGAAACAACATGGCGGATGAAGCTTGCCAACTCGGTCAAGAGTTTGACATGTAATATATATATACAACAAGTTACATCCAAATCGGTTCATAAATACGAGAGTTACAGAGTGACAAAGATCATATATATATATGTTACATTATTAGATCTAATTTCGCGATTTCCTTATCTTATTCTAAATTGCTACTTTATATTCACTAAATCCTTATTCTTAAACAATCTCTATCGTTAATTCTGTTAAATTCCCTTTAATTTAATGTATCACTTGTCTAAATTACTTAAATATTACGCTTTCAGTATTCTTAAATTAAATGTTCCATTTCCGCTCTTTTTTCTTTTAGAATGTTCTTTTAGCAACCATTTTATTTTCCCGCGCATATTCCGGGGTTATCCTTTTTACCTTCAAATTCATCCACTCGCTCTGTCAGCACCATTTCCATGGCGTGGTATTCTTAATTATTAAATGTTTGAAAGCGCCACCTACGTCATACTTGTATTCCTACACTTGACGCACAAAAAGCCGATACTCGCTGTGTTTCAGCAGATTTTAGTCGTATTTCCATTTTTCATACCACCCCCTGGTCATCGTCCACGTATTCGATTATCTACAACTTTGTTCATCCCTAAATTACTATTATGAAGCTATGGCTAATATTCTTGATGGTGAAAAATGTTTAAATAAAATGCTGAGCTGAATTTATGTTTTGTCTCAATTGTTTCTGGGAAACTTTCACGGAAAAATGTATTCCATGGCCTTCACTCGTCGACTGATATAACTTCCAAATCATCATATAACGTCAATGTCGTAGTCTTTAACACAACAGGATTCCAGTTTCGTTATACTAGTACAACAGGAAAGAATTTACCTGTTCTGACAACTTATACTACTCTGTTACAACTGGATGTGATCCACTACTGATATCGTGACAGCCAGTTACTTCATTTCAACTAGAAAAATCTTCCAATGTTGGAATAATGCAACATATATATACAGGGTGTCCGGTCTCAACGGTGTCCAATGGCTAATTCCTAAACCATTAGTCATAGACATATAGTTCCAATTACAAAAATGTTTTAAATGAGGTAAAGGATTATTTTTAAAGCGATTTAGGTCAAGAAAAACATTTATTTAAAAATTACGAAATTTAAATTTTTATACGGTCCCCCAGTCCTATAAGTGATATTTAGTAAACTTTTCCTATTTCTCTAACAAGTACGGCAAAAAAAGTGCCATTCATCTAGCACTGAAATTGACCGAGTTATGACATTTCCAATTTTATGACTTAAACCACTTTTCTGTAACTGAAAACAGATAAGTTGGACCAAGCTTTCACGGGTCGTACACGAAGTGCTTAAAGTATTATAAAGGGCGTCCACTCCAAACGATGTTCAATGGCTAATTCCTAAACCGTTAGTCAAAGACATATAGTTCCAATTACAAAAAGGTTTTAAATAATGTAAAGAAGTATTTTTAAAGCGATTTAACTGAAGGTGCTGCCCCCGTATAAATATTACGGTAGTGTTAATTTTTAGTAATTAACTTTCATATTGGTTAAAATAATTGAAGAAGTGAGTTTCAAAACTCGCCTTATCGAGAAAATCAAATTTTGGGAAATCGCGTAAAACCTTTAAATGCGTCCATTGGTATTCATTGAAAATTTGGAGATTGTATGCTTGATTGGTACATTTATACCAATAGAATAGATTGATAGAGAAACACGATTTTTTAAATTTCGGATAAGGCGATTTTCGAAACTGTCGTCTTTAATTGTATTTTGACTTCTTTTTTTTTTTTTTTGTAAGGAAATGAGTGTGCTTCTTTTGATGATTTTATTTTAAAAAGTTTTATTATTTTTATAAGCTTTTAACTTCGACGTCAGTATGTATGTCTTCCTAATTCAAAATTTATATTACAATTTTAACTCACTTCCAAATATCCGATCAAGATTAAATTTATCATAATTGTGTAAATCCAATGACAATGTAATATTAATATGATTTTAGGTACGTACCATTTATATTTATTTTACAGGACCACTCCAAAAATTTCGTATACATTATTACCTACAAACAGAAATTTTAAAATTAAAATCAGTAACATTTATGTAAGGCACTAAGATTCACAATGTAATTTT
The DNA here is from genome assembly GCA_963932465.1 of Maratus speciosus. Classification (NCBI taxonomy): domain Eukaryota; kingdom Metazoa; phylum Arthropoda; class Arachnida; order Araneae; family Salticidae; genus Maratus; species Maratus speciosus. The sequence continues at coordinate 69,783,875 of OZ010789.1, forward strand.
CCCAAATGAAAGTGCGTTGCGTTAATATTTTTTATACAGTGCCGCACAAAAGATGTCAGATACATTGCGATGTATGAGCAGGGATTGCTTATTATACATTTTGATGATATTATGCTTTTTTCAAATTCAACTTTTTAGTTTTTTATAAAAACTTGTTTGAAAAAAATATTTTAGAGACCAAAATCAAAATGCAATTTCTACTTGCTAAACAAAAAATAAATATTAAATGGAGTGAAAATTTTTCCTATTGGACAAGGAAAATGAGTTAAACAACTTTATTTGTACAACAGATGTGCCAAAATACTTGCGGCCTCAAATCATGCATATTCAAATACTTTCTAAGGTTTAAAATGCATATTTTTCCCCAACCATGTTTTACCAATTTATAATCTGATTGGCCAGAGGTTTCGGCGTCAAAGTGACTCATCTTGGCGGTATTCGTGCTTGGCAAGTGCAGAGGCAAGTGTTTGATGGCAAAAGTGATTTATATGCTTTTGAAACTTGCTTAGCGAGAAGTACGGCAAAAAAAAAATAAATAAAAAAAATAAATAAATATATATATATATATATATATATATAAATTGTTAAATGTTAAAATTTAATAATTTAACATGTGTTTTGATTTTACAGTATTATCCCCTAATTTTTAATTAAAAAATAATAAAGATAACTGCTCTAATGAATATTTGCTGAGGGGAGAGACAGTGGAATTTTCAGAAGGGGTAATATAAAAATAATAATTATTATTATTTTTTATCATTACAATACAATAACAAATGGGACAAGATCTTAAAAAAAGTAAAGTTAATTAAAAAGACAGAATGTGGGCGGTTATATGATGTCCGACCTTTAATGGATAAATCTGTGCTCTATTAGAACAAAATATTAAAATATTGTAACAATTTTGTTATGTTTATTTAAATCATCGAAGTAATCGCACGGGTAGAATTATATAATTCAAATAATTGATGTTTAATGTAAAAGAAAATAAAAATGATATGAGGATTATTTTCAAAAAGGGACATTTTAATTTCCTTAACATATTCAGAGCAGCCATTCAAAAGTTATGTATAAAAATATACGCATAAAAAAAAGTTTTAGATTAGGTAATCTAACTATGTATCATTTTCTAAAGAGTTGTGACTGTTGCTTTTATAATCATTTAACAAAATTTCTGTTTTTTTTTTTTACTTAAATTTTTAGTACAAGTTGTATATTTTGTTTTAATACGTCAGAATGAACAAAAATCTCAAAATATAATTGTAATGTTAATTTACTCTCAATGTTTAATGTTAAATTTTATATATGACGATTATTTTTATTTCTAGTAAATTTGTGACTGACCCCTATTTTGCAGCAAAAAAGATACTCCAACTTTAAACATCTATTACTCGGTCAGTTTTAATCGCAGAGCAATGGGACTTTTTTTGTATTACTTGTCAGTACAATAGGATATTTTCCCTAAATATCACTTATAGGACCTGGGGACCGTATAAAAATTTAAATTTCGTAATATTTTAATAAATGTTTTTCTTGGTCCAAATCACTTTAAAAATACTTCTTTACCTCATTTAAAATATTTTTGCAATTGGAACTATATGTCTATGACTAACGGTTTAGGAATTAGCCATTGGACACCGTTGAGACCGGACACCCTGTATATCAACATTTGAACAAAGGGTAGTTTCGGGGTCTGGGAGTCATGGTCGGTGAAAATATACCAAAATTTTTCGGAATCGTTTTCTCCGAACGGCTGCAATAGGTAACTTTTTGTAAGATCTATCTAAATGGTATAGAAAGTTTACGGTTAAAACTTTTAGCATGTTCTTCTCTGAATTGATGTAACTTAAAGATTTTGTTTGTAAGTACTTTAACTGTTTAGTAATGATTGTACAAAATAAAATTTCTGTAATAATAGCATAGAATTTTGTAGGCTGCTGTATCGCAATGTTAACAATATGAACATTTCTAAATTTAAAATTGAACCACCAATTGGAAGGAGGGAATAAATCCAAAAAATAAGAATGGAGATAAATAATTTTTTTTTAAACTTTTTACTTTCATCTTATGGGCTCATGTAATATCAATGATAATGAAGAAGCTAGAAAGTCTGATTTATTTACTAATAGAGCTGGCTGAAATATATAATATTAATTTATATATGTATATGTAAATGTTTTGGATTTATTCCATTCTTCCAATTTATCATATACTATACACAAAATGATTTGAAATAATAAACAATATAATGACAAAACTATTTATTTATTAGAAAAAAACGTAATGACACTCTATTATTCATCTATTTCTACATTTCCGGATATTGTAGTTGGCCAGGTCAGAATAAGATCGTAAAAATCTTTGAATTCGTCAGGAATATATTGGATTATTTTTTGTATGTCGTTCATTTTTTTCTCATTTATGGGTATTTTAGTAACATATTCCGGAGTTTCCGGTATTTTCGGGTTTGTAGAAGGTTTTTGGAGCAAAAATATGGCTTTAATCAAACCATCGATAAATTTGCAACATGTCAAGTAACCTTTATGTCTTGAACTATACTCAAAGCTTCTATATTGCGAAATCTTGAATGCTGTTGCCTTGTCTAATGACTTATAGCTTTTCTTGAAACATCGCTGCCATGAGTTTTTAAAATCAAGTATGTCGTTAGAAGTAATGGGTTTAACAGAAAAACCCCTGATTTTTGCTACCAAAATAAGATTATTATATTCATTTTGAACGTAAATTCTGCCCTTTCTCCTAATGAGTCTTTTAGCGGTCCCGAAATTTCTGTCACACTGTAAAAACGAATGGCCACGCACATGAACTTATTGATATATTTTCTCAAAACGATTCATTGCAAAAAATTAAAAAAGAATCGTATAAGGGTGTTATTTCTACTTTGTCGTCCGCAAGCATCGCTAAAAACGCGTAGTTCTTTGACAGAAGGATCCATGTTCTGTGTAGTTTTCCACAATAAACTGCATACTTCATCCGGGCCCCGTTTAGCTTCACCCTCATGGTAAGTGTAGAAATCAGCTGAGTTAGTCTTTAAGCCGTGAGCTCAAAACACATACAGCCGTAGTTTTTTTTAAATGAAACATCTCTTGAACTGGGATCTTAGGAATGGGCAGATTTTGCACGTAATCAAATACAATGATTCCTACATGTTTTCTTTCCTGACACAAAGCCAAAATTTCTTTCTGTTTATTATAAAACTTTTTAGCACGTTTAAGATGTATCATTTTTCCGCAACCGCCACTCTCTTCGCATTCTCATTGAGAGATGGACTTTTTATTTTTGCACCGAGTTCTTTGCAAGTCGAGCAAGCATCTACTTGTGGCCGACCGAATCTGTAGCCATGATTATCATTAAAATATTTTCTGTAATAGTCATATTTTACGCATTGTATTGGGGGTATTTTTTTAAAAAAGTTCATGCATTATTTTCACGTTTAGGTTCGCTTCTTAATATTGTATATTTTTGCAGTTGTAATGAGATTGTTTAAGGGAAAATGACCGGATATGTTCATCAATAGCCGTGATTGCTTCGTTTGTTAAGACATTACCTCGATTACGATGCTGCCCTCGTTTATCTTCAAGTAGTTTTCCCACCGATTTAAGGGATGTAAGGCGAAAAATGGCGTTATTTTTCATAGCGTATAAAATGGAGAAAGCTTGACTTCATACTTGAATATTTCATTTTCTTTCGTAGCAAAATACGTGAACGTATTGTCAAGTTTTTCCGAATTTTTGCGTTTTGTACGGCGGCGATTTACCTCCGCGTATTCAATGAGACTCATCATTTATATGTCATGTTCATTTTTCAGTCGTCCATTGTAAAGGAATTCAAGCAACTGCTGTTTTTCTTCACTACCAAACTGCTGAGTGCTACAGACACAGTCACTATTACTGTTATATTTAGCTGACTCTAACATCCCAGTATTTGTACTCACATAAGATTGACCAAGTAGACGCTGTGACTTCAGTTTTTCATTTTTTTTTTACAAATTGACATTTATAACACCTCTTCTCTTCTTTATCGGAGTCTCAGCTTCTGACTCATTATCAGGTAAATCGTTACAACCACTTTCAGTGGTCATATTCAAACTTTAGTAATGAAATAAACAAATTTATAGGTTAATAATTTCCACGACGCGACACTAAACAAATGCAGTCTCAAACAGAACAAAGAGCGCGTTCAGCAGACCTTACCAATGTTACCGTCCAATTGTAACGTAGTATGAAATAAATATCAAGTCGAAATGTGACGTCAGCTACAGTTCAACAGGATAGCTTTCGTTGGTGCCATTGTTGAATTGTAGTTGACGTCACAATTCGCCTTGATTTTTATTTCATCCTGCCCTACAATTGGTCGTTAACATTGGTAGCTTTGTAAGGTCTGCTGAACGGGCTCTAAAATGGCGGCTATTAGATTGCTAGTATCGCGTTCCCCACCAATAGCGATGCGTTTTTTTATTGAAAAAAAAAAAAACAGGCTAAAAGAAACACTATTTCTATACTCGTACAGTTGATAGTTGGAAGAAGAGAATAAAGGAAGAATTTGTTTCCTTCTTCCAACTAACCATTTTTATGGCCGCATGAATCTATACGAAGCGAATGGTGTTTGTTCTTTTCTTCGAACTCACAATTAAGCGCTACGTCTGAAGAATGTAAAAGTGTAGTAAAATGGATGTGTCGAAAAGTGGCGTTTATTCCCTTCTTCCAATTGGTGGTTCAATTGTTTGTTAATAGTGAATACGCTTTACCACATTAGCTTTTCTATTATCCGATCTTGGTTGTATCTCACTGGCATGATTGGTGGATTACTGGCCCCGGTAACATTTACTCTGTGTGTGTGGAGCTCGTGATCTCGTTTGGGTGTATCTTTGCCTGTAGTAAAATGCTCGCCTGCTACGAAGGTGATTTGTATAAAGTAAACATGAGAAAAGCGTCTCATTGAATAGTTTTCTGTTATACTGAGTTGAGTAAAAGAAAACACGAAAGATAGCTGAAAAGTCACCTACAATTCGAGCAATATTGTTAGTTATATGTTAATGTATTACATATGAATATTGTGTCTTATTTGTAATATGATCGTGCTTCATGTTTACAATATGACATCACATTTATAATTTGATATTTCTTCATCATGGCATTTATTATCACACTTCAGACAGACTTACTTTAAACCATAGTACGGCCACTTGCTTAAATCTTCTGCAAAACTTTGTTTGATAAATCTCAGCCTATTGATTTCCGCGTCAATACTATCTAGAAAATGTTCCCATTTCTTAAAGAAAAAAGTATAAATTTAAAAAAATAGCTTTTTAAATGTGCCAGAACAAAAGTTTTCAGTCCATTAGAAAACAAAAAAATTCTTTAGAAAAATATGTTTTTATTTCAATTTTTTACGAAATTTGACAGTGGATTTAGACGAAAGCGATCAATGGAGTAGAGAATATATATAAAAAAATATCATTACAAAATTATTATTTGTTTTGTTTTTATAAATAATTGAATAATTGACTGCATGAAATAAAAAACAATAGATCAGTACCAACTTCACATTTAAACATTACGCATATAGGATATATCGTGTTACTTTTAATTAGTTCATTTTATAATATAGTTTTTGAAAAATTCATATTAATATTTTATATTTTATTTGTACATATGAAATATTCATGCAGCTAAAAACTAAATAATTATATGTTTTACTTCAGTGTCAAACATATCATATTAAGTGAATACAAAGCATTTTTCAGGAAGTGGCGTTAGGGAACGCGTACATAATAATAAACTTTTCTTGCATTTTAATAAATTTTGTAAAGTATTACATTTTTATGATAAAATTTAAGAATTTTTCATATTTAGAAAATACTTTGGTCATGGATATTTTAAACGTAGACCACCCATCATCTGTCAATGTGCGCATCTACATATTTTGTTTTAGGAACAAATGTCTCATTAAATGAAATCCTATTTACCAATAATGCTATGATAATTATTTATCTTCTTCTATTAACTTTCATTTATTGCACACATATCCAAATCTAGAAAATATAATATTGCTATCGAAAAATATATATTTATTATTCTCCTTCTATGTGATCAACGAATATTTTCAATTACCTAGAGGAAACGTATTCGTCCATGGAATTTTAATAAAAGGATATTAAATTCGAGTAGTATTTGTTTGGCGCACCCTAGCTTGTATTTAAAATTAAAGATGAATTTTGAAAGTAAAAGTTATTTTAATTAAGAGACAGAAAAGTATGTTTATCCATGTGAAAATATTAAATGTAGCTAATTTATTTCAGTATCGGAAACCATTAAATATAGTTTATGTTTTTCCAATTTTAATGTTTTACACTAATTCAATTTTCTTCGAATTACTTAAAAATGAAATTAAACTTTTATAAAATTTGTTGTAATTTATTTAAATGTCTATATTTTATGTTGTAAAATATTTTGCTTAAAACATGCTAAACAATAGTAGATATATGTAGTCGAACATTGACTCTAAAGCTTTAGAGATATTTACAGCTATAACTTCCGGCGTTTACTTTCCCATAATCCCCCCCCCCCACTCTTTATGTTACTTTAGTTTTAATACTTTAACCTAATTTTGCTTCAATTTTTTTATATGAAATTAAATAATTGTAAAATGTGTTATGATTAATTTTAATATGTATATTTTATATTGAAAAATATTTTATTTAAAAATTGTTAATGCTAAAAAATTCCCACTAAAAATATTCTTAAGATTATCTGAAGAAATCTCCACTTTCTCCAGAAATTTTACAGAACTCTGAAGATATTTTGCAGATTTAGCTTTACCTTAAAAATATCTGCAGAATTTTTTAAGATATTCTTAAAAATATCTGCAGAAATGAGACAATTACCTACAGATTTTTGGGCCAATTACTGGAGCCAAGTACTGGAAATATTTGATTACGTATTTCCAATACTGGAAATATGTGGTCGAACATTTATTCTAAAGTTTTAGGGATATAAATTACAACTATAACTCCACGGCGTTTTGATCGGCCATGTTTGCAGTAATGATCAGAAAGACTCGAAGACAGAAGATACTAAAACTCACTTTGGCTTAGTGTAAGGCACGTTCCCCATATTCTGAAATTCGTTTAAAGAAACATATAGAAAATTAAAAAGAATAAAGTGGAACATTATAGAATTATTTGAAGTAATAAGAAAGGTGAAGAGAAGAAGAATCTAGCCACAGAACAAGTGTAATACTACACAGGTATAGAAGACGGAAAAACAAGTGTCGTCTTATTTCTTTATTTATATAAATGAGAATAATGGCATCGTGTAATATGATAGCGCATCGGGCAATTGCAAGAATTGTTAAACATATGTCAAGAATCTTAAAGATGAAAAGTCTTAAAGATTCTGGACAAAAGATGCGCTGCAATAAAGCAAAAATTAAGGATTTCATTTTACAAGAAACGGCAAAAATGAAAATGGACACGAAAACGGGCAAATGGAGCAACAAATTAAAGCGACTACAACATGTTAAACAAAAAGCAGCTTATTCAAAATTATAGCGTTCTCAAATTTTTAAGTACAGGGAGAGATAACAGGTTACTTGAAATAGAAGAAATGATCCAAAATGCTGTAAAATAATAAAATGAAAAAAAAAAAAGGAATCTCTTCCAACAATCCCAGAAATCCGGTCATATCATAAATCTATACTGACAATAAGAAGAATTTAATTTGGAAATAAAATATAGTTTCGAAGTACTGCATTTACTTTTGAATGAGGATTTTTACTGTGCTAAAATGTGATGCTTGTTTGTGATTGTGATATGATGATAACAATTCTACTGCTGGGTATGTCTTAAATTTAAATGTTACAATATTTTTTACAAATTGATCATTATTACGGAACTTGCATTGATTAATGATTTATTTAATTCAATTTATATGGCATGGTAAATTTATACTTTCTGGTGTATAGTCGATCGGATACAAAATGGAATTCATTTTTTTTGTTTATTTCTGGATTCTATTACAGAAATCGACTATGATTTTGTTTATATTTGTATTTCATGTACCCCTGAAGAAGTGAAATGCTATGTAATCTTTCTGCTACATCCATTCAATTGATCTATTATGTGTTTACTATACGTGTTTTAATGGTTCAACAATATTTCGCTGGTTATTTGTATCTTTGGTCTTTGGTTATTGTATAAAAATTTGATGCTTTTCATATTTTTATATGGATTAATCGTCCGCAACGTGCTAGTGAATTAGTGGTATTGTGCTTGGTTTTGTATTACAAGTTAAAGGTTCAATCTTTATTTTGTATAATGTCAGTGTTATAGATTGAAACTAAATTTATTAATTTAATTTTGTAATTGGAAAGAGATGATGAATTGTAATTATATAATGATTATATATATATTATATTTTATTGATTATAAATGTATTATTTTACTGGATGTATGATGTTTATCATATGTGTAATGTTAAATATTCCTTTAGTATTTTTTGAAGTACCATTCTCTACTGTCTAAGAAAAAAAAAATAAGTGAATAAAGAGAATTCAGTGCAATCAAATTTAATAAATTTTGACAGTATCTGTTTCACTCATAAAACTGTTATCGCTAAAGAATTTCCATTTCCATATATGAATGTAAATTAGATATTTAAAACGCATCGATGTTGAATTTATAGGCTCTAAACTGTGCATTTTAAGTACATTCATGCAATTAATCCTTTTATCGATTTAATTTATGCATAATATGGTTTGATAAACTGTTTAAATTTGTTATTAGGAAAACCGTGTCCAATAAATAAGATGATAAAATATATTTATTCTGAGAGAGAAGATTATCTTTATTTGGATATGCATGGATTTATAAATTAAAATTGTGACTAACTTTTAGTAGCTGTTTTATGTTGCATATTTATGAAAAGTATTTTAATTAAAAAGTAATAGCTATAAATCCATCCTAAAATTAAAGGTGTACTAAAAAACTTGGAGTATAAAATTGCAAAATGTACGGAAATTATCAATATAAGGTTGTCCGATAAATTAATTGTAGACATATATTATGAAAAAACGACGACTGATAAATATTCGTGAATAACAAGATTCATTTTATACAGGGTAGACAGGGGCACATTTACGCGGATTTATTTCAACGAATTTTCTAATTTTTATGTTTCAACTTAGGAAATTTTAGACATTGTTGTTTTATAAAGCAGTAAATAAAGTCAAAATTTATGTATTCAGTTGTTGCCCTATTTGTATTTTTAACCGTAAAATTTTTTTTTAGCTCCAAGTACTTTGCGTAAACATGCCCCGGGAACGGGGCACGTTTACGCATATTAAAAGTGATACCAAGGAGTAAGTGAAAAAATATTTAATTAAATTTAAATGTTTTACTTGTAACTTAAAACACTCTTTAAATAAAATAAAGAGAATTAATTAAAGAACATTTTATAGGCTAAACTGAAAACATACACTGTAAAAAAAAAATTCGACCAGTTTTCCTGTAGGAATCGGAAAAATAGTTGCCCTTATCGTACCAGAAAATTTTCCGACCCAGCTCGGAATAAAATCCGTAAAAAAAGGAAATAGTCAATAAAACGGTATTTTACGGATTTTATTCCAAGCTGGGTCGGAAATTTATCCGGTACGATAAGGGCAACTGTTCTTCCGATTCCTACAAGAAAACTGCTTATATTTTTTTTTTCTTTTTATAGTGTATGGCTTATTGATAATTGAAAACAGAAACTATTCATTCATCTTCATCATTACTGTTACAATTTTTACAAACCAAAAATAAAGTATTTCCTTTTGCACACTTGTTATGGGACGATCTTTTGCATCTAAGACATTGAACCCAGTCTTGACCTTTATTGGAGTGGTTGTATGATATCAAACGATAAATACATGCACAGTTTACATCTGCGTCATTAGATTCATTCACAATTGTCTTTATTCCAGAGTGTACAAACTTTTTCCCATTTGCAGTTTTTGGTTTCATATTTCTTCCTTTGCTGTCTTCTTGCTCTGCTTCCATAGAAACTGGTCAATTTTTACGTATTTTCTTCTTTTTGAACGTGCATAAATGTGCCATGATGTCAATGCGTAAACGTGCCCCGCCGCCCTGTCTGTATTTATTTTTAACGTGCAACGGAAATTAATAACATTTCTGTTCATACAAATACAGTTCTCAAAAAAGGATAAATTTCTGCTAATGTCCATATATTTGTTTATCCTTAACTAAGTATTGTTACACTCTATTCCAACTCAACTTGGCAGCACTGTGAAAGGTAGAAACAGTAACATTCCGCCTTGAAAAGTAGTTCTCCGTTATTTTTTAATCTTAAATGGTGAAAATGCATACAGATTTATATGATTATGTTTATAAATTACAAATTTCGGTATTTTGAAGCATATATTTAATGTAATTTCTCTGTTAAAAGTATTTAATTTAAAAGTATTTTGAATTTAAAGCGAACGTATAAAGTAAAAATCTTGGCGTAAAAAACTCTCCTTTGGCCAGGAACAAATCTTCAAGGTTAAATATCTGGCGCGCTTTAGTGCTCTGCTACTCCGCGCATTCTTATGAACAGTTCTTATGAATAGTTTTAATAATACTCGCTGTTTACTTTCGCTTTTACTTTTCTTTTTAACGTGTTCATAGTTTTTTATTTTTACTGTTAATTATTATTATTTATTCGTGTATTAACTGAGTATTTCTAAAATTTGTTACATAGTTAAATATTTATTTGAATCATACTTATTTGAATTATAACATGTCTGATAAAGCATTATCTCCACCCACGCTTTACACACCTCCAAGGCGAGGAAAGTGAATCAAAAGTGCAGCTCGCAGAAATATATTAAATGTTTATTCCAGACTTCGTCAAGAAAATCCTCAACATTCAATTAATGAAATCGTAGAGGAAGTTTCCCAACTTACAGGTGTTTCGAAAAGCACAATTTTACGTTTGAAAAAAGAGAAAAAGGCATCTAGCCCTTTAAGTACACCCGGAAAGAAACGACCTGGTGCAGTGGGTAAACGCAGAAGGCTGGGAAAATATGACAAATTCACGTTATCTTGCATTCGACGAAAAATCCATAGTTTTTTTTTTTGCAGAAATGACATACCAACTTTGGATAAAGTTTTACAAGTTGTAAACGATGATAAAGAATTTTTTTTGAAAAATATTAGCCAGACTAAATTGAACAGAATATTAAAAGATTTGGGATTCTCTTTTGAAAAACGAAAAAGAGAGGCAGCTCTTCTTGAGAGGCAAGATATTATTTTGTGGCGCAGAAACTATTTGAGAAAAATTACAGAGTATAAGAAAAAAATGCTTCTATTTACTATCTTGATGAAACATGTGTAAATGAAGGGCATACTCAGAGCCCCCTTCCCCCCCCTCCCCCCAAAAAAATCTTGCAAACAAAATCGAAAAGGTAAAAAAGGTTATTTATCGAGATCGACCACAGCTAACCAACGCAAATGAAAAAAAATAATTTAAAAATACTGAAATGCAAACGAGATATTAATTTTTTTTTTCTCCATAGGACTAGAATTAGCAAGTGGGTGTTTTTGCGTGAGTGAAATAGTCCCTTAATTTTCAGCAGTGTTAACAATTTTATATTAAATGCAGTTTTTAATTATTTAAAAATCAGCTTATTTTGATTTTAAAAAATCATGACTTTTTTACACCCTAATATCTATAATTAAAAATGTACATTAAAAATCTAGCTTTTTCCGAATTTCTGCTAAAGGTTTTGGTATAAATAAGAAATTTTCTGTTTTAAATAGATTTCCGGATAATTTGGTTTTAATCTTTTAACCCAATATAGATAATACTGTTTTGTTTTCAGTAAATTTCATTCGGAATTCGTACAGCGATTTTTTAAATTTTCTCGATTTTTTTTAATCTGATTTTAATTTTTTTTTGCTTTTTGCGGCAATTTTTTGACATTTGTAAGAGGAATTCTGTTTTAAACTTTGAGCTTAAATATAGAAAATTTTGCCCTTCGCGATTTTAAATTTCTTAGACAATTTTCGATGCGATTTTTTTCGTTCCGATGTGATTTTTCAACATCAGTACATGGAATTCGACTTCAAATTTTTAGTTTAAAACAGTAAATTTTGACATTTTTTCAATAAAGTTTTTCCACAATTCGTGCACCCTTTTTTAAAGTTTTCGCTATTTAAAAAAAAAAAATCGCATTTTGCGGGCCGGGAGACGTCGGGCGGATCAGCTTATATAATATAAGATAGTGCTAAAATCAGTCTAAAAAATGTAAAAATACGAAAATAATAATAATGCAATTCGTTATTTTAATAGATTATATAATTAATTTCATAGGAACTTCAAAACGTACAGATTTTTGCACTCGCATTATACTTTTCCGCCAAAATGGCGCTTTTCCTTGGTTACTAGTGATCCTTTGCTCTTCAAGCAAACCCTGGTTGCTACGGCAACGGCTGCGATTCGGCATTCGTAGTATAACCAACGCTGCCAACTTAAGGTGGAATCAAGTATAGTTCACAATAACTTTCAATAAGTTCAACACAAAATTTAATCACCTTGACAGAAAACAGATTATCCTTTCCTCATGCAAGACAGAAGCTCGACTGACGCTCAAAAACCTGAGATGATACCCACTAGGCAGCAGCATCAATCTGTCATGACTAGTAGCGCACCAGTTATAACTCGTTTAGGAAAAAGTGCACTGCGTAAACGTGCGCCGGTCTACCCTACAATTGCTATTTAGTGTACAGAAGCGTTAAACAGGATACACCAACGTTCTAACTGTATATGAAATCCTCGTGTGCAAATGTGAGTAGTACCAAACATATAGTAATTGTGCCTATTAATTAATGCTATACATAAATTTTACTTCGGGTGTAGTCTCATATTAAAATTGTAACAAACTTCAAAATTGTCAGTATTAACAACGAGGTCGGACATCATATTTGAATTATATCTTATATTACAATGCAAATACATCCTGTGTGTGTCTATGTGTGTATGGAAATTTTATGTAAAAAAGGCTCTAATGATTTTCACGACATTTTATTTCCTACTGTTTTTGTCAACGAGAAGACCATTGGGCAAGATCGTGTGTTCCTGAAAATTAGATTAGTTCATAATTTTGGGGTCACTACGGGTCAATGCATTTCAATTGGAAAACGGATCTAACGATTTTGACTAAATTTTGTATCCTACTATTTTGGGGTACGAGAAGTCCAGGTCCAGAAGTGTATGTTCGAGAAAATTTCATTAATGGGTTATTTTAGGTTCACAACGGGTCAGTCTTTTTCAATGGAAATGAAGAGTGAAATACATATTAAGTTTTAAACAGTTATCAGTAAACAAAGTCTCAAAATTGATCAAATCTCTGGAAATTTGACGAGATTTGGCGGGAAAATAGACTTTATGATTACCAATGTAAAAACACATGATTTGCATCAAATGAAAGAATGTTGCCAAATTTGGCGATATTTGGCGAAAAAATTGGCTTTTAGAATATGATGGAATTTTACAGAATGGGCAAATAGGAACCAAGATACATGATGGAACCAATCCGCGTTCAACTAAAAATGTAGTTCAGAGAGTGCCATTTCGTTTTATATATGTCAGTTATGTAAAATTCCGAACTATGTACGTAGTTTTAATACTGATTGTTTCTGTAAATAATACCACTATAAGTTAAAATGCTTTATAGCAATAATACGGAGAGAATATATTATTAAACAGAGTTGAACTGAAAGCTAGATTTAAGTGAGTTTAGCTTGGTCTTCTTCGCTAGTGTAACTTTGTCGTGGAAATTCATTCGAACAAATAGTTTAGGAATTATGCGAATGTAAATTTTTGGTCTACTATTTTTTTTTATTCTTATTAAGCATTCAAAACAGTTTGCAGTGTAGATTGTTATAACTCATTTCAAAATATTACATATCATGAAATCGATATTTGAAAAAAAATCTACTCTGCCACGTATGAGTGTATTAGCAGAAATCGATTTATATTACCTTCAAATTGGCGAGTCCAAAATAAGAACTCCTTCCTCCCACGAATATTTGAATTATTCTTGAATCACTCACTATGCACAGAACTTTTTTTTTCAAAAAAATAAAATAAAAACAACTTAAAATAAGTAGTTCAGATCTTGACATCGCTCCAGTATGATATAACTTATTATGTTATTTATATTAATATTTGGTATCTGAAAGAAAAAAATTACCGTAGACTCTAAATATAATTCCAAAAGCAGTTGTTACTCTTGACAAAATTAAGTGTCTTTTTATTTCTATAATTAGCTGATTTGCGAAGCAATATTTGGATGTTACAACTGCTCAATTCGTACCAGTCAACGATAGTCTACTGCCGAATTTTTAGCAGTATATATTTGTTTTATTTCTGTAAATGGGCGTACAAAAATATATCTTTAGCTATTAAGACATTTTGTGACTCACAATTCTCTTTAAAATATCCTTAGACGTTGGTGTTTAGATGTATTTTAGTAGGCGTTATTACTAATAGGTTGATAGCAGTCACATTTATTACACGATGGTTTTCAGCGAATTAGTATTGCTAACACTTTTATCCAACTACTGTACAATATTGTCAAAATGTCTTCCATTTACACCAAGCGTGATTCCTTATTTCCTTTTCACTTCATAAAACTGATTAATCAAATTAAATTCAGCTATGATATGTTGCCTAGGTGTACTAAAATTCTTTACCGTTACAATGTGGCAAACGTCGAATTTCCCCGAAAGAAAATGATTAAGAAGGAACTGTTTAATTAATTTATAATAAACCTACAAAATTAGTTACAATAAAAAATGCATCATATTGAATCTTATACTGGTTAGTCTAACTCTCAAATAAAAATTATTTAAACCTAAAGTTAACAAATTACTATTTCTATAAAACTCAGTTGTCCAAATTATTAAAACTAAACTTTAATTGTATATGTAATCAGTAAAATATAATAAAGATCATTTATTATAATGCAGTTATCAATTGAGATTCTTATGTTTGGTATTCCGGAATGAAAACAACAAAATTTATTCCATTATGACACGATCATCGAATTTTTTCCTTGTGAAATATAAACCCTGCATCATCACCGTCTCAAAATTTACATATACACCTCTCTATAATTTAAAAATCATTTTAACTCAAAACTTGAAGTCACGATTGTCAACAACGTCTTTTCATGCGATTAGTCGCTCTCTTAACCTCAGATTCTAATCTCAGTACTAGAGAGTAAAACTTATCGCAGTTTATGCTTTTTAGACGCATTTGTGTTAAAATGCTTAGTTTCATCTAAGAAAATGATAATTTTCTTTTAAATATGAGGTCATATTCGCTTACTTAAGCATTTCACTTAGTGTCTCAAACTTCAGTACAGATAGATGATTATCAGTACAGATGCAGAAGAAAAAAATATGGAAACTTTATGAGGAAAAATGCCTGTTTTCAAAAGCAGTACCTCATTTTCCGTTCAAAATATTTTGGCGCAGCATGTCACTAACGGGCTTTAGTGGGGCAAAAACTTGGGATACCTGATATTATTTTAAACCTGGAATTATTGCCCAGATCTTCTTTGTTTGCTGTTTCTTCGCTATTTTTTGGACTAATACTTCCTATATGAGCATGCACAGTGCATATCACGACTGTTCTATAAATAGACTCTAATTTCTTTGTTCTAAGTTTGTCTAAAGTTTTGTTTAACATTGCGTTTTAACAGTGTGTGATTTCGATTATGTTATTTTCAAAAGTGCACTATTTCCACATGCGAAGAATTTCAAAGCAGCTGGGGTAAAAATGACACACTTCTATTAAACATATTTCAGTTTTAAGAATTAAACTACACGCTTTTTTTTATATAAAATGACTTCATTTGCATCCGGTAAAGAATTGTAGTTTTACGATCCATTGTTAAACAACATCTATAGAAAAATTTGCGTATGACTTCTATCGCGAATAATACATAAACCCAGGAAAAAGCAATATCGACATTCAAAAAGCAAATCGGGTATCTAAGGATTCATATGCCTTCATTTGTTTGTGTTATAATAGCTCCATGTTCTATTGGAAATCATCCATTTAATTTTTTTCAAAATCCGGAAAATATTATGACACACGGATTAATAAATTGCGTTCTTTCAGCTATTTGATACGATTTAAGTAAAACCGGAGAAAATAAGTCACACAAATGTTATTTAAAATACATTTTTGTAAAGAGAAAGTGTTGTACCGTTAATAAAGTAAGTTTGCAATAAAATAAAAATCTTTTAATTAAAAACGAAATAAAACCAACATTCATCGGGTTTCATAACAAACGATATTCTTGCCATAGCACGTGTTTTAATTTCTTTTCTGTTCAGTTTTTATGAGAAAATGGCAACAAAACAGATACAGTAATCTACTAATTTCACTTTACTTTAATAAAAATGGAGTAGTTCGGTTGTCACGATTACAAAAAAGGTATTAAAAACTACAAAAATATTACTATCGCAAAAATTAATTGAGATACAGCCTTCAAACAAACTGCATTTAAAAGTCAATTTCTTTCCCTACACGATGATTTAAAAATTGAAAATGTGCGATGCTTAGAAGTTTTAAAATTTACAGTAGCGAAAATTGACAAACAATAATTTCATTTCAAATTTCAAAATGTTGCCTTTCGCAAAGAGACGTAGTTACGCACAGATATGTTTGTCCTTTATAATGTAGATAAGGTGAGGTACCTTGCAGTGTACTCCAGCACCAATCTTAGGTGTTAGCGCATCTATTTCGAAAACTTTGCTGGATGCGGGAAAAAGTCTATCGGCAATTGGTTGTGAGATTAATGCAATTTATTCTCACATAAATCAATGAGTAGTATTTCGAAATCGAATCTAAAGGATGATTCTCTAAATCCATTTCGATTACAGTTACAAGCTTTCAGATGGTATTTATAAGAGTACATGTATATCCCTGGACCTTAGAATGTCACAAATCTGCATGCATTTAAGCGACTTAATGGATATAAGAAATGCATTTCAGAATTTTTATAATGTTATTTGTCGATATAAGACATTAACTGAGGACGCTATCGCAAGCGTAGCGTGAGGGTTATAACTCACACATCTGATGAAATTAGTTAACCACACAAATAAATGTGATGTCTAAATATAGTAAAATAGGTATGCGATACACGATGAGGTACCTGGTATTTACACCTAGCCTCAAATGTTGGAGAATATTCCTCTTTCAAAATTGGTATATGTTATAGAGAAAATTATTTTGTTGTAGGGCGACCTAGATATGTATGTAATGTTGTGTTCCATGGAAATATAACTTTAAAAGAAGCTCTGAAATGTACTAAGGTTTAAACCAATTAAGTTTAAATTCGCCTCGAATTACATGTTAAAGTGTGGCATTACAAAACCGATGCACATTTAATAATAAAAATAAGACCGGTAAGAATTTACAACTTATTTTAATTAGAAATCAAATTAAGTATATTCGGTATGGCCTCCATCGGAAGTACAATTTGACATGATTTCTGCATTTGTCACGATGGCAGCATAGAGCTTTCATAACACGATTTTCTTATTAGAAAAATAGCCTTATCTTGCTTCTAAGAGTTAGTTATAATATTAAATGCACATTGCACATCCGTCTACCTTAGAAGGCCACATTTCTGAATGCAGTTATTAACGCATTTAAGCGGCTTATTTCATAAAGCCTTTTAAAAATGTTATTTTTACATAAAAATGATCGTTTAATACTAAATAGCGGAAGTTCTACAATTTTTTAATTAACATATTTCTGGATATCGATCCGGTTTTGAAATAGGAAAGCTAACTGCAGTTTATGACTGGATGGCATTTCCAAGTACCTCACCGTTACCGTTTTAAGTACTATTTTACTATACGTAGACATCACAAGGATATGGCAAAGTCAGATTAACGGTTATTTCAGCTATAACCAAAATAAACTTATGGAATCATTCTTAGAGTGTAATTTGAAACACTACTCGACGAAGTATGTCGGAATAAAATATTTTAATCCAACTTTCAGGGACTTCTTTGTGGTCTTTAAGTGCACTAGAGAGTTGGTTCAAAAATTCTATTTTACGTATAGCCAAAGAGAGTTTACGTGTTTATAAATTCTATTTTAATATATATGTTTCTAATGTTTATAAATTATATTTTTAATATATTCAAATCGAAAGTAGTTGTTTGGGTTTCATTCTGGGGTATAATGGGCCATTTTCTTAAATTATAAGACAATTTGTCTGCGTCTAATGCAATTAGTTGTTCACAAAATATTGTCTTTTGCCTTAACCAATATTGATACTGTGATGTCCCGCTGCATCTTGCATATAAATCTCTATAGAGGAAGTAATCGTGAGCATTAAGTACTTCTTACCGTGCTATTTGGGACAGCTTTTAAATATTTCTGAAATAGAGTTTGCGTAAATGAAATGTAAAATTTCATATTTAAACAGTAGAAAAATTAAAATATTCGCTTAATTGGCAAACTATTCATAGGGATGAAACAGTCACCATACTTCTGCATCTAAATGGCAGTTTCGAATTTCATATTTTCATCAATATCTTCAGTGGTCCCGCTTCAAACATTTCATTTTATAGATATTCATAATTATTATACTGCTTGATAAGCAGTCAGTCAATCTCAGAGTACAATCAGTTTAATTTTCGAAAACACGTTTCTGTTTAAATTGTTGCATTACATTATTTAAAACATTAATTACTCATAAGAGGTTTAATTTCTGTGAAATCGTTAATTTACATTTTAAGCATTACACAATACATAAAATACACTATATGCAATAGTGAAAGGTTATTCCCAATTTAAGATTAATAGTATTGCAATTACATTTACGTATAAAAGTAAAAAAAAAGAAAAGGATTTTTATATCTATATAAAAGGAAAAAGGAGAACAGGAATAGTCTTTTTTAAATCATGTAACTTATAAAAAACTGTTTGAATGTATAAGAAATTAACATTAAACG
Source organism: Maratus speciosus (assembly GCA_963932465.1). Taxonomy (NCBI): domain Eukaryota; kingdom Metazoa; phylum Arthropoda; class Arachnida; order Araneae; family Salticidae; genus Maratus; species Maratus speciosus. The sequence goes on from OZ010789.1 coordinate 69,802,923, forward strand.
TATAAGGAAAGAAGTATGATTTGTAATAGAATGTTTTACTTTCATTTTTTATATAAAGTAAAATGCTAATCTAAATGCTAAAAATAAATTGTATATTTAATTTTGTACATTGTTAACGGTTTACGTACTGTAACTACCTGAGTTCAATCACCAGTAGAAGCTTAGTGTGTCAAATGTTTTTAAAATTATTTACGAATTCTGGCATGCATTTTTGCATTTAAATTAAAATATTTTCTTGTTCTTTTGCTGTAAAACGTACGGAAACGGAATAGCAATGAACCGAATAAATATCTCATTTAGATACTTTATCATCTCCATATGCTTAATTTTGTGTATTTCTTCGTTGGGATCGTATAATTTTTTCATTTTAGACAAAGTCCTTTTTCACGGGTTTTACAGTATTTGGACTGTTCGATAGGACAAATATTTTTATAAAATATAGGTTTCACCTACATCAGCTGTTTTTTTACAAATAATATTACCAGTTATTATCAATAAAAATTTAGATAATTCCTAAGTAAATGCTATGAATATGAAACTGAAAGACAGTATGATATTAGGGATATACAGATTATCTATGCAATTTTGTGAATTTTTTTTTTCTCAAACCGACATGGAAATACAAATGTATTTTTCTTTATTCTCCGAAATTCTAGAAACAAGTGTACAGTGTTTATCTATTTTTTTTCTTCTATTACTTATAAAATCATAATCAACTAAAAATTAATTTTATATGAAGTTAATATATACTATATTATAGATATTATGTAAAAGGCTATATGAAGAATAAATAACACTAAGTAATAACGTTTTTTGTTTATATATTTTATTAAGCTAAACAATCTTGAAAATGAGGAAACGTTCAGACACAGAAATTTAATGTAATCACATTCGTATACAAAAATGGAGACAGTAATTCAAATTCACCACAGCTTCCGCGTTATAATACAGACGAGCAATAATTTCAGTTCTATAAATGCTCACCACTTATAATTTTGTTAATAGGACATCTGACGTAAACAAATGTTAAAAGTAAAAGAAATTTTCATTAAATTAATATGATATTTTCTTATCATTACATTGAATCTTCTCATTTATAATTATTCATGTAAATTTTGTAACATAAAAAAACAACAACAAAAAAAGAACACAAATTAAAATGTGTGTTGCATATGAAAAAAATCGATTTATCTTCCCTACTAGATTTGATGACGATACAACACTGTTGACATAAAAACAAATTTAGTACTGGATAAAGAGGGCATCTTTATTCTGTATCAGCAAAATTAGTAAACTAATTCAAAGTTTCTATTGTAAACGTACGTGCATCACAGAACTCCTTGTCATCCATTTATTAAGCTGACAATATGCACACTATAAAACGCAATAAATTTGCATCTCGTTATATCTTATTAATTTGCAAAATCTATGTTTATATCGTTCTGATTTTCTACTATTTTTTAAGTTAAAATTATAAATTCTGATAACAATCATTATATCATAATATTAAAGTATTTATTTACTTGACAGACGTTGTAAAAGCACATTAAAAGTAAATTAAAAATCTATATTGACATGTTTCAACTCTTTTACTGAGTCGTCATTAAAATTACAAATACAATGCATATGAAAAATGAAAAAAAAATCATCAAATATAAACAAGTAATCATATAACGCGGCCTACATTTTCGCGATCGCACAAGTTCCCTCTATGTCGCGACTCCATAAGTTGTCAAACCATTCAACCCATAAATTCGGGAAACGAAAATATAATGTATCGTCACAAACTCCTGAACCGCTTAAATAAATTTCAATGGGCTCTCTTATAAATAATTGTAAATGAAAATTAGACCTGCAGATTATTTTACTCTCTTTAAAATGTATGTTGATGTTCTATATTTGATTCAGCCGGGATAAAGCAGTATTACTTCTATTATATTTTATGTCCGCTATATGTTCTTTACATTTGATATTGAATTTTCGTTGGGTTATAACTATATAATGATTTTTGATTTCCCCCTCCATTATAAATGGAATCATATAAACCCCTGAAAGATCATCTCTATTAACAGGATCAATTTTAGTGTTTAAAAGCATCTTTAATTTCGCAGGAGGCTTCACGATCAAACATAAACCAACATTTCTTAAATGATTTTTCATATATTCAAAGAAACACGGGAAATAATTTGCTACAACCATTTTTATATTAACTTCATTAATAGTTTTATTTTTATTTTTAGAAGTATATGTGTAAATTTTATCAAAGGAGCTGTGAATCAATTTGTTAATTAATTTTACCTGATATCCATTATCAATAGCAATACGTTTAATTTTCTCTAATTCATCCCCTAGATTTATATCGGAAGAAATCTTGAAATCACGATTAATTTTAAACCTGAAGGTGGATAATTTATAAGGCATTGGGGTGCATGCATCGGAAGGTATAAGGTTTAAATCCGCGATAGGTTTCCGGTAAACTAAACGAAATAACTCACTCCCCTTTCTCTGTAACTCAACATCTAAAAAAGTTAATTTTCCCCCTGTTTCTAGTTCAAAAGTAAATTTAATATTATTGTCAAGTTCATTTAATTGCTGTATGAAAATCATTAACTCATCAATATTCTCTCTCCAAACAATAAAAATATCGTCTACATAACGTAACCATACTAAAGGAACTACCTCAAAATTGCTGAAAATTTTAGATTCGAGGAGGCGTAATTTAAATTCCGCCAGATATAGGGGATCCCATCGGAGCACCACAAGATTTTTCATAAATAACATTATCAAAAATACAAAAGATACTTGAAATAAGTAAGTTTAAACCACTCTTTAAAGTGTTCTTCATGGGCAGATCAAAGGTTTCTGCATTATCGATAAAATGTTCTACGTTCTTGTTAGCAAGATCTTCCACCAAGATATGACTTGGCAGACCGATTTCGTTTTAATATGCGAAACAGGATTTAACTAATCCTATAATTTCATCCGTGAACTCGATGTGGTGATTGTCTGTGCTGCCGGTTCCCGGTCTATAAAACAGAAAGATTTAGAAAACATAACCGAATTGAGTATAAATGAGTCATTCTTTGTATCCACCAGTGTAGTTTGATCCTAAAACTCCCAAGATATATCCCGTTGTACTAACGAAAATTCACACGAGGTCTGTGCTTATTGTATGCTGCATGTCCTGCATTGAAATAGATAATTTCCACTTTTCTCGATATATATTTAGGTTCCATCGACCACTAAAATAACAAAATATCTTTGCTCTCAGCAAAAATGTTTTATGCAGTTCCTCTTGTGTGCATATTTATGAAATGTCACGATTTATATTTTCCAAGCCCAGGATTGATGGAACGAATCCGACATTAGTACTTTACACGAATGAGATTTCCGTTGACTTATCCCTAACTGAACTGACGAGATTGAATGTGAAATACTTGTGCGTAGTCTAACTAACAGTATAGTTAGACAACTTCGGTAACTACGCGTACAAGTAGAAAGAATTTTCCTCTTAATACAGTTAGCAAGAGTATCAAACTCATTCCTAGTAAAACCTGTTAATTGATAATAATCATATTCTGATAAAGGTGTTACATTATCAAAATCAATGTCTTTTCTGAGAGCAATTTCCTGTATTTCTTGTAATAAGTTCTCTAATTCCGTTTTAGATAGGGTAAAGTGCCCATATTTCGTGTCATTTCTTAATTCCGTCCCCATTAACTTATCCGCTTCTGCGAGAAAAACGCAACTTATGACGCAAGGCACAGGGGAGGGAATTTAAAAGGAGTCAGTATTAAAAGTTTCGTTCGCTAACACGCTTATATAAATTTAAGACGCCGAATTTCAAATTTTTAGAAGACCCGAGTTCTTATTACGTCGTTTGTAGAACGTTATTTACTGCACTGTAAGTATTTATTTCTTTTTAATTGCATGCATTTTACGTAGGTAAGATACTGACAGTAGAATGCAATGACTTTAGGACAGTAATTTTTGCACAGTTCATCTTACGGGAATGGAAGCTCCGCCATATTGAGAACTAGCGTGGTCCCAATTTCGTCCCTTTGCAGTTCTTATTTTCGTCCCAGGGACGAAATTAGGAATGCTTTTTCATGACAATTTTTTCAAATTTTTCCCCATGTTTTTATGGCTAATGTTTCGTTATGTTATTCTTTCACTGATAATTAGTACATTTCTTTGTGCCTTACTTTAATGTAATTTAAATTACTCATATAGAAATAAATTTTGATTTAGTTATAAGTTAAGCCTCGGGACGTAATTGGGAACATTTTTTTTTCTCTTGCATTTTTTAGCTTTTGAAAATACAATTTTTCGCATTGTTAAAATTTTTTGTACGTTATTTCCCTATATTTCTATATGTGTGAGTAGTTAGTCCATGTAAAATCCAAATTTGGTATGTTTTCACTGAAAATTACAACTATTAGTGCCTAAAAGTGACTGGGGTTACGAAATATGGGCACGTTACCCTATACTTTTAGATTAATAGAGTGTTTTCAATTTTTCCACAGTATCACCAGATCGTACATCTTGGTGAAAAGTGACTTAAAGCATCGAACTCCAGACGATATCATATCATTCGAATTGACAAATGCATGACTTCGGACCCTTAACGTGATCCTTCGAAGATTCCTTTTAGAACTGCATATTAAACAGATTGAGTGATATCCACTAGCTCTTTTCAATCTAAAAGTCATGTCTGTTGCACATATATTAGTAGACAATTGTTCTCTAAATAAGGCTGAATCTATGTCATTACCTGATGTGGGTGACAAACTCTGGCCATCTTGCACATTTCCTAAATGAATAGAAGACCATTTACTGCTTCTTTATGTAATTTTTTAATGTCTATAAGCTGTATATTTTGTATAGCATTTAGGACAAACTTTAGAAGTTTTGATAAAGCCTGAACATTTATCCATTATGTACTGAAGGATTAATTACAGGCCTTGCATTTTTCAATTTTGTTTCCTTCGAACTGCCACCAAATAATATATTCTTATTAATTTTAGTTCATTTATAACTATCGCCAGTAAATATTAATTTCAAAAATCACGGTATATTTTCCATTCTCACTAAAAAAGTCACATCTTTACTATCAACCCCTGTTCAATCGTAGATGCACAACACAGTACAATTTGCGTTTCTAAAAATATATTGTATCACATAAAAAAATATATATCATCTGTATTAATATCACCCGTAACCAACATAGTTTCGATCAGAACTATTCAACGAAATTGCTTCTCGAAGAAGTAAAAGGTGGGAAATATGTGGCGTTATACGTAACAAGGTTCCACTCGGTTCACCTGCGATCTACGAATGATGCGAATATGATCTACGGATAATCATTTTGATAAATGAGAGCCAGCCAATGAAGGTTGTCCGCTAAAGACATTGGTATGTACACGGTTCTACGCGGACTGTTGATTATTATATTTAGGTACAAAGTCGCGACTTAATACTAACAATACTTCGTTTGAAGTCCTTCTCTATTCTATGTTCATGTTTATTAAGAATAGTTACATTCATTTTAACACACCGCTGCATCCTAAAGTATCTTAGTGACGTGGGGAGGAATGCAGCTAACTCTCTATTTTCCTATGAGCGCAACTGTGCAACAATTTAATTTTTACAAATGTAGTATATTTGATGTGTTTTAAAATATATGTAAAGAATAAAGTGTTGCATGATTGAGGTAAAATTAGCTGAAACTGTGTATTATATGATCAATTGGGTTTGGAAAGACATTTTTAGAAATGTTACAGCCATTTTCTATTCACATCATGCAGAAAATTATTGTATTAATATGACAATAAAACAGTGCAAATTCATGCAGCAACCGAGTCAACATTGATTCAAATATCTATTTGAAATGTTTATCTTACTCTTCTAAGACAATCGGTTGACTGAATGCATTCTTCTAAGTAAATATTCATTTCTTGCATGTGCACGCAATCAAAGTTTGTCAACCCGAAGATTTTAATTACAGGAAAACGCATTCTACAGAATATGCTTATAGCAAACACATTTGAGTACCATTCACCGTAATGAAGGGCACTGATGTTTGGCACTAATGTTTGGTGCTGATCACGGTACGCGTGCGATACATTCTGTGTAAAATGTACCGGGAATTATTAATTTAATAACTAAATTTATTTTATTTTCTTCAGAGTATTTCCTATAGAGACCAATACAACTATACCGCGTTTGACCCAATCTGCCATACATTTTTAGTAGGCTGATTAATATAGGAACACCAGATCTCTCGGCCAATTTACTTGCATGGTTTCAATATACACAAAAAGGCTTCCTAGAAGTGGTATTTTCAGCTTTGGGAACAAGAAAGAGTTATGCAGGTCATATAAATGGAGTACAATGATTGGACGATGATATTCATTGCATTTTTAAACAAACATTCTTGCACAACGAAAACTTTGCGCTATGGTGTATTATCGTGGTGCACAATCCACACAAAATTTCGTAGATTTTTAAGATGTTCGTTACACTAAATTTCTGTTGAAACGCAAAATCTATGCAAAGTCTTTGTTCATCTACCTTTTCCACTATTAAAAATTGCAGAGCACTCAAAAGTAATGACGCATGCTGTCTAATAAGATGCTGTCAACGCATTAAATCACATATGGCACTCAAAATCACTTTTATAACTTGGTTTTTATAGTGATTTTTAAATAATAAATTCTGGGTACTTTTTACACATAGTGTATAATAAACATATGACTTAATTTAAAAAATTACACGCCGGCTTAAATAAAAACCTATCGTTTAATGTGTATCTTGAATAAAATTGTAAAATAAATAACGTATACAAGAATTGTTTTCGCATATGGTTATTTTATATAAATTATTCTGTTGAAAATTATCTTTAATAGACAAAAGATAAAAATGTTCAATGTTTCAAATTTAATTTAGTTTTTCATTTATTGGTATTTTATATTAGTATTTGATGGATTAATTAAAAAATAGATTTGCGTATCATATATTAAAATAACTACATTCAATTATTTAAAGTAATTATGTGTAATAACATTGAAAAAGGAAAAAAAAAATATATAAATAACTTTTCCTTTACTAATGTTGAACTACTGTTGAGACAGTCATTGCATAATAAAGAAATTTATTTATTATTGCATAACGCTTAACTATTATAGATGTATTCGATAAATTTTACATAACAACAATTTTCATTAAGCATGCCTCAGAAATATTTATCTCCTTTATTCAACAAAATGAACCTTTTAAAAGCTTTTCTACTTAGTATATTATGGGTATATTTTACTCTATAATCACGCTTTTTCGTAAAACAAATATGTATGACATGCATAATATTGCGAAGTGTTTTGGAAATATAATCTAAAATCATTTTATATTTATAATAGTAGCTTAGGAATGGTCTTGCAAATAATTTATTCTTAGATGCATTACGACGTGTCATGAATAATTTAAGCATGCATTTTTATAATGTAAATTACATAATATTTTACCTGAAAACATAGATAAATGGTTTTTGATCATTAAATGTCTTCATTCTTACATATAATGAATGCAGAACCTTATAAAACGTTTAAAATAAGTACGTTTTTAAAATGTGCATTTCGAAATATATTTAATAAACAATATTATAAATTTATAGATACGTGCTGCTACAAAATGCTTTTCTACAATTTAGTAAATATTTTAAGTTCTATATGACATCATGGTTATTTTCATATAAATAAATATTGAGATGATATATAGATTTGTACAATTCTGGCAGATAAAGCAACAATTAAAGCACTAAACATATTTTTACTTTCTTCTATCCAGAGGAGTAAATAGATAGACTAATAGAAGAAGATAGTGTTATCGAAACTTTTATCGAATTCCCGTTTTCAATGAATTTGCGCTTTTCAGGGATAAGATATCCCGAAAAACACGTTTTTATAAGATCTCTGTCTGTCCGTGTGTCTGTGTGAATATGTGTCTTCTTTGGGTCATTTAATGAGAAAGTAGGGTCTCCATGGAGGTCTCTGTGAGGGATTTTAGCCCGCATTTACGCAAGGTTCAATGAAAATGGCAAAAACTACCATTTGTTAGGCAAATGAGACCGATGCTAGCATCTTTCGTGTATTACATTTGAGAACAGAAGTACTTATCCGCTGGTGGCGCTGTTTCAGATAGATTTTTTTTTTTTTTTTTTCGCGAGATATGTCTGAATGAGTGATAAAACAAGGTCCGGTATACTGATGAGCTATTGCATTTTACAGAAAGTGCTTATGAAAAGATTAAAAAATAAATTCTGTTTGGCAACGATGTAGTGCATTTTGCGTACACACTCGCGCATTCTTAAAATTTATTTATGTTAAAAGGGTCTCAGGACTCTTAAAATTTGAAAAAATGAAAAAAAGGACCATTTTCAATATTTAATATCGTCAAATGTATTTGATTTTAAGTCACAATTTTATTTAGGATGAAAGATGTATGTTCTTTCATTTCATGTATTTAAAAATTGCAAGCTGCAGAATTAGGATTTTCAGGGCCTACAAATTGTCACTCATTTGACAAACAGGAAATCAGCATTACAGATTACGCGCAGGATTACAACTAGAATGGAAATTTTGGTGCCTACTTATACTTCAGATTGTTATAATTACCCTGAACCTAAATAAATTTGTATTTAAAGCTTTTTTATCATTGTAATGCAAAGTTGTATTTAGCTAATGCAAAATTTAGGAAATTTCAACCACATAATCACCTAAAAAAATATTTTTTTGAACAATAAAAAGGAAATTTTAGGTTCCGTTTATACAAACTAACATGAAACATATGTTTGAAAAATTTCATGAAAAAATATTCAGAAGTTTTTGAGATATCGTGCGCGTTATTTGGAGAATAATGACTTCAATTTTTCGGAAACGCAGCTTCAACTATTGATCGACTATTGATCTAAAAGCCACAACTTCTATTCTAATGTGAATTTCAAGGAATCAATTATAACAAAAAATGGAAAATTCCCCAAAATGGAAATTTAACTTCTAAAAAAAAAAATAAAATAAAATAAAATAAAATAAAATTTCGAAAATTTTAAAGCTTTAAGAGTCCTGAGACCCCTTAAATTAATAATAAATACACTGGCTAGTTAAAATGTAAATTATCGCAGAATTCTACAGACGAAAAATTGATTTATTACGCTTAACAGAAATCTTACATGCTGATATTTAAGAGTTTACGCTTAAGATGGTTCTCGCGGGAAAATATTCTACAGTAAATCCTTCCTGTACATTACATAATTTGAGCTCAGTAACTTTTAATTATAGGAAAGTTTTCGAATAGTCTTTGATGTATTTCAGTAAAATATGAATTAATCATCATATCAGTTGATGACAAAGATTCTTAATGAAAGAGAGCAGAATGTTAGAAAGACGTGAAAATGTAACATTTGGTATCAGTGAAATATCGATTAAATTAGAACCTGCTGAATTTTTCGCATTCATATTTGCAACTGAAACGTTTCTTTTATGGACATTCATGAATACATCTCTTTTGATAAACTATTCAGTTTATGCATTTCTTTTACATTATTTAAAGAATACTAACGCATGTTTCAAGAAGAAGTCTAAGCCTTTCATAAGCCTAAATTAACCGCTTTGTGATTTCAGATGAGATCTTAAAAAAAAGATGTTCAAGTGAATAAAAAATATATATATATTGAATTTTCCTAAATGTTCAATTTGAAAATATATCAAAAGCTTTCATATAGCACTTAATGCATTATATTGCCTAGCGTCAAGTATAACTTGGAGTTCATGATGCAATAGTATTATACCTATATTATAAAGGAAAAACATGTCTGTACGTAACTCGGACGTCATTTTTCACATGGCAACAATTCGCGATAAAATTTCACTTTTTAGGTGCGTTCGTAATTATATGAATACGTAGCACATATAGTCGATGTTCCGTCCATCTGTCTCTCTGTCCTTCCGCATATAACAGAGCAAAAACTACCCAACAGAATGGTCTGAAATTTTAAATATATAATTGTTGTAAAATGTCCTCGATTCATTTCAAATTTTATGAAAATCGGATATATAGTTTAATTACAGGGACAGTCAAAAGTTTTCCGTTATATTACGGCCAATGGGAAAAATATTGCAAGAGCATATTAATGATGTTACAGCTTTCGTAATGGTGTGATATTTTAAATATATAATTGCTAAAAAAATTTGTCGAGTCATTTCAAATTTTATGAAAATCGCATGTACAGTTTAATTACAGGGACAGTCAAAAGTTTTTCGTTACATGACGCCCGATAGCGATAAATTATTGCAAGTGCATTTTAATGATGTTACAGCCTTTCGAACAGATTGAAATTGATATGCACTTATGAAGTGCACTAAAATATGCATTTAGTACAATATGCAGTACAAAAAATATTTATAAAACTAGCTATAGTACGAACGCACCTCATTTGCGACGTTTGACGAGCGAATTCCAACTCGTTCAATTTTTGCTACAGTAATTTTCTTTTTTTTTAGTTTCTAAACGTCGCACATTTTTTTTTAATTTTTAAACCATGGCATAGAGAAAAATTTTACTTTTAAATGAAGTTTTTTTAAAAAAACTTGTATACCACTTTACTATTTCTTATGGCTTTTCAAATATTTTTATTAATGCATTTTTCTATCAAACTCTATGGCGTGCAGGCTGTATTACAGAAGTGTAATAATAAATCGTTCACACTAAAAAAGTATAAATAGTTTGGCATGTGTCTTTGGCTAATATTTGGAAAGGAAATTAAAAGTTAACCAATAAATAAATAAATAAATAAACTAAAATAAACATAACAAATTTAACATATCTAATCGAACAATTGTAATTTTTACAAAGTCGTATTGGAAATAAATGTATGTTAAAATGAAGTTTGTTTGAAACGTGTATCGTAATTTACTCATTTTTTGTGGCTTTTAAATATTTTTCATTCATGAATTTTTAAATCTATCTCTATCACGTGCAGGCTATATTATGGAAGTTTAATAATAACCCATTTTCACTTAAAATAATATATAGTTCGGTATTTGTCTGCGGCTAATATTCCGTAACGGAATTAGAACGTAATAAATAAATAAATAAAATAATAAAACTTAAATCTAACATATATGTAATCGAACAACTTGAATTTTCACACCGTCGTATAGAGGAAGAAAGTATAGATGATTTAAGTATTATAAATTTTTGAAAGCTGTAACATTTAACTGATTAGGTGTTGTGTTTTTAAAACTATTTAAATGAGTTGTAAAAACATCAAAAAGATTTAATTAAAATCAAAATAGGAAAAAATCAAAATTAATCCTTTTGCTTGAAATAAATGAAGCAATAATTGAAAATAAGGTTTACAGAAGAAAGGTAAATGAGAAAAAAAAGTTTAATTAAATGATTTGGTATTCTTCTTTAATTTTTTTTCTTCATTTCGCTCTTTTTTACTTGTTTAAGTTTTTATAAATCCATTATGCAACATAATAGAGACCTAAGAAATTTAAACGAAGGAATAAAACTTATATTGAAACACTTCTCCACGATTTCCACAAATCTCCACTAATCAGCTTATTCTAAACATGAAGAAATCGTCTGTCGATAAATTTTCATCGATAAATATTAGATCGTAGTTTTTATTATAATTATTCAACCAAAGTGGTTGAACAAAAACAGTTTACATTTTCTTCACAAAACTAAAGAACTATTTCCCTATATTTATGCCACGTATGTTTAAAGAGAAAGACCAATTTTCAACTAATTATTTCATGAAGACGACTATTACATTTTTTAAAAGGCCACTAAAAGCGGAATGATTGGGCGAACAAAATGTCATTTTCTAAGTATTTATGTTAGTTTGTAAATCGAAAGCGATTCTTGATGTGTTTGTCGAAATGACGTCCCGTTTCTACAGTTTCATAAAACCAATTTCATTTTCATATTAAAGTAAGTTCCAAAGTAAAAAGTTAAATCTTAAAAAAGCGATCTTTTTTCTAATGAAGCGTTGGAAATCGGCTTTTTTATTGAATAAACTGTAAACCTATATTATATGATTTTTTTTACTTGAACATGTTGGTTTATTACTGGAAATTCAGTATTTAATAAAACTGATATTATAGTTTTTTCTTAAACGGATAATGAAACTAGGTTTTAAGTTTAAACAAATCGTAAAGTCTCTTGCTATTTAAATGCAACATATGAGATTGCTATGCCACCTAGAATTTTTAAAACTGTAACTGTGATATAAGGTCATCGTTTTCAATTGAAATTTCAAGGTTATTATGCGAACTTAATAATTAAAAATTTAGACTTATCCGCTATACGTTAATAAATTACTTATTCTAAGTAACTTGTATTTGCGATTAGTGCATTTCGGATTTCATATGAAATGAAATTTTTTTTTTGGAATTATGCATCTCGACGGCCAGCCTGATATATATATATATATATATATATATATATATATATTTTAAAGATTTACGTACCTGTATTTCAATTTAATTTCTCAACTGCAATTTAAGTACATTTATTTTGTCCGTACAGTGAGTTATCAGTTGCACAATGGTTTTTATTTAAGATACTATTAAAGTATTTCTTAAAAATATTTGGATTCAGATATGTTTATTTTTCGCACTGGAATCAAAAGTCTTGGTAATTTAGACCACAAAGGCGCTACACGTGCACTTTACGAGTAAACACAACTTGGATGATAACTGTGTGATTTTTGGTAGGTGATATCGGTAGAATACTTCTGTAAGTAGTTTGATGTTAGCGTGTAAAGAAGAAGAATTTGATAATAATGTAACATACGAGGTAAAATAAGTATTTTATCTAAACCTAGACAAACATTATATTATGGCTAGTATTATGTACGTAAAATTTAATACAAACGCAAATGGCAAATGATAATTTGAGAAATTGTTTGATGTAAATCAATAAATGATTGAAACTCAAAAACGGAAAATATTTTATTTCTCCGACAGTGTCCAAACCATTTTAAAAATAAATATTACTTTCAAAATGTCGAGATGACATTTTAATATAAATCAAGCACACAGGGTTTACTTTCCCATTTTTGATCAAAAGCAAATTCTTAAACCAAGAGATTTAGATACAATTGCAAAAATGTTATTTGAAAACAGTACAAAATATAAATTTTTATACTGTACCAGCAACCGTAAAACTTAAATTTAGAAAACCATTTCCATGCTCTAACAAGTTTACCATTAAATATTCCATTCCCACGAAAACCTACCGAAATTCAATATTGTGAATTCTAAGAATTTTTAGTGGCGTTAAAAACGGAAACATTTCAAACATTCATAATATATCTTGACTATAGAATAATATTCCTTTTACATTTTTATTTCTTATGGCATGTTGAAACTTTTTCAACACTGTAAAGCATTTATGTTACGTTACTCAATAAAATTGGTGGCAACATTCTGCCTCTAATTTTATGGATTTATTTAACTTATATAACGGTGTAATTTAAACTGGTGTATCAGGTGTAATATCACACATTAGTGTATCCAGGGTTGGCATTAATCGATTGATTAATCGATTAAATATTCAATTTATCATGATTGAAATTGAAAAAGTAATTTCTCTTTAAAAAGTTTTTTTTACAATTCTTTCAATCTGCATGAATTCAATCTGGATTAATTTAATCATTAATTTCATAGAGAAAAATTAAATATGACCGCCATGTTTTTTTTCTTCTTAAATTCGCTTTCATCGCTACGAAATTATTTTTAAGATTCACTATACGATTTTCCTTATTGGATATTATACAGAGTCACACAAAATTATTCATATAAACCAAAATCATATGTTTAAATTATTTAGGGTGGATTAGGGACAAATGAAACTCTTTTAATAAAACTGATATGTTCTTTTATAATTAATTTAGGCAAATAGGAGCACTATTATAAATCATTTGATAGTCACAAATCAATGGTGTTAGTCCCTGCTCCATCATAGACTAGTTCCGAAATTGCGATTTTTATGATATTGATGGGGAGATAAACTTAAAATTTGCTTATATGATAATTACTTGGAAGTTTTAAATGCTGAGTAAGAATAGTTTCTAAAAAAATCGAAAATTAAAACGGTGAAATCAGCAAAAATTGTTCAAAAAAGTCCTAAATTACGATTTCAATGGAATTGTTAAGGATAAAAAAATTAAATTTGAGGTGGATGTTATTTTTGAAACAGGTTTCACAGAATAGTTTAAAACGTTGAAATGAATGGCGAAAATCATTCAAAAAACTTTTAAAATTACGATTTTTATGGAACTATTTATAAAAATTTTAAATTATACACGGTTGTTACTTTTAAGACAAAAATATATGCGCATTACATTTAAAAAAATTGAAATATAAAAAGCTGCGGGAGAAAAAGAGCCTTTTAACGTGAAATATAAGAAAATTTCATAAAAATGTATTTTTTGTGTTTTCTCGAATGGCAGTAGTTTTCAAGTTAAAAATTGAAAATATTCAACGCAACTTTTTTATACGTTGCTAGTGTAGTGACTCCTAACGGAAGAAAAGAAATATATTTTTAACCATACTTAATGACCAGTGTTGAATTCAGGTGGTGACACCCCCTCCCCCCTTGCAGCAATAACATGTCCCCTCCCGGAAGATTTGATATTTTGTATTTACAATAGTCAAAAAGTTCAATCCCCCCTCCCAGTAATTCTTAAATGCCCCCCACGGAGCTACAGAAATCCCTCCCGGAGAAAAATGTCTCCACTAAATACTGTCAATGACTAAAAATAAAATCTTAAGATTTATGTACTAAGTGTATTTCTCTTAAGTGCAACTGAATAAAACTTTGAAACATCAACAAAAAAAAGTTATATTTTGGAATATTAATCTAATTAAATATAAAGAAATCATCTATAAATATCATTTATTAAACTTACAAATATTTTTACAGTGCACATTTACATGATTTTAGACAATTTTTTAAACAGTTTAAAGAATTAAAGGTGGGGGGGGGGGGGAGATTCTGTGTCAGATAACTGATTTGAAGCTGCAAATTGCGTTTAATAAACGTACAAAATTACGCTAAACATACTACATTACGGTAACATACTCAATTATACATATATCGCTAAAAAAAAAGAAAAAAAAAATGTAACAAACTGAAGAAGAAAGTCTGTTGTAAAAGTAAAATGCTAGAGTTTGATTTCAGCTTCATATAATAAAAGTGTAAAAATAAATCCTAGGAAATGCCTTGCATCCAGTTAATTACAAACCAGTTAATTTCAATAATATGCTCATAAAATTTCATTTATGTGCCAAAAAATCGAACGGCGTTTGAATTGTTCTTTAAATTAAATGTATGTTTGATAATAGTGTATTATAAGTACAACTAATTAATTAAATGCTACTAATTAATAAACATCCTTTTATGACTTCACAGTTTAAAAATCTTTTTGAAACGCACACTTTGATCTTATTTTTTAAATGATCTTTCTTTTTTCGTAAAATGAGTACTTTTGTTCGATTTCTTGGCATTTTAATAAAAATAACTGTGCGTTTTATACATTAAACTGATTTAAATGGTTTCGTGAATTGGCAAAAGGGAAGCGAAATTTACATATATAAATAAAATTTATAATCATGAAATAACAATAAAGTTGAACAGAAGAATTGGGAGGTATGTTCTTTAAATTTTGACAACTCTGTTAAAATTGACAAAATGCGAGTTTATA
Source organism: Maratus speciosus (assembly GCA_963932465.1). NCBI lineage: Eukaryota > Metazoa > Arthropoda > Arachnida > Araneae > Salticidae > Maratus > Maratus speciosus. Next base: position 69,818,695 of record OZ010789.1, read on the forward strand.
CTAACTATTGGGACACGGAAATACCCGTTCAGGCTGAAAATTCATAGAATTCAAAATATCATAATTCAGTATGTTTTGGTCATACAAAGATCATTTATTTTTATTTGATTTTTAAAATAAGGGATGTTATTTATAACAAGACATAACTTACCTTAAACATCCTGTTTTCACAATTTAATCAAGTTTCAACTGAGAAAATAATGAAAAAACATTAAGTACATTTCCCTGCCAGTTAGTTGGCTCTACCCTAACAATTAGCCAGCATATGGTTATTTTTTAAAGTAATTTAAATTATTCATCATTACTATTTTCTTTTCAAATATATCATCCGATAAATTTTGAGATGTAGATAAATTAGTCATCGCGGCGAAAGAAAACTTTCTCTCGGCACTCGTGCAAAACAGTTAAGGGGTTAAAATAATGCCAGGCTTAACAATGTTTTGTCCAAAATTCACACTGAAATTGTACTACATGTCTGTATTCTGTTTAAAAGGCATTCTACTGTAATTTTATCAAAGTAACATAATTTGTATAACGTAATTTTTATAATTTTCTGTTAACCTGAATTTTTAAATTTGACTCCTTACAAAGGTAAAAAATATATAATTAATATTAAAAATGTTATAAAAAGAGGAATACAATCAGATTTCGTTTTTCCGAAAAAATGAAAGTTCATACTTATACTGTACAAATGCAACACGTGAAGTTGCTAAGCAGCCGATATTAAATTAAAATCTACCTATCCGTTTTCCATTTTTTGTACTCCGTTGTGTACTCCTGGAACATGGAATGTTGGGTAATACCAAAAATTTAAATTTAAGAAGATTTTATTATTTATTTTTTTTCTGTTTTTTAATCAATGCTTAGTATTTAATTACTCATTATCTAGTATTATTTAGATAACCTTTACTCCAAGTTGTAAGTACCAACTGTTATAGAGCGGGTGACGTGAATAAAAGTGACTCGGTCATAGAATTACGAGAAAGAATTATGATGTAGGACAATATTATAAGACTAAATAAAATAATCTCTAACCTTCCTCGGCTTATCTTGGTATGATATAAGATGGAGACGCCAATTCTTCATTATGATGGCACTATTACATTTTGCTGTTACGGCATAAAACTTTAGTATGTTGTATATCTTGACTAGTACAAAATAAATATTTCAGTCTACCGTGTGATATCTCGGTCTGATATGAACAGAAGGGGAGCGAATTCGTCAATTGACGGCAGTATTTCGTCATCAAGTTTGAGATGAAATAGTTGCCAAATTAATGTTTTAACAATCATTTTTTAAATATTTTGTTTTGAATGCCTGAAAACACAGTTTACTTCTGTTTTCTTAAAGACTATGGAAGAAAGATAGCTACAAGTACAGACGATTTAAGCCCCCTCCCCCAGCCTGAAAATTTGAAGGTAATTTTTGTTATGTTAAACACGCCGGGCTCGAGGAAGGCGAATAATGATAAAATGCCAATAAAATGCCCAGAGGGTTCAAGCTCACTTATTACTCACATATTGGTCCTGCTGTTCCCATATCTTACCAAGATATCGTGAGGCAGATTAAATATTTTATAAAACTGGTCAAAATTTGCAACATGTAAAACTTTCATGCCAAAACTCTATAACATGATTGGAAAAACCACGAATTGGCGCCCTGTTCTGCTCAAATCTTAGAAAAAAAATATCACAAAGCAAACTGAATTATTTGTAGTACTAATGTGCATATTCAATGCTTTAAAATTTCACATTGAAACTGGATTGTACGATATATCCAAATTGAAGAACAGGTGCCATGCTGTACACATATTCGATCAATATATCGTGGGGCAGATTGGCAAATTTATATTATACTAATCGATATTTACAACATAAAATTTCCTGCCGAAATTAGATAACGTGTTATTGTCGTAAAAATGATGGATTGGCAAGCCATTCTACTCGTACGGTATCAAAATATAAAGAAGAGTTTTATTTGTGTTGTACTAATCAATATCTTTAACGTGTTAAAATTTAATGCACAAAACTGAATAACATATTAGTAACTCTGAACGACGTTTTAGCTCTCCGTAATAACGTAACGTCATATCGTACAAGATATCACGTGGTAGATAACACTGTTTAATGTAAATTTAATAATCCGTTTCTAATTAATTAATTCACCTTGAAAGACACTGCCGTAGTAACTTATAGGATAATACAATGAAAAATTCTGTATTCTGTCGTCTGTACTACATGACGTCAATTTCTGTCATCAAATTTAGTCTACTGGGGGGGGGGGATCATACTAAAATATTTTAAATATTTTAAAAGTACTTTCTTTAAGCTTTATCTTTGCATTAATTTCATCTCGGAACTGAATGACGTTAAATTAATGCAAAAATGAGAAATTTTACTTGCGGCTCATATCGTAATAAGTTATGCAGAGGCAGAGGACTCATTTATTTAACTACTGTTTATAATCTAGTCCCATATCATAATTTCATATCTTGTAACTGGATTACGTAGTAATTTTTGTTGCCACCGCCTGTTTTATGGTATCAAGTATGAATAAAAAAAGAAAAGAAGAAAAGAGAAAAAGAGCAAGCAGAAAAAAAAAATCTCTCTATCGCTCAATATAAGAATTAAAATAAAGTTATGGGACGTTATATACATAAATATTTCGATTAGAAACAATACCATTATTAAATACATTCATTTATAATATAAATAAGGAGATTTCAATTATATTTTAAACATGCTAGAGTAGCGACCACTGGAGGAGCTTCCTGTTTAAAAAAGAAAAACTAACCTCTAAAGATGTTCTAACATACAGGGTGTCCGGCCTCAACGGTGTCCAATGGCTAATTGACATAATCAGCTAGACACAATTTCTTTCCACTACTTAACATATACCTAATTTGCAAGAAAAAATATTTTATTTGTATATATATTAAATCAAAATTTTCTTATTGAAATACTCTGATCACAAGAGTAACAAAATATTGATTTATTATACAGTGTGCCCGCTCTCAACGGTGTCCAATGACTAATTCCTAAACCGTTAGTCATAGATATATAGTTTCAATTACAAAAATGTTTAAAATCTGGTAAAGAAATATTTTAAAAGCGATTTGGGTCAATAAAAACATTTCTTAAAAAATTACGAAATTTAGATTTTTATACGGTCCCCCGGTCCTATGAGTTATATTTAGTAAAATTTTCCTTGTACACTGACAAGTAATACTCAAAAAGTTGTTCTACGATTAAAATTGACCGAGTAATAGCTGTTTAAAGTTGGAGCATATCTCTTGCTGCAAATTGGGGGTCATTCACAAATTTAGTCGAAATATAATTTCGCCAGATATATTAAAAAAAATGATTGAGAGTAAAATTAACATTGCAATATAAATTTGAAATCTTTAAACATTCTGACATATTAATGCAAAATATACAATTTGTAATAAACATTTAAGAAGAAAGAAAAAACAGAATTTTTGTTAAATAACATAATGCTAAATTAAGAGCCTCAATTCTTTGCAAAATGATACGTACATGTGATTACACTAGCCTGCAAAAGTTGGGTTATGTCATGTTCTTTAGCTTTTGATAATTGATTCTTTTGTATTCTGTACCGCTGAATCTGAAATTTACCTTCATTTTTAACCATCACAGCGGGATTTTTCGCAAATTTCAAAGTTAAAAAGTTCAGAGTTAAAATTGAATCTCCTCCTTCATCTCATCGGACCACTCAGCAATTTAGCTGTAAGAATCCCAGGATAAGCAAAGATAACAAACGATTTGAAACAAAATTCTAACGTGATGGTTAAAAATGACGGTCATTTTCAGTTTCAGTGCTAAAAAGTACGTAAAAATCAATTATCAAAAGTTAAAAAAACACAACCATCTCCTCTAATTTATAGTATCCGATTTTTGTTATTCTTTAAATATGAAAATTTATGATTTGCGAAATATACTGACATGATGGTTAAAAATTAATGTAATTTTCGGATTCAGTGCTAAAAATTACACAAAAATTAAAAAAATCAACAATCGATGTCTTGTATTATCTAATCTAAAACTTTTTCTTAAACCTCTCGGCGGTAATCTATCCGAATTTTTTTGTGTTATCCTGTGAAATAAGTATAAATGGTAACCACCGAAAATCATAATAACATTAGATTGTTATTGGATTCGCGCAAGTATTTAAAATGTAATATCGATCGGATATTTAAAAGTGAGTTAATGTTCGAGTACAAATTTTGAACTGGAAAACATGCTTGCGATCGTTGAAGTAACACAAAAACTTATAAAAATAACACAATTTTTGTTAAAAGAAATCATAAAAGAAACAGTTTCAAATCCTTACAAAAAAAAAAAAAAAAAAAAAAAAAATGTTATTTTAACCAATCTGAAACTTAATAAATGTTAACTTAATCGTAATACGTGTACGATTTTTTTCAAAGCGCAGATACACATGAAATACGATCTTCGAATACTTTAAGCACGTGATATGTGACCCCTCAAAACCAAATCCAACACATTTGTTTTCAGAGCAGAAAAGTGGCGTAAGTCATGCATTTTAAAAGTTTTATAACTCGCTCAATTTTAGTGTTATATAAATGGGATTTTTTTTTGTCTTACTTACCAGTTTAATAGGAAAATTTTACTAAATATAACTTATAGGACCGGGGGACCGCATAAAAATTTAAATTTCGTAATTTTTTAAGGAATATTTTTAATGTCCCAAATCGCTTTTAAAATATTTCCTTACCTGATTTAAAACATTTTTGTAATTGGAACGATATGTCTATGACTATCGGTTTAGGAATTAGCCATTGGACACCGTTGAGAACGGACAGCCTGTATATTCGTATTTTTTTGGACGGCGCTCTAAAAAAAAAAACCTCTATATACACATATACTCTAGTTACACACTCTTCAAGAGAAGAAAATGCTTTGAGCGGCTGTAAAATAATATTAAAACTACACTATAGTAGCGCTCCACAAACACTGCATTTAACATATATTCTTTTAATCAGTAGTTTCATAAAATATTTTCACAAATTCATGTCATAAAATCTTTTTATCAGGATTATATCTTTTATCGATTCTGTCTAAAAATGTGTACTTATACATACATATACATACATACACACATACATATATATATTTCTTCATTCGAAAAATATTCAGAAAAAAAAAATCGAATTATACCAAGCCCGACCAGAGAGAGTCAAAATCTACTCGAAACCGAACCAAATCCAAAATATTTAAAGACAACCCGGTCCAAGAAGACAAGAACCAATGCAGGACCCTAGCAGCGATGAGGGGTGATTAAACCAGAAGAAGCTTGAAGAAAAAGATAAAATATAGGCCCCAAAGCCAGAATAATACCTGAAGTTTTTAATCATAAATCATTCATTAAATTGACTAATTAGATTAACTATTTATATTTATAATTAATTTAATTGTTAAAAAAGCGACTACGTCAAAATAATCATCGGTCATTAGTCTGTGAGTTGGATTGAATTGATTTAATCGTGATCAAAACATTGATTACATTAAAATAATCACTGATCGTTAGTCTATGAGTTGGACTGAAAGTAAGTTTAATCGGCCAATCTTTAGTCATGATTTAAAAAATAATCGTAGTTTTCAATCGTTAATCTAATTAAAATTTTGCACAACCCTGGGTGTAACGTATCACCAGTTATACCATTTAAAATACTCTATAAAATGGAGCCATCAAGGCTATCAAAGTTTCTATGGGCTTCACGGCTATCTATGTTTTTCGGGAAACGTTACAGAATGTTTTCATAGTGAGAATATAAGCTATAGAACAAAGAGGCTTGTAAAAAAGTACTTTTTTTTTACTTAAAAAAAGCTATTTTGTTGTAGAGGAGATTCTATATGGTGAACACTAAAATTCGAAGTGTTTTTAGCGCTTGAACTATACTATTAGTTCTATAGTACTAGTATAACTATTTAGTTCTATAACAAACGGTTTAGAAAATATAAAAATAATATTCCGAAAACACACTACATTAATTATTAAAAGTTGTTTACTAAAAACCATAAAAACAGATAAAATGTTAATGCATTATTTGCACAGTTCGAATTCACTGAAGCCTTTATCAAGACAAATAAAAATTCTCTGCATTTGCGAGTCTATAATTCAAATATTTGAAACTTCAACGTTTTTTTCAAATTTTCTCTCAGATTACTTACGTTAGTTTCTTATATTTTTACTTTCATAATTATTTGCAATCTCATAGCAATGAAGACACCAAGGCTATCACAGTCAAAGGCATAAAAAAAGACATCAAGGCTTGGTAAGTTAAGCGATGCTCTATCTTGATGCTGTACAAGATGGTGTACATTTTCTATGTACTTCTCGTAATTCATTTTATAAATGAGAGATGTATTTAGAAAAGTGAAAGCTGATATGTCTTTCAAGACATTTCTTCAATGTTCAGTTGTAAAATTTATGAGTAGCTGCTATTTCTCATTTGAAAAACCAGGCAACCAAATAATGTATTTCAGATAAAATCAATTTTATTTTAATACATAAGCTATTTATCTATAATCTTCAATATTAATTATTTATTACATTCATGAAAGTACACAGGAATCTTTGAAAATTCTTTTATAGAAACAAATAAATGGTTCTTTAGAAATACATTTATTTCTTTTATTGTGTTAAATACTTTTTTATTTCGATAACTTAATGTCATTTTTCCTTGTATTTAGTAGCTGAATGGTAAAAAAGTTTTTATTCCTTTAGATAATTACAAAATTTAACAAAACTCAAAACATTAATGATCTCGTTTTGAGTAGGAAAAGTTAGTGAATAGTTAAAAGTCATTAGTTAAAAGTCGTTAGTAATAGTCATTAGATTAGTTGAGAAATATGTTTTATTTAAAATTGATAATAAAATCGTCCATGGTCAATTTTTAAATATTTTGATTATATAGTTGAAAAAGTGAAAAAAAAGACATAATTATGAGTAATAAAAGAAAAATGATAATTATAATTAAAGTTCATTACTTTAAAAGTCAACGTAAAATAAAGAAGAATTTCAAATCAGTGGAATAATGAAAAACGAAATTATTTTTCATGTCAAAGAAGTTTAAGATTATAAAAAAGTAAGGTTGTACGCATGTGAAAATCAATTTTAATACATCATATTTAGCGCGGTGTTCGTTAAAAATCTGTTACTCACACAAAATTGCTCCGAAGCGTATTCCATTGATGAGATTTAGATGAAATTTAAATTACAGATAATTCTAATTGGGGGCAAATGACTTATTTAATAATAATATTTGGTCTAGGAATTAAATCGTGCGGTTTTTAATAAAAAAATAAAGCTTTATTTCAAAAGCAAAATACATAAATACGTTAACAAAAATACTGTCCATCGCTACCCAGTACTTTTTCCCATCTTTTAGGTAATTTGCAAATTCCGTGTCGAAAGAAGTCCTCACTTTTCGGAGCGATCCAATCAGAGATCCATTTTTCTATATTTTCTGAAGAAGTCAGCAGCTGTCCAATCAAATCGTTATTCATGCAATCAAACAAGTAGTAATCTGAAGCAGCAATGTCTGGTAAATACAGCGGGTGGGGTAACACTTCCCATCCGACATTCTCTAAATATGTATTGACCGGTTTTGCGACATGTGGTCGGGCGTTATCTTTCTTTCAATTCATATGGAACCCAATGTGACATCTTTTTATTCATTCCCATTGCTTTGAGGCCTTCGGAAACTGTTGTTTGATCAACCTCTAATGATTTTGCTAGTTTTTCCTGCGTTTGACACGAATCCTGATCGAGCAATGCTGTCAATTCTTCATCTTCAAATTTTTTTGGCTGTCCAGGTCGTGCTTGGTCCTCCAAGCCGTAATCACCACTTTTAAACCTTGCAAACCACTTCTGACACGTTCGTTCAGCAGAGCATAATCACCATAAACTTCCACCAAAATACGATGACTTTCAGTAGCACTTTTCTTCATTTTAAAGTAACGAAGAAGAACCCTCCCCCCCCCCCCCCGCAAAAACACTTTATCAGGTACAAAATTTGACATTTCCGTTGAATAAAAATTGCTGTTGTTTACGCTTAAACCAAATGGCATATACTAAACTGGATGCGCAATAACAGTAGTTTTAAATGCATGTTTGAACAAACGAAACTATGGGACAATACGCTAGTTACGCCATCTCTTGTAAAACCGCACGAATTAATTCCTAGACCAAATAATAATAAAATACTAAGTAATTTATCGATGGCATTGTAGCACTCAAATAAATGTCCAGTAGGCTTTTATATTTTAATTTCTAAAATGTATTCACATAAATATTTGCTATAATCTCAATAAATTCCAACACGACCTCTTCAACACTGAATAACGTATTATAATCGCAAAACATTCAGTTCCATGCGACCCGTATGAATATAACATAACGAGAAATGCGTCCCTTTTGATTCAATACATGTGCTTACTTTGTATAATAAATGTTTCTTAAAAAAAGTCTTAATTGGAAGTGGCATTAAGTAGTATAAGCCAAACATGCAGTAATTAATGTAATTGTTATCTTTCTATTAAAAAAAAAAAAAAAAAAAAAAAAAAAAAAAAAAAAACTAAGCGAATAAATCTCAGGTAATTGAACTCCAGAAATCGCTTTCTGGAGTTCCATTACCTGAGATTTATTCTGTTGAGCTGAACCAGGTTTCAGACCATATGCTATTAATCATCAAGGTTAGCTGGGTGAAAAAGTTCGACCAGAATCGTCCGGGATAGCTCAGATGGCAGAGCACTGGCGGCTTCAGCCAGGAGGTCCCGGGTTCGAATCCTGGTCCAGAAATTTTTCGGCCATTTGGAAATTTACATCTAATATGATTTGTTTACCAATTAGAATAATTGTGTTAAAATTAATCTAGTGTAAAGATCATCTGTTTTCAAATTTGTATAGCAAATTCCGTCATAAATTCATGATTATATTTCCTTCTGATAAATTCTCCATGACTGTATTTTATGATTACAAGATGGTCGGAATAATATTTTACATTGATCTATATAATGAGCACAGCTGATAGGATCGCAGTTTTTAAGTTTTATTATGCCAAGTTGGTTCTTTGTTGTTTTAAAACATCGTAACGTATTTTAATATTACGTGTAAAATGTTTATGCAATGAAATTTTATTTCACAGAACCTCCTAAAATTGTAAACAGGTAAATTAAAAATGTTAATTCTTAGTTAAATCTTTAATAATAAAATGTTGCTTAGTAGAATTTTGAGTTATTAAAAATGGATCGTTTAAATAAACTAATTTTTAAAATTAGTTTGAAAAGAAGGGAATAAAATCACACGCAAATGATACATTTATATAACATAAATAATTAAAATATTTATTATACACACTGTAAGAAGTTTTATTCAGATATTAATGGAAATTTTTCGTTTGATAGTTTGGGAAGATTTTCGTTCATCCTTATTTTATCTGGTTTCTCAAGTTAAATTTTAAAACCATAAAATAGGTCAGCAGGGCACAATTATCACAGGGCAGACGGGCCATGCACCATTAACCCACATTTCCAAGGGTCACAAAATTACATTTTACCACATCCCTTAAGATAAAAATTGATGCAAATTTCCGTTTATAGTTGACGAAAAATATTACTTTTTACCATTCAAGCAAACTAAACTACCACTGTGTTCTTCACTAACGACAATAAAATGCAATATAAATTTCGAAATTCAGATTAAAACGGATATTACATCAAACCTGTTTCTTCCTTCTTTAGATCTACAGATTTACTCATTGAAAATAGCATAAAGTGCAGAAGATTCTACTTTCCCATAATTTTCAATACATTAGTGTCTACAATGTATTATTTTTTCTTTCTATAAAGCTGTGGTTAAAATTGTTAATTGCACATAAAGCTGATAGTGATGTTTATAATGCAATTTTCTTGAGAAAGGGGATCCCGACACAGTCTGTGTGCCTCTGGTTCGAGTTATAGTTGATCAGGCTTTGTAAGTCCGACGATGTATCGATAAGCAAAATATATATATATATATATATATATATATATATGAATTATATTTTACTTACCGTAAAAGGATCAGCTGTCTTCAATCTACGGCATCAACAAATAGCCTATTAGTAATGAAAAAGAACTTTACATGTGGCTGTTGCCTTATGGCTTGCTGAATATAATGGGAACTCCAATATTTCGTTTGAAACCCAATAAAAACTATATCTGAAGTATTTTATTTAATTGTGTTTGAATATTGAAGCACATACTCAATATTCGTTTTTGGAAAAAAATGAAATGCATATCAACTATGTTGCATATCTTACATTTTACGACTGCCTACTATAAGGAATACAATATCGGTAAAATAAATCAAACATATAGTTTTTCAGAATAAAATACCACATATGAATTGGACAAAATGCGCAAAATGTTTGGTTTAGGCTCCAGTGTTTGGAATGTCCTGCCCCAGCACGAAAACAAATAATAACAGTAACCTATTATAAGATATGCTTTATACTGTATTGTTATTTGAAAATAGATAATAACATTGTTTTTCTTCTTTACTATATCTTAAAAAAATCTTGATCTATATCTTGAAAGAAATTACAAAGCATTCAAATATTTCTAAATATTGCATGTTACAAAGTTTTTATTAATAAAACATGTGTCAGAAATTTTAAAATAATTCTCCTTGTTCAAGTTTGTTTCTAATAAATTCGTTGAGATATGCAGAATTAGCATATATGAATATCTGGATTTAAAAAAATGTATTTCATGGCTTTTACATATAATATAACAAATTATGTATGAAAATGATGAAAAGTATTTCCAGCTTTTCTACGTCGCTCAACGTTGCATCGTGCGGGTAACAAAGATTTACCATTATTCACATAGCCACCAAGATCCCGTGATCCTACGCATGTGACTTCTTTTTGTTGTTAACATCAAAGATACTGTTTATAAACTGCTATGGCCAAAAACATTCGAAATATTTAATGAACGCATCAATGCTGCATTAAGAACTGTTGACAGTGCAATGCTGCAAAATGTGTGGAACGAACTTGATTTCAAATTATATGTTTGTCGTATTACGTTAGTTCCGCCCATCGAACATTGGGATCTGATACAAAACTTTGTATGTATTTCTTTATTTTCATACGTCGCTTGTTATGGTATATGTAATATATATTTTTTTAATGTGCGTTTTAAAAGCCTTCATTTGTATGGCTAAACCCTGTATTTTTAAATAAATAAAATTCTTAAAACATTTGAGGATATCCGAGGTAAAACATAGTTTGGGGATATACAAAATTCAAGATTCTACATCCAAGAATTCTGCAACCAAATATATTATGATTTCTTCCTCTAAACTAGTATATTGTGGCCATCACAAAACTTTCTTCAATATAAACTCGTCAATTAAATCAGTTAAATAGTACAAAAAATTACATCAATTTAATACAAAATCATATCAAAATATATATGAATTTGAAGTTTGATGAAAATTCGTGCATTAGTTCTTGAGATAGAACTATAGTGGAGATTCTGAAAAGTGTAGCATAAGGGTGCCACTTGTTGAGCGATTTACACCAAAACATAAACAGCATTAATTCATACCAAGGTATACCTGATCTGAAGATCCTTGAAAATCCATGCATTAGTTCTTGTGATAGAGCTATTGCGGAAATTGCAAAAAAAAAAAATGCAGCATAGCAGCCACCTGTTGAGCGATTTACACCAAAATCTATAAAATATCAATTCATGTCTAGGACTAACTGAATCTGAAATTTGATGAAAATCCGTGCCTAATTCTGGAGATTGAGCTACTGTGGAAATCGTGAAAAATGCTGCATAGCAGCGACACCTGTTGCGCGATTTACACCAAAAACTAAACATCACTAACTCATATCCAGGCATACCTGAATCTGAAGTTTGTTGAAAATCCATGCATTACCTCTTCAGATAGAGCTATTGAGGAAATTAAAAATAATACAGCATAGCAGCGCCACCTGTTGAGCGATTTACACCAAAATGTATAGAACATCAATTCATGTCAAGAACTAACTAAGCATGAAGTTTGATGAAAATCCGTGCATTAGTTCTGGAGATTGAGCTATTATGGAAATCGTGAAAATTTTTTCATAGCAGCACCACCTCTTGAGCGATTTACACCAAAAACTAATCAGCACCAATCTATATCAGAGAATAACTGAATATAAATTTTTATTAAATTCCGTACATTAGTTTTTGAGATAGAGCGCCCACAATATTTGTGTCACATACAGACAGACAGACGGACAGACATACAGACAGACTTTTTGTAAAAACATATTTTTCGGAATCTCTGACCCCTAAAACGTATAAATTCGTCGAAAACCGAAGGTCGAAAATTTTCACGAAACCAATACTTTCTTCTTGGAAAGATAGAAGAAAGTAAAAAGTTGATTTGTGAAGAATAAACTTCAGTTAACTAATGTGCAATTTTTTTTTTGTCTGATTAATTTGAGTTTATTGCACTTAACCAAAAAATTTTCATCATTAAAATTCATATCTAAAATATGTATTTGATTATTTTGACATTATAATGCGCAGAACCTTGCGCTTTTAAATGGCTTTCAGGATACAGTATGATAAAATGAAAAATTACATACATGTACACTATACGGCCAAAGATGACCGGTCACTTGCAATTTTAGACGTTTTCTTACACATTTAGAAAAATACATGAGGAATTATCCTGAAACTCCAGATGTTTAAAGAGACTTGTACAGGTCATATATTTGCGAAATGATTTTTTAACAGAAACCACATAGGGGGCCGTCAATAAATTGAAAAAGAACAAATATCTTTTGGATAACTCTGTAAAAACTAACATAGCAAAAGCATTCAACACAGCAGATTATGATTAAGTGCCTTATTGCAATAATCGTGCTCATTTTTATGAGAATAGCATGTATATTCGTAGAGAAATTAAAGTTTTTTATAAAAAGAGACTCATATTTTGCCAAGTTTTTTGCTTAGAATTTGTAGAGTTCTTAATATAAAAAAAGTTCTTTTAAAAAAATATTACAGAGAACATTGTACACAAAACCCTGTAATTATAATTTAAAAATAACAAAAATCGGATAAAAAATGAGCAGGTTTACTGAAAAATGTTTCACTGCGCATGTGCGAATGCATATGCGCGAATGCTAAATGTATAGAGCAACTTTTGTAAAGTCTCAAAAACGTAGCTTGAAAATTATGAAAATTATCGTTGATAGAATAAGCTCGAAATCCGTTGTTCCCAAAATGAAACAAAAAGATCAGGGGTTGTATCCATATATCCATTAATTAGTGCCAATATAGCATACACAATATTGCACGCACTACTGTATTTGGATATTTTGGTAGCCTCTCATATTTTTGCTTCATTTTGGAAACAACGGATTTCGAGCTTATTCTATCAACGATAATTTTCAGAATTCTCATGCTATGTTTTTGAGACTTTTACAAAAGTTGCTCTATATACTTTGCTAATACCTTATGCACAGCACATTATATTTTGATTGCTTTATTTTCGGTCCTAGATGCATATTCCAATTACAAAGATGGTTTAAATGAGGCAAAGAATTATTTTTAAAGTGATTTGGATCAAGAAAACATTTCTTAAAAATTACGAAATTTAAATTTTTAACTTTAATTTTTAGACATGAGTGAATATATCCCAACTTTCGCGTATGTCAAAAATATTTCGGCCTTCACATTTTTTTTTTTTTTTTGGTAAGTCATTTTTCCAACATTTCTATGTTCCTCAATAGTGCAATAATGCTCAACATGAATAGAAACAAATTGGATTAACGAGGCCGGTGCTAAAGTGTAGGTGTGAATATCTAGATCAGGTAACCTTAAAAAAAATAATTCGCTTTTACAGGAGATTCGTTTGCTGCTCACCCTGTCGATGCAAAAAAACAAAAACATGCAGTCATTAAAACAGATGTTTTTGTGACCCCTAAGGCCCCAACCATTTTTCCAAAGTTTATATTTCTGCCTCATAGAATGGTTTAAATGCATTATTCGAAAATACTCGGCAAAAAGGATCAGATTTAACATACAATATGAATCCAAAAAGGGAAATCCAAAGAAACTATATATTAGATTTCTACATAGGTGAATAATACATGGAAACTGCACTAACATATATCATTATCATGTCATTCAAAATATATTGCATCAGCAATGAACCTGAGAGTATAGAGGGCGATGTATAACTTTTAATTGAAAATGTAATTGATTTACTTGGAATAAACATTGCCGAGATCGATAATATATATGACAATCTAGTGATGACACAAAAATTTATGCTAATCTGTTTAGTGCGTCTCACAATTGCATGAATACTATTTTACATAAATATATATTTATACATTTGTATTTTATTTTCAAAGTATTTGGATAAAATCACTTTTATTTATTTATTTTTGTTTCCTTACAAAATCAATTTATAAAATTTATTTGAAAGATTTTATTTTCTAAGAGTGTTTATCAAGAGAAAGAGTGTCAATTTATATGCAAAATGTAGATTATTCCCGATGTAGAAAGAGGCAGGAGATTCATGTTATACGTCAGTGTATATAGTAGTTATTTTTAGCTTTATAAGACTTCTTTAAAGGTGATATGACATTCTAATTTAAGACGATTTAAAATTTTATTGTAAATAAGGAACTAAGTGTGAGCTATTCAAAATTTTATGTAGCGACATGGGATATTGTAAGGAGCTTCTTATTTTCAATCGAGACTTTAAAAATCATTTTACAGCTAGTTTTTATAGTGTAATTTCGAAAAGCGTTTTTTTTTAAACATGAAGAAGACTTTTAGCTCCAGGCGTTACAATGTTGTTATTGTATATTATGAGATCTAATCTTATAAATGTAATCCATTTCTTTATTGTTGTAGAGTTTTTGTTTAGTTTAATTTAGGAAATTTTCTTTTGAAGATGAAGAAGACTTTTAGCATCAGCTAGGGCAGTGTTTATATTGTGTATCAGGTCATCTAATTATATAAATGTAATCCATTTCTTGCATGTTGTAGGATTTTTTACTCCTATAAGAAGATCAAACAAGCTTCATGCTTGCTGCTGGCTTTGGATGGTCATCGGTTTACATACGTTTGAAGAATTTACTGATAATATTTATAACTTAAAAGCTTTTTGACCTACTTAGAAACAATCTAAATTCTTTCCCCAGCCGGAATATAAATTGCTTGTTTAATTGCAGAAGGTGTTATATATAACTTTGCTGTAAAAGGAGCAAGTAATATATGCGTATTCCTCCCATTAGCAAGTCCAGCAGAAATTTATGCCCCTGCCTTGTTTAAAAGAAGGCTAATTAAGCAAAATTCCAAATTTATCGAGACAAATTAGTTCACTTATTGCGAATTATAAGTTAATAACATGAATTTCTTCTAGAATTGTTTTATGAAATTAAATAGAGAAAACTGACTTGCCTTAATTATAATTATTCTTGTAAGTAAGTAATTATTGTCAGCAAGAAGGTTAAATTAATTTTAGAAACATCCCATTATTAAAAGAATTACCTCCTTAAGGTGTCATATACTAATTATAAAAGTTAAGTTCTTTGACTTCCTTACACATTTATGGTTTTTTTTATATGTGCAATATATATAAATACTTATTGAGAAAAAAATCATGCACAGGGAATCATAGGTAGAAAGTTTTTTTTTTGAAAGATTTTAAATAATTACTTGTAGAGAATGTTCAAACGACATTATCATAATATTAAAGGACACGTTAGATTAACAGTTATAGGATTTTTTTAACTTATCAATGTCATTACGTCAAATATTTTAATTAATATGTTTGCATATACTTTATAATAAACGAATAAGTAGTTGTCCATGTTACATTAAAAACATCTTAACTGTTCATCAGTCTGTCAAATTAAATATGCATAATGAAGCAAAATGCAAACATGTAAAATAAAATTCAAAAGTGAAGTAAATACAAAAGCACTCTCTTTATACATTATAAGCTTATAAGACTAATGGAATAAAAATTTCAGTCTGAGCAATTATCAATGAATGCTTTACAAGTCTTTAAAAAAAAAAAAAAAAACATTATACTTAAATTCGTTCATTTAGTTCTAGATTATGTTTAGAAAATATCACCTAAACCTTTGTTAAAGTATTCTTAGTTTCACACAATATACTACTCAGGAAAAATAAAAGAAAATGCCTTAAAATATTTCGCTCTAATTTACCCCTTTTCCTCTTTACAATTTTTAAATCCTACACATATTTCATTTTCATTTAAAGTAATAATCATTATACAAAGTACACGAGAGTTCGTTTAAAATATTTAAGTTAGTTTTTCCATACTTTATATTTAAAGGAATGAATATTAGATTTAAATTGTCAGTTAATGTTTGAAATAACTTCTAAATTTAGATTTATTGAAAAAGATACAATACGTAAAAAGCCATGAAATCTGTTAGCTGTTCTTTTGCATTAGAATTGTTGTGTGTTATTCTTCTTATTTCGCCAAAACAAATGTAACTTTTCGTAATAAAATATATTTTCGTAATACAGTAATCTAAAAGAAAAACATTTATGTCTTTTAAATTTTTTTAATATAAATAATTAGAATTATTTTAATAATGGTAATTTACAATTTAAAAGTCCTAAAAATTACGGCAATCAGAAACGTGAATGTATACCTGAATATATTTTTGCTGATCAATACATAATCAGAAACCGACAAGTATATGCAAAAAAAAAAAAAAAAAAAAAAAAAAAAAAAAACATAACATCCAATAAATTTCGTAAATATTTACATTATCTTTGAACTAGTAAAAATTGATCACAGTGGTTTAAAAAATATCTATTTTTTGTTATGTAAAAGCATCCTATTGTCCTCGTCTTTCAAAGCAGCATAATAACCTGAGTGGGTTTTCTGAAATTCAGAATTGAAAAAATACATTTATTCGGTGATAATAATATTAACATGAACGAAGCTAATTTCTTTTAGAAAGTTACGGATCGAGCTTCTAAATTTCGTGAAAGCATATTTTTTTTTTTTTTTTTAAACGGCGCTTTGGTTACATGCTTTCTCATTTGTCTGGGCTGATTTTGAAACTAAAGAAATATTATTCATCGTCTTATGTTGACATAAACCTAAACATTACGTAGAATTAAAATATTTTATCAGATGGATCACATAAAATTTAAAACATTTTTTTTTCAATAGAACAATTGCGTCTGCAAAGATTTAATAGACACCTAGGTATTTGTTTAAGGGAAAATGTAGTGAATATTTCGACTGGACAGTGGGAATTTTATATCTAAAGCTTGTTAAAAATCTGGCCGAAATTCTCGTCCTAGAAATGTACGAAATTTCTACACAATTCTAAATAAAGAATCCAAATCCTTCAATTCATTAGGCTTAAATCAACAGTCCAGAATACACGCTAAAAGAGAGCTCCATGACACAAAGAAAAATGTTGAAAATGTTGAGTGTTGTGTGAGGAATAAAAGTCTCGTCTCTGTAATTTCCTCCAGCTTTTGTTCAGAGAACTATACGTGAAATTAGGTTGCATAACTTTCAAGTTGATATTGTTAATGCAAATTTATTCTGTATTTTTATGCAAATATGTTTCTGATACATCTAGTTCACTGGATGTATTCGAACATTTCACAGTTGAAAGTTATACGTATGTTATTATTGCATATTATCGAACTACAATGATTCTATAAAATAGAAAATATGCAATAGATACATTCTTAATTTCTATATTCATTGTATCCATTTATGTGTTTATCATATTTTTTCAAATGTCTTAACGCACCATATGATTTAAAAAAAATATCCCATAAAAAAAAATATCCCTGCCGGCTCGGCCTTCAGGCGGAGGTAGAATTCGAAGTTAAGTACTAATTACACCAACAAAAAATAAATCAGGAATAGTGATAAACTCAGATTAGCAAATTTATCTTGCCACTTTTGAAAAGTTTCCAATTTCATTTTTCTGTAAGAACTCATTTAATCAAAATCATAATAAGTCGGTCTTAAAAAAAGTACTTTTCCCAACGACCTCTAGGAAAACGTCACCCAAAGCAGGCAAAACAAGGAAAAAAGATCATTTATTGGCGCATGGCTATCTATGAGCCAATGTATGACCTTTTTTCTTTGTTTTGGCTGCTTTGTGTGATGTTTTCGTGACGCGTGTCAAGACTTTCTCAAATATCTAAAAGGCGTTGCTTTTCCCAGCTCAGCAACTCGAAATTTTCTGACACATTTTCAGATTCATTTTTTAAAGTAAAAACATCAAACTTGCTGACGTGATTTTTTAAGAAAATTTATAAGCAACCTGTGTTTTTATTTTCCGTTCAATTAATTAGAACTTGATTTACAATTATTTTCCCTGTACGACCATTTTTTTTTCGTTTCTTTCAGGAAATTCGGTTCAAAATACCCACTTGGACAGCATTTTAGGAAAAATATTCTGCCTTTATCAAAACATCGACCAATGCAGAACATTATATAGTTTATGACTAAGAGAAACTACCAATTGGATGCGCTTGAGAGCAAAAATGAATTTGAAAATGAGTCTGAAAATAAACCGTTTGGATTTGAGTACACCCTTAATAAGATAATTTTTTTCGTCAACCCCTACTTAAGTTTAATTTTTTAGGTAGATTTCGTATGAAATACTACCTACTACACTCTCCCCTATGTTGGAATTTCTGAAAAAAAATTGCAGGGTTACATCGATCATGACCCCTAGAACCCCAAACCACCCTCAGTAAAAAACTTTATCTATCTATGTATCTATCTATCTATCTATCTATCTATCTATATATATATATATATATATATATATATATATACTAGGGGGCTCTGCCCCCTGCAAGCTACGCTCGCCAACCCCCTTTCAGACATCGCAGAATCTGAAAATCTAAAAATCTAATGGGTTTTAAAAATATTAGAGAAGATTAAATTATACTGAAAAAGCTGTGCAGATATCCCTGTAAACGGGTTTCCATTCAATTCCCTTTGACTGCAAAAATTTAACGGAGAATCAGTTGCTGTTAAGACATCCAGTGGATGTTTTCGTTTTTGATTAAAGAGGATCAGTTAAACATTTGAAAAGAAGCTAAAATAAAATGAATTAAGCTTTCAGAGTCTTTGTCAACCGATATTTTAAAACAATCTCTATAACAATAGCCTAAATCATGTGACTATCATCAACAGTTCCGGGCGGAACACTTTGCCTTTTATACTCTAGGTGCCATTTTGATACTTTAATGTTACCCAGGCACAGGTGATAAGTCGCCAAATATTATTCTATCTCCATCATTTCATCTATATTATAATAGTTCAAGTCATCAAATGCCATAAACAAATGCGAACTGATCCCTTCGCCTTTCATATGAAAGTTTGGAACAAATGTCATATACGCCCCAAATTGGCGCGATTTTTTTCCAACGCCAATTTGGGGAACGCATCAACAGCATAAACAACAACATCCGGCTTACCATATCAAGCAAAATAACGATACTTTGGCGCCAGTTAAGTACCCGTTGCGCCCGATGACATTGGCGTCAGAAAAAAATCGCGCCAATATGGGGCCGTATAGGACATCTGTGCCGAAAGAAAAAAAAAGCCGGGTGCAAATCTCGCCAATATCTTTTTTTCAACTCGCCAGTTAGCCTTTTTTTTTATTGTTCGAGTGGTAAATTAGAACATTGATTTGAAGTTGAAATTAAATGTCATGGTTTGTTACATAATTTAATATTTCGCCAGATGTCATATACGCACCGCATGTTTGGCATGATTTTTTTTTTTTTTTTTTTTTTTTACGAAAATTTGGCGAAAGCTTCGTTTTTGAATACCGGTTACATATGTATTTTTGGTACTACGTAGTTATCCCGTCGACAAAAAGTCTATCGCGAACTATAAGATTAAATGTCAATAATGATTGATCGTAAATGTCACATTAACTTGACTTTTAGCAAGTTACACGTGGTTACGTCATCAAGTGATTTTTATTTTGACGTTTTATTTTTATATTTATTAATGTTATACTAATTTATCTGTTCTTTCGTTATTTAAAATAAAAATTTTGTCAATCTGTACAATTTGGCGAGGGGTTTGGCTATTTCTATAATTTGCGAAATTGGGTGACGGAATAACTACTACATTGTACCGTATTTTTTAATTATTTTCTATTATTTTCAAAAGGAAATAGCAAAAAAAATAATTAATTACTATAAAACAAAATAATTTATATAAATTTAAAAAAGAAATAAAAGTAAATATACATTTATTATTAAATAAACAACAATAGCCGGGTTACCATGTCTATCAAAATAATGCCATTTTTGCGCCAATTAGGTACCCCGGTGCGTATATGACATCTGTGTCTAATATTTTTCTTTTCGTTAAAAAAAAAAAAAAAAAAAAAAAAAAAAAAGTGAAAGCCATCAATTTAAATGTTTCATTTTTAAATGAAAGTTTTGTATTTAATAAAATGATAACGAAATACCAAAAAAAAGCATTGTTCTTAGCATAGATTTAAAGAAGGCCCAACTGTCGCCAAATTAATTTAAAATAGTAACCTTTTCTGAATTATGAAAGAAAAATTTCTGTTATGATTAAAATTTGAGTTGCCATCATTAGAAAAAATGTATTTAAAATTAGAAAAAAAAAAAAATATTTCGAAAACTAATTCGAATTTAAAAAATCTAATACCAGTTTTGAGATCTGTGGATCAACACGGATTTTTGGTGTTAATTTCATCGCAAAGTATTCCATATTTTAGGTGAAATCGCCGTGAAACAAAATTCAAAGATTTTGGAGAATTCAAAATTCGGTCGATTCAAAGAATCGATACATTTCAGGCGTTTCATATATTTGTTTCATAAATTCGTTTCATTATGATTTTATATATATAGGATAGCTATATCACTTTCTTCTGGACACGATTACTTCCACAATTCCGCACAAATCTCTTCCAAACTGATACATAAAATCAAGGGGCATAAAATCTCGCTCAAGTCCGATAATCGGCAAATTCGGACAAAGGGGATGAAAATAGGGGGGGGGGGGTTGTGAAAGAAAAAAACATAACTTTTTTTTATTTTTGTACATATCAAATCAGTATAAAGTTTTCATTACTTCTAAAAATAGGGCCAAAAATTTATGTATCACATATTTTTTGATAAAATCAAAAATGGGCTCAAGGTGCGCAAAAATAGGGTTTTTGGGAGAAATTTTTTTAAAAATAATTCCGTCAATTCTTCAGATATCAAATCCAATTAATTTTATTATAAATCTCTTTAATATTATCTACAATTTTTTACTCACAAGTTTTTGATAGGATCAATTCGTACCGCAAAAATAAATAAATAAATAAATAATAAATAAATAAATAAATAAAAACGAAAACAAAAAAAGGGTTGAAGAAGAATCAAATTCATAACTCCGTCAATTCACAAGATATAAAATCCCCATGAATTTATAATATATCTTCTTAATATTGTCTAAAGATTTATATAGAAAAGATTTAGATAGGATCAATTCTTACAGCAAAAACAAGATAAAAATACATAGCGGTTGAAGAAAAAAAATCATCTTATTAAGGGTGTATTCAAATCCAAACCACTTATTTTCTGACACATTTTTTATTTAATTTTTGCTCTCAGACGCATCCAATTGGTAGATGCTCTTATTCAGAAACTATAAAATGTACCGTAATAATCGTTTTTATTTATTTATTTATTTATTTATAGAGGCAGAATATATTTCAAAAAATAATGTCAAAGTGGGCATTTTGAACAGAATTTCCCGAAGCGATTGTGTTAGAAACGAAAAATATTGTCCTACTGAGAAAATAATTGTTTATAAATCAGGTTTTAATGAATTGAACGAAAAATAAAAACACGTATCCCTTATAAATCTCTTCAAAAATTATGTCAAAAAGATTCATATTTTTTCTATTAAAAATGAAACTGAAAATGTGCCAGAAAATTTCGAGTTATTGAGCATAGAAAAGTGTTTCTTTTAATACCGCCTCAACATGATTCTGATAAAACCAGCTATTATATAAAAATGAAATAAAAACTCGTCAAAAGCGACCAGATAAAATTCTTAAAGTGAGTTTATCGCTAATCATGATTTAGTTTTTGTTGGTGAAATTAGTATACTTCACTTCGAAATCTACCTCCGCCTGTAGGCCGGGCCGGCAGGGATTTTTTTCCCTATAAGAGTTGTTCCTATCAAAAACTTGTCAGTGTGGAAGTTGTAGAGAATATGTATAATAAATGCAAGCGGATTAGGTATCACGTGAATTGAGGAAGTTATGAAATTTTTTCTTCTTCAACCCCCCGCCCCCCCCCCTCGCCTATTTATTTCGTTTTTAATTATTTTTTGCAGTAAGAGTTTGTCCTACCAAAACTTTGTCTACATAAAAGATGTAGATAATATTAAGAAAATTTATAATAAGTTTAAGTGGATTTGCTATCTTAAGAATGGACGAAGTTGTGAATTTCCCCCCCTAAAACTCTATTTTTTGCGACCACTGAGGGCATTATTAATTTTATCAAATAATTTATTATACAGGGTGTCCATAATTAAACGATCTTACTTTAAAGTTGTCTATAGACGAAACTACTGGTCAGAAGGATGTGAAATTTTGTGACGGACATAATGAAGGAATGGGAATTTGTTTGAGCAAAAAAAAAAAAAAAAAAAAAATAGTTCAAATTTTTGACACCAGAGGGCGTTTTTAATGAATTACACATTTAAAAAAAAGTTTTTACGCTTTATTTTTCTCATATTAAACAAGACAAATATGCAGGCCTACCCTTAAAAATAAAGCTTATAAACTTTAAAAAAATTTTGGTGTTTGAATTGTACGGACCGTACAAACTCTGAAAAAAAAATAATTCCGCCTCCGACATCCGCCATTTTTTCTCAAAGCTCAAGCCTAGTAATCAGTGGACGGTTGCTAAATGTGTAATTTATTAAAAAATGCCCCCTGGTGGCAAAATGTTGAACTATTTTTTTTCTCTCAAACAAATTCCCATTCCTTTATTATGTCCGTCACAAAATTTCACAACTTTCGGACCAATAGTTTCGTATGTAGACAACTTTAAAGTAGGGCCGTTTAATTATGGATACCCTGTACATAAATTTTTAGCCCTTTTTTTAGAAATAATACTAATTTTCAACTGATTTGATATGTATAAATTTAGGAAGTTACGGGTTTTTTTCAGGTTTCACAAAACCCCTCCCTCTCTCCAGCCCCTTGGTTTGATTTTGCCCATTAACGAAATTGACCGAGATTTTCTACCTCTTGATTTTATGTATCAGCTTAGAAGAGATTTGTGCAGAATTACGGAAGTTATCGCGTCCATGAAAAGTAATATATATATATATATATATATATAGATAGATAGATAAATAGATAGATAGATAGACAGATACAGATAGATAGATGGATATAAAGTTTTCTACTGAGGGTGGTTTTGGGTTCTAATGGTCATGATCTGCAAAAATCTTTCAGAAATTCCAACGTAGGCGAAATCGCAATAGGTAGTATTTCATGCGAAATCTACCTAAAAACTAGAATCCATTCACTATGTTTGTAAATTTATTTACATTAATTAAAATTCTTTACATTATATCCAGTTGCCATGCCTCTGATGCATTTGTCCAATTTAAGATATATTTTGTATTTTATACAGGGTGTTTCAGAACTATATGTCCAAAATTTACGCTATAAAAAAACATTGTAGATTAGCCAGCACAACCTGCTGGCGTCCAAATTGCCTGAACAATGTGTTGTTAATTTTACGCAACTACTGTATTTTTCATGTTTATATAATCAAGAAACCAAAGAAAGCTACAGCATAGTCGACTGTGATCGAGTTTGAGCGCGAGATGAACAGTACTTTGTATTGTAAAGATGTCTTTTTTTTCAGTGTAAAGATAGGTAGCGGGGATCGAATTAAGCCAATTTTGTACAGGAATGTGGGTGCAGAATTGCAGCTTTGAGGCATTAGATAGCGCTGACTAGCTTCAGTCTTCATTCCTTCAGACTCATTCTTACGAGAATGCGGAGCTTGCCTATATGCATTTTATGTATGGTGATAATCAAGGAAATGGTTCACACCAAACGCACATCCAACATCTTTTGAACTTGTCAAAAGACTGTCCTCTACTGTGCTTAATACTTCTTCTTCCCCTGCAGGAATTCTGCGATATTTTACAGTGCCCTTATGATGTCTGGAAGCATAAAACGATTCACTTGCGCACAATTCCTGATGGATTCGCTCAAACTATCAGGGATCTGGCAG
Source organism: Maratus speciosus (assembly GCA_963932465.1). Taxonomy (NCBI): domain Eukaryota; kingdom Metazoa; phylum Arthropoda; class Arachnida; order Araneae; family Salticidae; genus Maratus; species Maratus speciosus. Next base: position 69,843,072 of record OZ010789.1, read on the forward strand.
AATCCTACCCGGAATCGTTCAATCTAAATCCTTTGAACAGTCAATCAATTTCCTTGTGCAATCCCATACATCAAATGCATGTTGGAAAGCTCCGCATTGGTGTAGTAATCCATGTTGCTCGAAATCCGTGCGGGAAATGATGATTCAAGCCAACGAGGAGCATTCATCCGCCGCATTCAACAGCGCCCTCTACTTCCTCAACAGTGCATTTCCGCACCCACATTCCTATACGAAATATGCTTATTTAGGTCCCCTTTACCTGCCTTTACTTTTTTGGCATATAGTTCTGATCCACCCTGTAGAGTATAAAATGCCAAATTTACGCAAATAAAAGATTGATTATTATGATTGTAAGTAAAAATTAATTTATTTACAGATGATGGAATTATTATCTATAAACTAAGGGAAATACAGCATTTTCACTTTTAAGACACATTTGTCACATTTTCATTAGTTTAAACGTAAATGAAATGACCAAAATACCAAGATGTATAAAATTACAAGTATATGAGCTCATGTTTATTTAGTTAGTTTAATTGTTACAATTTTTTTCAAATATTTAATACTCCATTATAATTAAATAATAAATTATTAACATTTATACTTTAAATTTTTTTATAAATATTAAATAAGAACAAATAACTGGATGGTCAATAGTTTCATACATTATATATAGTTTTATTACATTATAGTAGTTTCGTCATATTACAATTTCATAAACTACATTTTTTATACTTAGGAATTCATGGAGAGTTTCATTTTTTCACAAGTGATAATGATAGTTTTGGTAGAGTATACGGTGTGTGGTATAAAGGTATATGGATGACAACTTTCTGCATTTTTTTTCAAGTCAAATAAACACAATTTTAAAGGAAGAAATTCTTAATAAAATGTTTCTAGTTTCTAAGGGCTTATTGATTGAATTTTTTCATTTTGTAAAATTTCTCGTTAGAATTGATTAAAAAAACAGATTGTTAGCATGTATACATTCAGTTCATAAATATATTATCAAACAGTTCTTGCCATTCTCAATGTTTGGGATCACTATTTTTCATTGCGCATGCTTCGACTTATTTATCAATCTTGATAACAACAATGGTATCTGGAAAAATTCACCCTCTTCCGCAACAATTACATAGTTTCGTAAACTTAATATTTTCATTAGGGTCGTCATTTTGCTTCTTGTTGACTTAGATTCCTGCTTGCTTATTTACTCTTCTTGTTGAGTGAGGAACATTTTATTCATATGGGCCATGATTTCAGTCCGCAGAATTAACATCGTCGACTGCTTGCTTAACTTCAACTTCTTCGAAGATCCTTTTAGCATTTTTTTAGATAGAAATTACAACCAGTAAGAAAAGATAAAATCGTAACGGAATTGTATTGGATAAGCCATGTTTATTCTATAATACGAACCAACATTCATACACATGTATTTTTTCGTCAAGGGTTTGAATTCTTTTTAGTAAAGAGTGAACGTTCATGTTTTCAACATATGTAATACATAATTAGGTACTAAACTATATAAACATTAACCTACCATTTTATGAATTTTTTTAAATAAATTTATTCAATAAAATTAGATTATTCACAATTTCTGCTCTTTAAAATAATTTTAATATACGAAAAAAAACACGTAAATTTACATTACTATATCATTAGAAATTCTGCATCTGAAGGTTCCAAACCGTCGCTAATCTATCTATCAAAAATCAGTCACTAAAATGCGGTGAAAAGTTTTGAACAGCTTTAGTTCAAAGCGTGTCGACTAGTCTTTATGTGTTGTGTTCTTGATGTTCTTTTCTGACACTGAAAAATAAAAAACAGGAAAGAAAATTTTCCATTCGGGATTATTCACCACATTCTGGAAGTTTTTTCGGAAAATTAAATTTTCACTGTACAACGTGAAAATTTCCAAGAATAATCGCTTTAAATTCAATTACTAAATTATCTTAAATTCTTTTACATTCGCTTCATTTTTCGGTCCTGAAATAGAGTTATTTGATTATGCTACAGATATATGATTTTTGCGAAATGACTTGGGGTTTAAACGGAGTAATCGCATTTATGGGTCACCACATTTAAGTATAATGATCTTATAGTTAATAAGCAGTCAAGTGTGAGTATTGCACGCGCACAGATGGTTCCGTACAATAATATATGAATTAGTATCTGTATTATTAAAAAAACCGTTGCTAAAAGAATAGCAATCTTTGTAAAATCTATACAACGTATGTTGGGGCCTGTATATGCTAGAAAATTATAAACGGATATACCATGAAAGTTCACAGAGATATGGAGCCTAAATAATATCAAATGTAGCTATTCTGTAGAACTCTTTTTTAATCTTATCCTAATCTGTTTAAAATGAACTACTTTTGGCATTTCATAAACCTAAATTCAGCGTAGTAGTAATCGTTTGTTTATACAGTGTACTTAAAGTAAAACACTTCTTCAAAATTTAAACTTAGCATTGTGCTAAGCGCGCTTCGAAATGGCATCATCGCAAAGTTCCAACACCGCTTTCGTCCTTGCCGCATTTTTCCATATAGGTTTTTTGTTAACATTTGAAGACACGGTAGGTGTATTTAGAGAGCCACTTAGTGCAAACTAGTCGCAAATTCCATAGTATTTCTGTAATTAAAATTAATTAAATTAGTCTGATTTTAACAATTTTACGTTTATAGCTTTTATACTTCTACTGATCATTACATTACACAAATATACGATTAAAAGTTGTTATCTAGACTTTAAAAGCCGATGGTATACAGAGTACGATGCCTCTGTCAATATGTATGTCCAAACCGCCCGTGTCTTTAAGGGTTGATATCTAGAATAATTCCCGACAATTTTTTCGAAAATCATTATCAATGACGCTGTTATATTTCTGCGACAATAGGTACCACCATCGCTGCTCAAAACGTTTGCTGAATGAACGTAAATCGAAATTTGTGTATATGGGAAAATTGCGATTTTCTCGAAACCTATGTGACATAGGGTAATCTCTAAAATTTTCCTCAATGTGTAAATTTACTAACACCTTTTTAATTTTAATTTCAGTAGATTTAGAAATAGAGGTGGGTTGGGGGAATATAGAATATTAGAAAAGAAGGGACATATTTTTGTACTACATTTTCGAAGATAACTTTGAAAGTATAATACCTAAAATTAAATTAAATTTATTTTTGAGTTCGGCGTTACGAAAGCTTTCACACGATACCCCCAAACAATATACATAAAAATATTCTTGTTTCAAGTAAACTAATTATCCCTCTACATTTTGCCTAAATATATTTATGAATGTTTATTAATCTGTAAATATATGGGTCAATAGACTTTATTACTTCCCCTAATTTGAACTTTCTACGTTCCATATTTTACGAGTAAAATGGCTGCGACAGACGGACAGACAGACACAGGAGTGACCTTACAAGGGTTACTTTTTTACTTTTTAAGTACGGAACCCTAAAAATACAATAAAGTTTCTTATGAAATGAAAAAAGTTTCCTTTTTGAAATACTTTCACTTATAAGACTATATTTTCTGTAAAAAAAAAAAAAAAAAAAAAAAAAAATGAAAAGGGAATATGCAGGTATTTTCACTTTATGAAGATGACTTATATTTCTTACAGTGATTATTCATTCACAATTTTACTCTAATATAAATGTTAATTTAAATTTATGAAAAAGTAAAATAATGTAATTTTTATGACTGGTTTGTTTGATAAGTTGGTATCTTATTTTAAACTCATTAAGCATTTTTTTTTTCTGAAATATAAAAACCTTTTCTTTATTTAAAAAAATTTGAAAATAGCTAATAAAAGTTATATTATATACATTTTTTCTGGTGCTAAATGAGAGAAATTTGTATATATTTTGTTAACGTATAACAGGACAGGAAATTCAAGAAGATCTATTTTTTATTCTGTCAAAGACAACAGACATTTTATTCAATTTCTTCGCTGAAATAAAGCTGATTTATCAGGTCGCATTCACAAGAAGTAAAATGATTATGCAATTACCATTCGATAGAAGATGTATTTCAAGAAGTTTTTCTTCCTCTAAATTGAGAAGAAATTTTAAATAAAAGACACCAATTTGGTTTGTTTAGTTGCAGCATTTCAATTTAAAATGACTTTTGATAGAGAACAGCTAAGAATTTATCTTGGAAATAGAATTTCTTTTGCGGAATACCTTTTTGAAATGAATATCTCAGCTTTATATATACTAGGGTATCCAAACCAATATTCCCTATTTACAGAATGTAGATGAACACCATTTTTTAATTTAAAACTGTAATAGTTTTTTTTTATATTTAATATACGTTTTTGATTATCTTCTAACAACACTAAAAAGTATTTTTTGTATGAAAAATATCAATAACGTATTCAAATGAAAATTTTAAAGTTATTAAATGTTACTCTTTCATATAAGACACATGCCAGGATTTAATAGTCAAAGAAGTTGACAAATATTTCGCTGCTTACAGCAGACATACAGCTGCTTATATATATATATATATATATATATATTGCCATTAATGACCGGCAACTTGCAATTTTAGACATTTTGTCGAATATTTAGAAATATACTTGACAGATTCTTCTATAATTTCAGGATTGATAAGAACAGGTATTACCTCATATTTAGCAATGTCGATTCGATAAGGGGGGCAATTAGGGGGCCAACAAAAAATCAAAGAAAAAAATATTACTTGGGATCACCCTGTAAAATAAAATGCACGAAATGATCTACCGCTACCGAATATAAATAAACAGATATTGTGCTATATGTGTAATATTTTGTGTAAGAATAGCAGGTATATTAATAGAGATATAGCGATTTATTTAAAAAAAATTAAAAAATTCTTGCATGTTTTTTGCTTATAACATGCAGGGTTATCAACCAAATTTAACGCCGGTATCAGACAAATTGACAAAATATAGTAGAAACTGTATAGTGCAATCGGAATATCAATATATTAAATATTTTAGGAAATATGAGCAGTTGTATGAAATAATTTTTATCTGCGCATGTGCGAACGATAACAAGGATCATTTTACATAACTTAATAGTCAACTCTATGGAGCAACTTATTAAAAAAAATCTAGTTAAATATCGTAAAAATTCAGAAAGATATCGGCGTTAAAGTAAGCAAATTTTTAATTGTTCTCTAAAAGCAGCTGAATGATAAGGGATTTTATACAAATTGTCATTTTTGTTAACTGACTTTCAGAAAAAAAGTTAGTATTTAGTGAGTATCAACGAATAGATTTGGAAAAAAATGCTTCGATTTTGATACTTCTTTTGATCATGGTATAGGCTCGTTCTGGTGGTTATCCAAGAAGAACTAAAGCATCAATAAAAAATGAAAATTTAAAAAAATTAAAAATTAAAAACGACAATATGTGGAAAATCCCTTATCATTCAGCTGCTTTTAGAGCACTACTAAAAATTGACTCATTCTAACGCCAATATCTTTCTGAATTTTTACGATATTTGACTAGATCTTTTTAATACGTTGCTCCATAGAGTTGACTATTAAATTATGTAAAATGATCCTTGTTGTCGTTCGCGCATGCGCAGATAAAAAAATTTCTTACAAATACTCATATTTCCTAAAATATTTAATATATTTATATTCCGATTGCACTATATTGTTTCTACTATATTTTGTCAATTTTTCTGAAACCGGCGTTAAATTTGGTTGAAAACCCTGCATGTTATAAGCAAAAACATGCAAGAATTTTTTTAATTTTTTTTAAATAAATCGCTATATCCCTATTAATATACATGCTATTCTTACACAAAATATTACACATATTGTAATAGAGATGTTTCTCGTTGCGGGAGTCTTCTTCCCTAAAAAACTTGAGATATTGATAAGAAAATGAAAATATCATTTGAATTACTTAAATGAGATTTTTATATTTTCCGTAGTGGAGTACGAATGCGCGAGCAACACAATAATACAGGTACAGAAGATTTAAATAATACTTGTAGCGTAAAAGAAACTTTAATAAAAATTTGAAGACACACATAAGTGCCTTGGGAGTGACCCCGCTTACACACAATCAAAACTTAATCTTTACATTCTGAGAAGCAGGCAAAGAGTGATAAGTTTCACATTTTCATTCGTAAAGTTTTGGCGATATATAGATATTGGGTAAGACATAGATCTTGTCAAGGGGTGACCGTTACATTGGAATACATGGGGTAGTTTGAATTTAGATGAAAAGCCTAATAGGCGATAACTAGCCAAGCGTTAGTCCGTGAGAAAGTAAGAAAAGAATCCGAAAACTGTCAATAGCATTAGAATGAGTGCGGTAAACTGAAAGGCGACTTAAGTTTAAAAGTACATCTGGATATTATTATCTAACCGCTGGTTTAACCAAAGTTTTGACTATCTCTTAGTAAAGGATCGAATTAACAATCTGACAGAGAGAAATTTTATAGGCAGATGCAACGTTAAAAGAATGAATCTTTCGAAATGAAATGGCTGTGAATAATATTCTTTTTGTTATTTTATTTACTTAGATAAAAGAGCAGAGAGAGTTTTCTTTGAACGTTAAAGTAATGTGAAAAGGGAAGTAGATTAATTTAAAACTTGGATATACAAAAGGAAATAGAAAGGCGATTTTTACATTGATAGTTAATATTAAATTTTAACTATCTAGGGATCATATTAATTACCTTTAAAGAATAATATATGTGATATCAAACGATATCACATATTTCACCCCAAAAACCGACCAGCCTTCAATGCCCGGAGATGGGGAAGGGAAATGAAAAAGAAAATCTGTGTCTTCTCCAAAGGAAAAAAAAAACTTTACATGAAACAATACAAAACAATATTTTAAATTGCAATAAAAATATAATATGCGAGTATATATGTCGTGACTTAAAAATTCTTCATAATGTCCTTTTTTTTATAAAGGCTCAGTAGAAGTTCAAAAAGGTTCACGTGAACTAGTCTTATAGATTATGTTTTAATAAACAGTATGATTTACTGTATTTGTGCACATATTAATTCAACAACAGTATTTTTTTATTTTTTATTTACCTGTTTTGTATTTTGTGACGTCACATTAAAAGTAAGGTACCATATCAATAAATTTGCAAATATTTGTTAGAAAATGCTTGTCATGACCAGTATTGAGAAGCTTTAAAAGAAGTTATATAATTCTTCTGAAAATCTTGATCCATTTCAGATCATAAAAATAAGTGGACAAAAAAAAAAAATAAACACAACATGTAACTGATTAACATACACTATGCAAAATAATATTTATAAAAAAAATGAATAAGCGATATAGATGGGCACAGAAAAGTAATTTGGCACCCTATCAGGAGTGTCTCTCAGCACAAATAAAGTGTGTGACCATAGAACCATAATTTTAAATTAAACACAATTTCCGAGTGCAGTGATTAGAAGAGCCAAAGGGATGATTTGATTACAAAACAAAAGTGTCTAATATCAAAATATAATTTAATATTTAAAAAAAATTCTTACATTTTGTGAGAAGTAGTCGTTATCTACTAATAGCAACTAAAATACCTCATGCATCGAAACCATTTAATATCAAAGTTTTAACTTATTAATATGTTGAGATGACCTTGTGTTAGTGAGCATATCGACTATGGATAAAGATAAGGAAATTCCTAACAATTTACTGCAACTGAACAGCATTTGTGATTTAAAAGTAACTGGGGTTTTTTTAAACACATCGTCTGGCTTGTATAATTTAAAAGTGGTGTGTATAAAAAAAAAACACTTTAAAAGTATTATTTGAGAAAAGGAAATGTATTATGTGATCGTAGAAAAAGTATATGAAAAAAAAGCAACTGCTACAAAAGTATAGAGTTGTCTTAAATATCAGTGAAGGATTAAAATTATGTAACTGTAAAAAAAAGTCAATTTGCAATTAGGCAAAGTGATGATGACATTACTGTGTCATGGTATCTAGAACCAAGAAATTAAATGATAATTTAATAACTGGTAACTTTTAAAATGTGATGAAAACCTGGTGTAACATAAAACTAGAAAAAAAAAACATGAGCCTAAAATAAAAAAAATATATATATGCATAGTATGTGAAGAGGTAGTTTCCTATATACTGAGAAATCTTTGTTGTTAAACAAAGTGATGGTGACATGAGATTGTCATAACATAACAAAATATGAAAAAGCAAAAAAATTAAGTGTATGCAAAATGTAAAGTTTAATAAATGTTTATATTGCAATTATCGCCAAGTGAATGTAGTCCTGGTATAGTGAGACATAAAAACAAACATACAAAAATAATGTTAATGTGCAAAGGTTCAAGACTTGAAAAAAAATGAATATTTTCAATTCAGTGTGCAATGATTAAAAACAAACAAACATATATCCATGAGAAAAAATGTAAGCAAATCTCAATGAACTGACGATGTATACGAGTATCGAAGCAATGTATGTCAGTGAACAGAGGTTAAATTCAACAACTTAGTTGCATGTTTAAATGAATACAGCAATCTAAGTATACCAATGAACAAATGTGAAAAATTATTTCAAAGAAATAATGTGTAGGGTATTTCACGGACTAGTGTAAAAGTAATACAATGAACTAAAGTGTGTGTAAAAGATGAAAAATGCAATGAACTAATGTGTCCAAAAAAAAAAGAAAAAGAGTACGATGAACAAATATGTAAAACCAAACGAAAAAAAAATCAAACTATGAACTTATGTGTGAAAGAAAAAAATACAATAATGAGCTAATATGTAAAACCGAACGAAAGGAAAACAAACAATGAACTAATGTGTGTTAGAAAACAGCAAAAAAAAATGCAATGAACTAAAGTTCGTCACAAAAGAACAAAATGATAGTGCTGTTAGTCCCGCATGCACACAAAGAATTGGCAACAATTACTATGAACAAAATATTCTATGAACTCAGGTGTATTTTCTATGAACAAAAATCCTTCGTGTATACATGGAACCAACAAGATTGTATCACAAGTTCCAAAAAGACTGTCTAACGTAATATAAAAAAAAAAAACTAATTCGTATTTTAGTAAAGAAAAGCGAAAAAAAAAAGCTCAACCAGGAAAAGCTTCTTGTGTGATAAAAATGTAAACATATGTACTCAACCTTTGAACTAAAACTATCTATACAACTGTCTAAGGTTTTATACCGAATTTCCAAAAAATATCTAAAGAAATGTAAATGTTGTAAAAAGTGTATAGTGTTGCTGTGTACCCTTCTGATTAAAAAAAAAAAAAAAAAAAAATTTACATGTGAAAAAAACAAAAAATGACCCGCATTAGAGTATTTTCACACAAAAACAATATATTTTTAATCATCTGACCATTTGCGCACCGAATAGTCCGATGAAATATATATATAAAGCAGTATAATAATATATAAAGCAGTATAATAATATATAAAGCAGTACACAATTAATTTCTAAAAAAAAAAAAAACTAACTTAACTCTAAAGTTAAATGTGAATTAAATTATCACCTATGCGATAGCAATAAAATGTACCTAAGTGTATAAAAAGTGAAATATTAAAAACAGTGATTTTTTCTTTTAGAATCCTTCACAAAGCTGTATATATCGAGAGAAAAAAAAAATTACTGTATGTGTGTGAAGGGAGGGGAAAAAGAAACCCCAAACTCATGAACAACCTGAAATGAAACACATGAACAACTGTGTACGCAAGCATACACAACGTGTAAGTAAACACACGAACATATTGTATAATTCCACATGAACTACCTGTAATAATGTCCCAATGAACTAACATTTTTATGATTTTGCTAACAAAATATACGGACAGTATGTGTGTAATAACCCAAAACACTAACATACGAGTGAGATTCAATTACATAATTAATGAGTTAATCACCAAAATGTAATGAATAAGGGTTAATAAAATCAATAAACTACGTGTAATGTGTGCATGAACTCTGGTTAAACTCCAAACCAGCCACAATGGACTATGTGTTATACTCAATGAACTACTTGTGAGAAAAAAAAAAAAAAAACTAAAAGAAATACTGTCGAATAGATCGTTAGCAAAGTACAATGTGTAAAAACAAATTGAACAAAATATGTAAATAAACTCATGAACTAGTGAAATGCATGTATATGAATGAACGAAATTGTATTCTAAATGAGCAAATTTTGTGTAACATAACCAAATACCTAAGACATGAACTACTTGTGAAAAAATTTGAAAAAAAAAATATATATAAGAAATCCAAATCTCTTTCTTAAAAGTTTCTATGTACAACCCAAAATTAATTAAGCTGTAGTGGTACAAACTTTCTTAGAACCTCAATGTATAACATTTTTTTTTTTAAATGGCATGCATGGGTGACTTACTGCTACCAATAATGGTTCTAGAACAATTCTGAATACTTTACAACCAAAAAAAAAAAATTCCCACTACCAAAAAACTCAAAGTTATTCAAAACTATTATTTGTCACACACTTCTCTTTCTTTTACCCAATGCATTCGTGAAATTTAAATATCAAACGAAATGGGGAAAAGTCAAATTTTCGGAAAGAAAGGAAAATATGGGTAACCTAAAATTGTCGGAATATTATGTGTCACAACATTTGAAATTGAATAAACTTAAAATGCACAATACCCATCATATTTTCAAAAGAAAAAAAAACTTGAAACAATAATATAAGTATAAAATAAAAATTGTGATAAAATATGAAAGCATAAAATATCTAGATTGCTTTAATTATTAAACTTTTTTTTAAAGCAATGGGAATCGAACATCTATATATATTTAAAAAGACTTACCTTTGATTAAAAAAAAAAATGTTAAACATATATAATAGAAATGATATCAGTCATCAATTTATACAATTAAAATATTCTGTAAAAGAACCAAATACTTGATGATACGAGAATAAAAACACAATAATGAAATTAAAAGTGATTTTTTTTTTGTTTTCGTAAAAGTAACCTTGCATAGATAAAAGCATGACCCTTGTAATGAAAACTTACCTGTTATCTAAATATATTTAATTTACTGGGAATGTTACAAGTTACATCCATGCAGGCAAAAAAGTAAGTAAAAAAAAAAACAGAGTAACCAATTTTCACAACTTTCCTCCTGATATACTAACTTGGGGTAAAAAGAAAACAAATTACTAAAATACAGTAATTTCCTCATAAGTAAAATAAACACTTATAACTAAAATAGGGTTGTGAACCACATTAAAAGTAAAATAAAATACAAACATAAAATACATTAACTTCAAACTTTTTCAACTAAAGAAAATGTATTCGTTGTCAAAATTTGTTCTATATGGGACTGAATCCACAAATAATATCACGGATATTGTCAGACACTGTTGATCTATTGCCTTTTTTTATTTCCATCTATTTCTTTTTCCTTGATTTTTTTATACTGACAATTTAGTTCAAAAATGTGAAGTCTTATTGTACCTGTAGTGCATAAAAATGTCGTAAAACTTAGACATTAAAAACAAATCACATTATGGGAACGACAACTGTATTTTCGAACTTGATGAGACACATTTCACAAATCAATTTTCAACACCGATGACTAATCAATCATGTAGAAATTTTTCACTGAAATCACACCAAGTGTCTTATTGCAGTAAGTATACACATTTAGTAAAAAACGATTACGAAATTCAATGTATTTTCGTGTAACACTTTAAAAATAGATCTTGATCACTTATATGCACAAAACACATTGCGCGCACAGACTTAATTCTGAAATTAACACACTTGAAAATCCGCCGATCAGGCGCATATGATACACGAGCTGAAAATTCTTTAATCACCGCTTTCCATATTTAAAGCGAACTCCGCTTCCTTTTATCCTTATCAGGCGATCGCAGGAGAAAACGAAACAATATAGCATCTGGAAACAACATATTTTTCGACTTCACAAGTTGACAGCGGCGATATTTGACCAACGGTCGATCACACAGCAGCACGACGGTGATTAAAGGTCGAACGAAAGGGCCCCAAAATTCCCGTATGAGACTGAGGGAAAAAAGTTTCTCAATCACATGTTCTTAGTTACAGTCTTTTCATCTAGTCCTTCCGTGCAGTTAATTAATCCGAAGTCTCGTATTTTTTTTTTTTTTTTTTTTTTTTTTTTTGTAAAATGCAGAATAAAAGCTAGGGTCACTCCCAGCCACAAGTTAAAAAAAATCTTCATCCTTAGGCACCAAAGTTTGTGATAGAGATGTTTCTCGTTGCGGGAGTCTTCTTCCCTAAAAAACTTGAGATATTGATAAGTAAATGGAAATATCATTTGAATTACTTAAATGAGATTTTTAGATTTTCCGTAGTGGAGTACGAGTGCGCGAGCAACACAATAATACGGGTCTAGAAGATTTAAATAATACTTGTAGCGTAAAAGAAACTTTAATAAAAATTAGAAGACACACATAAGTGCCTTGGGAGTGACCCCGCTTACACACAATCAAAACTTAATCTTTACATTCTGAGAAGCAGGCAAAGAGTGATAAGTTTCACATTTTCATTCGTAAAGTTTTGGCGATATATAGATATTGCGTAAGACTCAGATCTTGCCAAGGGGTGACCGTTACATTGGAATACATGGGGTAGTTTAAATTTAGATGAAAAGCCTAATAGGCGATAATTAGCCAAGCGTTAGTCCGTGAGAAAGTAAGAAAAGAATCCGAAAACTGTCAATAGCATTAGAATGAGTGCGGTAAACTGAAAGGCGACTTAAGTTTAAAAGTACATCTGGATATTATTATCTAACCGCTGGTTTAACCAAAGTTTTGACTATCTCTTAGTAAAGGATCGAATTAAAAATCTGACAGATAGAAATTTTATAGGCAGATGCAACGTTAAAAGAATGAATCTTTCGAAATGAAATGGCTGTGAATAATATTCTTTTTGTTATTTTATTTACTTAGATAAAAGAGCAGAGAGAGTTTTCTGGAAACGTTAAAGTAATGTGAAAAGGGAAGTAGATTAATTTAAAACTTAGATATACAAAAAGAAATAGAAAGGCAATTTTTATATTGATAGTTAATATTAAATTTTAACTATCTAGGGATCATATTAATTACCTTTAAAGAATAATATATGTGATATCAAACGATATCACACATATTGTACAATGTCTGTTTATTTATATTCGGTAGCGGTAGATCATTTCGTGCATTTTATTTTACAGGATGATCCCAAGTATTATTTTTTTTTCTTTGATTTTTTGTTGGCCCCCTAATTGCCCCCCTTATCAAATCGACAATGCTAAATATGAGGTCATACCTGTTCTTTTCAGTCCTGAAATTCCAGAAGAATCTGTCAAGTATATTTCTAACTATTCGACAAAATGTCTAAAATTGAAAGTTGCCGGTCATTAATGGCAATATAGTGTATATATATATATATCAACAATTTGAGATGTAGTTTCAAAACAAATCGATTTTAAATAACATATTTTACTACTCGACGGTGTACAAATCGAAGCAGTTCAATCAATTAAACCGCGGAAGCACAGACAATCACCTCATCGAGTTCACGGCTGAAATTCCGGAATTAGTTAAAACTCGATTCGCATATTAAATCGCAATTGGATTGCCAAGGCATATTTTGGTGAAAAACACCCGAAAACTGGATTTTAGCAGTTGATTCGTAGGTTTACCATTGTGTTTTCCTGCTCCCAGTCCTCCATGTTTTCAAACCTTTGGGTGCATGAAAACACAATGGTAAACCTACGAGTCAACCGCTAAAATCGGGTTTTCGTGTGTTATCTACCAAGATATAACTTGGCAGACAGATTGCGTTTTAATATGCCAATAGAGTTTAAGCTAATTCTGGAATTTCAGTCGTGAACTAGATGAGGTGATTATCTGTGCTGCTGGCTCCAGGTCTAAATGTTTATAATTTTAAAAACACTGTAGTAAAATGGAAATTTCCGGTGTTACCATAGTGAATATGACGTTAACGTTACTCACGAATGCGTTTTTGGGTTTATAATGTAGATTTTCAAAAAAAGATATTCTTCCAACGTTATTATTATTCTAATTATCAATTTGAATTTTCAAAACGAAAATACTATATTAAAAATCACATCACAAACATCATTCAAGGAAACAAACATCGGAAATTAAATAACATTTAATTTAAAAACGGGACAGATAAATCTGTATCTTAGGTATTATCTTAAAAATTTAAAAATAAAAAATATAAACGCATATTTACATTTTTATAATGATTGCTACAGCTTTAAATACATTTTTAAAAGAATTTATTGAATAAGAACCACTATTTATCGGTTCAACTACAATTTTAATTTTCTTTTTCGTTAGTACCCCGTAAAATCCCTTAGAACATTTTTAAAGCATTTACTGTATAACAAAGTACGCCATAGAAATAAATTCATCATGAAAGCCTCAATATAAATTTATTTATAGAATAAGAGATAAGTATTCAGCCTTTTAAAATGAAAGTTACCCTTTCTCTTGATAAATATACGTAAAGCTTCTATATAGTCTGTATTCTAAAGAAATAAAATAATTAATCAGTTGCAATTTCAATAAATGTATATTTTGTGAAAATGACTCCTGCTGTATAAATTGAAGCGTAAATTTAACATGAATAGAATTAACTTGATGTGTTGTTGCATTAAGACAAACTAAGATTACATTCGTAATTTAATAACATAAAATTTGACTTAAAATGGATATATCTTTTCTTTTTTTGCAAATTGACAATCATATGAGCAAAATTTTTTCAACATAATTTCTAGTTCAGTTACTATTACCAATTTATAGTTGTTTTTTTTTTTTTGTGACATATTTATTTGAAAAATGTTCAATTATTTAATTGTTGATCCGAAAAACTAAACTTTCTCTCTTTCTGTGAAATAAATTAAAAGAGACTGAAATATAATAATATGGTCATTAAACAGTTTGCTGTATTTCAGTTTTAACTCAGAAAAAAGAATTCATTTATCATAAGATACAAAATCTTGTTTTGCTTTAACCTCTTCCGACCCCAGGGTTTGTTTTCATATATTTATTTACTTCAATTATGAATTTACATTCGCAAAGTGATAACTAAGAAAGATTGAAAAGCAAAAAAAAAAAAATAATAATAATTTATTTTTTGTACATAAAATTTGATATATCATATATGACACATGAGACTCAATAAGCACATTTTTTGACAATTTCTTATGACATTTTCTTTTGTTTTGCATGCAAAAAATAATGAAAAATATCAAATAATTATGCATTTAATATATATATTTTTTTTTAATGGACTCTCCATGTGGTATTTTAACGAATTAAAAAAAATGTTTACCTTTCGTTGTTGTATATTTCCCTCATTTTTTCAGCAAGTCATTTTCAAATCCAACTTTATGGTCGAAAAAATCACTATAAGAAACAAATTGTTATTTTTCTTTAGTTTGGCTATCTTTTAAGATTCCATGCACACCATTTTCATTTTTTTAATCACTATTTATATACAGAGAAAAAAATTGTAAAGATGTGTATCGTATAGGATATTCCAGGTCCGAAGAGGTTAATACAAAATGTACATTTAATGTATTACAAATTATTCTATAAGATAATTAATATTTACATAGCGAAATATGTAAAGAAAATATCTATATATATGTATACTGAAAAATTAACGATACAAAAAATATATAGTACTTTGAATGAAATGACTAAGATAAATTCTAAACACAAGACTAAATTCAATTATCAATTTTTGATCATTCAATTATTAATTGTCAAGTTTCGATGTCTTGTTTTCCAAATAGTCTTATAAATAAATAAAGTGGTTATTGAACTGTCAGTCATTTAAGGGGTTTTTTTTATGTAAAGGTTGAGGCAATTTAAAATAAATATCATCAATTTGATACTTTTGCTGATTCACTTCAAGCTAAAAGAAGATTTCATAGGGAATTACAGAGAGTATTTCACAACTATTGGATATTTATTTTTTAATTTTTTTACATAATGGATTAACATAAGTCCCTTGGTAATATTTTTTAATCTATTGTCGTGTGAGTTTTAGGTTTTGAATTCTAACATTTGATCGCGAATTAGCTACTTACTGTCTCATTTCTTTAAGTTTATCAAAATATGGCACATTCTACGGAAATCTGAATTCATGGTTATTTTGTGCAATGGTATTACACATAAGTATCTGTCGGTGTTTAGTTGCTATATATTCAGCGGTAGGTATTAGATTTGGTAGATTCACACGAACCTCATCCATAGTAATACTATGGGAATTATCCTCTCCCTGCTTTGAACGTCAAAGTTTACACGTGGTGAGTAGCGAGCGGTGTCACCATTAGATGTTTAGTTGGAGTAGAATCTTCGACAATTTGTTTGCGATCGTCTTAATGAGTAAAAGTTTAATATAAACTGAAATCGACGGCATCCCCAACGATAGCGATATTGTCCTTTTTAAAGTTACATTTATGATGACATCGATAGTGCTACTGATGATATTGTATAATGAGCTGAAGTAACTTCTTCTTAGGTTCTTGCAAAAAAATAGCGAGGCGAAATGTCTTTGAAAATAAGTGCTTGAACTTAGATTTTTTTTTAAGGATAAAAGTACCTCTTCCCTGTGTTAGTGATTTCAGCGTCTTTATTTCTAATCACCTTGGTTAATTGGACACGTTGGTAAAGTCCGCCCTACTGCCTATTACTGCTTTTAAATAAACTGTTATTTTTGCTGTTATTATTGAACTGTTGTTATTGCTAATCTTGTGTCATGGATGTATTTCATGTGCATCACTAAGAAAGAAACGTGGCAATGTCACAGCTTAAAAATAATATGGAAGAAAGTTGTAGTTATGATATGTATCATTTAAATACTTATTTATATCATCATGCGTTTATATTATTTATTCCCTTTAACGCTATACAATAGAAACGCATGCATTAAAATTTACGCTTACTATACGCATTATTTTACGCATACTGTTAAATAAATTAAATGAAAAAATGTTCACTTGAAAACTAGAATTAACATTAACATATTAAATTAAAATTTCTGCCAAAACATTTTCCAAGTATAAGATCATTTAAATTTGACTTCATTTTTTTAAATGTCTGAGAGATAAATTTATATCTCGCATTAAGAAAATCAACATTTCTTTTGATTAACTCTTAGACCTTAAGCTTCTTTTCTGATTGCACTCTAAATATATAAAGCGATTATTCGATTGGTATCCAAACAAAGTGAAAGTATATTTTAGAGAAATTTTTCTTTTAAATAAACGTGGTAAGAGTTGAAAATCTATGACAACAATGTTTTGCATTATTTCAGATTAAAATGACAGCCGATAGTGAATAACTCAAAATGAATCTTAATAATGAAATTTTGTTTGGATATCCATATTCTAGTGGGAAGAAAATTGCTTCGGTTCTGAAGGAAATAAAAAATATATTGTTTGAAAAGAATTTACATTTTAGTCGATTTTGGAATTTTAAACGATTTTCTGTCAACATGTGTTTGAACTTTTCTAATTTAAAAATGCGAAAAGAGAAGCAGATTTTCTCTTCTATTATGAAACGAAATGCAAAATTAATCTTAAATGAAATAATAAATTGGAATAGAATAAAGTGAATAAATTAAACTATTATAAAAGGAATTTTAAATTTAATTTTAGAATTTTACTAACTAGCTCCTACTTCAGTAATTTCAAAGAAAATGATTCTGATTTGATTAACTAAGAAAAATAAATTCATAATTTTCATACTCTTAAAAACGATCCAGTTATGTAAAAAATATAATAATTAGTTGGACAGCAATTTGTCTCGTGAAATTATGGAAATTTGGCATTTTGTCAAACAGAGATTTTTCAATGCACGCTACTTTTAAATAATTTATATTACAAATTATATTCCTTTTAAGCTTACCTCATGATTTTTACATTAGTTGATCTCAAGAAAAAATATGTAAGTTAAACAAAATCTTTTGAAAAACTTTTTACTCTAAATATTTATAAAAATAAACATTAATGTGGTGATTAAATACTTTAGCAAATTTTTATTCATATCGACTGGATGTGTTTAATATATAAATAATAAAATTAATTTTCTTGAAAATTATAAAATTATATTTTTGGTACGTCACTCGTGATCCCGCA
This sequence comes from Maratus speciosus, assembly GCA_963932465.1. Classification (NCBI taxonomy): domain Eukaryota; kingdom Metazoa; phylum Arthropoda; class Arachnida; order Araneae; family Salticidae; genus Maratus; species Maratus speciosus. The sequence goes on from OZ010789.1 coordinate 69,861,213, forward strand.
TGTTTCAATGAAAGCTCACATCAATGTTTTTTTTCTAAAATTATACTATTTGAAAATATTTGTAACCACAAGTGTTAAATAATAATTTTCCATAACTGATATCAGATAATGGAAAACCTAAAAAATACAGGTACCTATATTTATTTAAAATTATTTTTCTATATATTTTACAGTATAAGACGTAAACGTGACGTATAAAGTTTACTAATATAGCAATGATGTGGTTTTCAGAAATCCATACAGAAATACATTTAGTCACCTCTTAAGTAAAACTTTGGAGGTTTTAAATTTCACATTATATATATTAAATCAATCAGACCTATTTCTGAGAATTCCATGACATGTCATTTTTTTTTTACATATATAAATGCTATTTGGAGCTTTGCATGAATCACATAGGGCATCAGTGCTATGTCGTGTTTTCATGAAGTGATTAGTACACATCGACAATTATGGAATGCCAGTGTACAATTCATGATTTACCATCTTGCATTTCATAAAACATTCCTTTCCCTTAAACTCAAATTATTGTTGATTGGATTTTAAAATGCACACCATAAAATAGTACTTTATCCTGTACTTTAACCATGTAGATAGATTGCCTCTTCATTTATCGAATGTAAATGAACCAAACGTAATAAGTAAGGCACTTATTTTGTAAAATTAAGCTTTATTTTAGATTTTGGATATTCACGAGAAAGCGCTGCTATGTTATTCCTTCTCAAATAAACTTTATATCCATATTATAATTTCTATTGGATAGAAATGAACAATATTTGATATAAAAAAAATGTTTTGAGATCCTCACAGCATTGCAGTTTGTCTCAGTGATATTGCAATATCTAATCGAGAATGCGGGCTCTCTCTCATTATTGAATTTTCGAAAATGATATGATTTTCCTCAATTAAAATGAAATTATTGCGACGTTGGAGACGTGGACCAGGCATATTTATTTTTTATTACTACGCCACGCCCCACTCCCTGGAAGAGAGACATAATACAATTATTGTATGTTATATGCATACTTTCCGACCTTGTGATAAATCCGATGCATACGAGCAGGTTCAATATTGATATAAATATTATCAGTTGTTAAAAAGAAATAATAATTCAATAAACATGGATAAAAATAATTTTTTCAATCAAAATAAAATTTCCCTTATAATTTTACATGAGATGATACGAGAACAATAATTTGTAACACTTTCGAACTTTGTTAAATAGCGTTTATGTTGAGTTCATCTGCCTGTTCACTCTCTAATACTTGTGAATATACTTCCATTTATTCATCGTTGATACTTTTTATTGAGGATTAGAAAAGCATGTTTGTTAGTGAAATTGTAGTTTGTAACATTAATACCTCGTTTACATTGACAATAAAAAATAGGATACGTTATGCTCTGTGGAGAAAAATTAGTTCAAACATATTTTATAGAGTTGCAACACTTCAAATATCTGTAATATCTGTATGTTTCAATAATCTGTAATGTTGGAAAGATTTTCAAAATCTATTCCCGTTGCATGTGTTTTTGTCATGTTATATTAAAGTTTTGTTTTTGAGATAAACCATATGACGACGGTGATATGGAACATTTAAAAAACTTTTTTTTTTATTTGCCTATCTATTTCATTCAATTTATCATTCTTGTTTTCTATGAGAGAAATAATACAATGAATATCTTTTTTCAATGATAAATAATTAACAATTTGAATTTTATGATGCACATTCTTCTCATGAGAAAATAAAAATATGTTGTATTCTAAGTAATATTGCTGGAAAATGGCATAATGAACCGTTTACTTTTTATAATATGAAATCTTGTTTCATGCTACCTTGGGAAATAAAATCACTGATCAGATGTATTGAATAAGTCACATGGGATATATCAAAGATTCTTCATAATTCCCTACGGTTATGCAATTGATCGTGTTACAATTGATTGTATTTTTGCTTCAAACAAACAAATAGTTGAAGTGTGATGAAAGAATGTTTTTATGATAGTAAAAATGTAAAATGAAATACAGTATAGAGGTCAACGTATATAGGTCAATCAAATATTTGGTTAATATGATTAGTACGATTTTATATGCTTGTAGATTTTAATTTAAAACGGCAGTTTTGGAATGTTTAGTTATTTATTTTTTTAGAAATTTGGTTAGTTGTAATCTTACAAGTTGGATAAATTGCTATATTCTTATGTAGATATATTTGTAAACATTTAAAATCACAGGGAAATTTAATTATTTAAAGCTAAAATAAATGAAATTGGTGATTATTTTCAATTATATTTACAAATTGCAATTATTTATTAAACTAAATGCATGTTTAAAATGGTTAAGTGTTTTTAAATGTCAATATAAATAAATTATCCATAATAGTTTATTTTGTGGTTAAAAATATAAATACAAAAGAAAATTGAACGTTTTACTCAAAATCTCTTAATTTTCTTTACGTTTACTGTTTGTTTTATTTTATAGAATCATTCATCCTTTTAAATGTCCAGGGGGGGGGGGGGGGCATGTTGCCTCTCTATACTTGGAAGAGAATACGTTGAATGAATGCTACATAATTGTCTTTGACTAGGTATTGGGAAGTCGAGCTAAGTCTTGCTTTATCGTATATTTTAAAAAATAGTCTCTAATAGCAGCAACATGAAGTACGACATGAAATTTGATCATCTATTAGTATCTGCATTCCAGTTGCCTTATTTGAATACCTTTGTTAATAACACGTATTTTGGGGCTATACGTTTTAAATTAAATTTGTGTATCACCTTTCACACAGAGTTCTGTCATCGCATTGCCGTAAAGTTAGAATATCAAAGAATACATTTTAAATCAGAATATTCTCTAGGGCAGATGATTTTGATTACTTTGACATGCGAAGACATTTTAAGAATCCGTCTGTGTGACAGACACCTTTACGACATCTGTAAGCTATGTCGGAAAATATACTGTTTTTTTTTTAAGTACTGTTAGTGGCAGGAGGCAATGGAAACACCTGGTAGCCACAATTACCCCCCCCCCCTTATCTGACCTCCCTATATATCGAACTACTTAGTGTACATTTCTTAAAATTTTGTGTACATACAGTTCAAGACATGGAAAAAAGCATCCCGCGAAAAACAGTTCCAGGAACACTGATAGATGGCGCTGTACAGCAGAAAATAGGAAAAAGGCAAAAATAATTATAGAAAAAGAAATACAAGGGAGATAAACTTTTTCCATTTTAATTTCTATTACACTAATGGAAAAAATAATGTAAATAAGCTTAAACTGCTAATGAAACTGGAATTTCTCTTTGTAATCACAAATTTTTCCATAAATACATGGTTTCAATAATGACAAAGCAACCAGTCATGCATTTCTAACACCCAGCCATTTTGTTTTCCGGATCTTAATCAACGTGTCTTTTAGATGTGGGGGCACATAAAAAATCTTGTTTATCGAGGACTTTTATTAACCTTGGCATACCTGAAAGAAAGTATCATTCTACTTTTGAGAATTATCTCAGTCGACTCCTTACGATCTGCAGTTGAACAGTGTTCAAATGAACTCTGTAAAATCTGCATTATGTGGACAGAGTTCAATGAAACCTGCCCATAGATCGCAGATTTTACATCTTCATGAAGAAAATACTGTTGAGCAAATTGCTGTACATAGATAAGCCTCTTGTAACTTGAACATTTTGTATGTTCAAATAAAGTTTCTAGAGATGCATTTTTTCAGAGTATGATCATTTGTAAAGTGCGTCTCTGAAACCGTTTTTTTTTCACCTAATTCGTGACCACACCTCTTGAATAGATGTGCGCAAAATTTTAAGACCATACAGTGAGTAATTCAATATACAGAGAGTTGGAAGTAGGGTTGTTTTAATTATGGCCACCCTGTAGATAGTGGATGAATAAAAAAGTAATGATATTAGCAAAAATAGCACAATATCCATGGAAAGATGTTATTCCTTAAAAATTTTAAAATTTACTGTAAGACTCGATTGATTATGAACTGCTATCAGTACTTAGTAATGCAAGAAAATAGCCATACATAAAGAAAATATACCAAAGTTTCATAAATAAAAATATTTGTCTCTCACTAGGATTTACATTGCTTTATTAATGATATAAGGTCCACTGTATTCATATCAGGTGTGCTTTAGTGCTTTATTAAGATAAATAACAGTTTTTTTATATAAACTTCGGTGTAAATTTTTATAATTGTTATTTGTTCCTTAATTTTAATTCCTATTTTTTCTTTAGTTGTTGCGGATCCCTAATAGTTCAAACGGAGCACTATTTAGGAACACCTGCTTAACTTTATTATAGCATTAATATACAGTAGTAGCCAATATTGTATAACCTTTTTTTTGAAAACGTATATTTTTTATGTTTGATTATTCATAAAACTACTTTTTTTGAAGTAATACAATAAAATTATGTGCCGGCGAAAAAATAATTTAATCAAGATTGTAAAGTAACTTATACAGGGTGGTTATAATTAAACTTCCCGTATAAACGGCATTCTACAGCTCAAACGGGTGAACGGAATGCAACAAAATTTGGTATATAGACTATACACGGCATGCGTTCACGGAATTTCGAAAAAAAAAATAGTTCCAAAATTTCCACCAGAAGGCGCTTTTCCGGAAAAAAACATTCAATTTAACACAATAAATGACCAAAACGGAATACAGAAACAATATTAACAATCCAGAACAAAAATTATGAGTAATAAAATATAAAACCGTCTATTTTGGCCGTTTATTGCGTTAAATTTAATGTTTTTCCGGAAAAGGCGCCCTTTGGTGTCATTTTGGAACGTTTTTTTTTTTCGAAATTCTCTGAGGGCATCTCGTGTATAGTCTATATACCAAATTCCATTACATTCTGTTCACCCGTTTGTGCTGTAGGATGCTGTTTATAGGGGAAGTTTAATTATAACCACCCTGTATGTGAAGAAGTGGTTATTAGAGCAGCAGTTATACCGAATAAAAGTGAAATATATAAAAAAATTGAAAGTTTCTCGATTAATAAATCAGCTAAATTTAAATTTTTGTTCATTTAATTGCGATTTAAACTGGGAAAAGTAAAATGAATGACTACAAAACAGAAATTCTGCATTTTCAGAATTTAGTGTCGCCATCGATGAAAAAAAATATACATATATGTATCTAAATATAGGTAGTTCACTTTCAAGACTCCAAACACGCGCTTTTAATTTATATAAAGTTACGTCATCCACATCCGCTAAGGAATGCCTCATTTACGATCCGGTCTTAAACAACATCTACAGTAAAATATGCATAGGACGTGTCTATCCCCGAATAATACAAATTCAAAAAATGTGATTTCATCATTCAAGAAACTGGACAAAAATAATCGGCTGTATCATGATTCCCATGCCTTCATTTGTTTGTAATGTTAATATAGGTACTTAAAATTAAATTTAGTTTATAATAGCTCCATGTTTTATCCGAAATCATCCATTTATAATTTTTTAAAGCGCGCACTTTAAGTGCATTTATTTCACAGTTTTTATGAGAAAATGGCAACAAAAAGGTATAATTGTTATTTTTCAACTATTTTCCCTTTTTTGTTCCCTACAGATATGGAGTACTTGAGTTGCCAAAGTTAAACAAATGGTGATAAAAACTACAAAAATAAATAATATCTCAAAAATAAATGGAGATGCAGTTTTCAAAAGAATTGCATTTAAAAGTACACTTTTTTCCCAATACGACGGTATAAAAACTGAAAATGTGCGATGCTTAGAAGTTTTAAAAATTACAGCAGGGATTATTCCGCAAAATAATACATCTGCTTTGTTTTACGGCTATGGCTTATACAATGTAACATTATTTTTTGGAGACGACACATTAATAGGTGGGAGAAAGAAATAGCATTCCGGGGCTAAAAAATGAGACGTACAAAAAGTATCACAATGTGAGTTAATACTTAATTCGATAATCTTTACTCTTAATTACGGCCTTAAAAGGCCTTTAGATGGAGTGACCGAAGTCTTGTTTTTTTTTTTTTTCTGTAGCTGTTATAATATGATAGAAATATTGAATTATTGCTTCTATTAATTGTATTTTCATGTTGTTTTGTTTCAACACAGCAAGTTTCATTAGTGGACTCGATAGATATTCAATTAGGATAAGATCTGAGTTGTTCTCTGCCATTCCATCACAGTGATATTATTATCTTGAAACCAGTTTTTGCACTATTTAGTAACATGACATGAAGTCGAATCCTGTTGAATATAAATGCTTCATTAAATTAGAAAATTTGCGTGTGAAAAGTCTCAGATGGGATTGAAGTAAGGTAAAGTGCCTATAATTCGCCCCCTTTCCTAATTTCGTCCCACTCAGCTTCACCGCTTCTGCGAAAGTGACGCAACTTATGACGCAAGGCACAGGGGACGGAAGATAAAAGGGTATTGACAGTATTGACAGTTTCATTCTCCAAGACGCATACATAAATTAAAGACGCCGAATTTCCTATTTTCAGTCGACCTGAATTCTTATTACGTCTTTGTAGAACGTTATTTACTGAACTGTAAGTATTTACTTGTTATTCATTGCATGTATTTTATGTAGGTAAGATGCTGACAGTAGCATACAGTGATCTTTTGGACGCTCAGTTTTCATCTTACGGGAAGTAAAAATCCGCCATATTGGGAAGTAGCGAGGTCCTAATTTCGTCCCCCTTGCAGCTATTATTTTCGTCCCGGAGACGAAATTAGGAATTCTTTTTCATGACATTTTTTTTCAATTTTTTATTCATGATTTGATGGCTAATGTTTCTTTAAGTTAATCTTCCACTGATAATTAGTGCATTCTTTGTGCCTTAATTTAATGTAAATGAAATTACTTTCTCATTTAGAAATAAATTTTCATTTAGTTATATGTTAATCCTCGGAGTATTGGATTTTCTGGGAGGACAAAATTGAGACAATTTTTATGTTTCTATGTGAATGGGTAGTTAATTTATGTAAAATCCAAATTTGGTAGTTGGTCACAGAAAATTACAACATTTAGAGCCTAAAAGTGAGTGGGGGGGACGAAATATGGGCACTTTACTTTATTAGTTTTATGTACTTTTTTTGACATCCATATCCCCATTAACCACACAAACTCTTCTCACATCTTTTGATATCATACAACCCCATATCATGACACTGACTGGAAGTTTCCGCTGTGTGTAATGAAATTAGGATACAAAACTTCTCCTTAATTATTTTTTGCCATCCCTACCAAATAGGGATATTTTGGTCTCACTAGCAAGATAACAGTTTCCCATTACTGAGCTCTAGTTTTAAGATGTGTAAACTTCTCAGCCTTTGGTGGAAAGATATTTTTTTTTTTAGAATTTTTTGCGTATGCTCCGACCAGTTTTTATATTCTAAAAACAGTCTCTTAAATATTCACCTACGCATCGTCTCTTAATTCTTGACCAAGCGCAATATCTTAAATATTAACCTATTCACTGTGTTTTAATCATTCACCTATGTACAGTCTTTTAATCATTCACCTATGCACATTCTCTTAATTATTTTATCATCACTTGATTTATGATCTAATTTCTTCATAACTGTAACGTTGTTCACTTACTACTACTGTTTTACATCGATTTCTATGTGATCAATTAACTATTTGTACCATTTCCTTGATTTCCTAATGTTTTACGTACAACTTTAATATCAATTACATAAAACATAAATGTCCTTCTCACGGCTCCAAAGCATGAAAACAACAGATGCATAGAACTGTTACTTGATTGACTGATGACTAATAGAGAAAGACCTCTGATTTGGCTTACAAAGACCCATGCATATTGACTGCATTTAAATAAAGGAAAGCCTTTTAATATTAAACAAAGCAAGTTAGGTTTGCCTATAACTTTTTATGTAATGCTAATAATTAAACAAAATTTATTTCATTACATTTTTGATTAAATTATCATTCGACTGAAGTATAATATTATGGTATTACACTTGATTAATTTTAACACAATTATTCTAATTGGTAAATAAATCATATAAGATGTAATTTTCTAACTGGCAAAAAATGTCCGGACCAGGATACGAAACAGGGATCACTTCGCTGAAGCCGCCAGTGCTCTACCATCTGAGCTATCCCGGACGAATCTGGTGGAACTTTTTATTCCAGACATTTTTCGCCCAGTTGGAAATTTACATCTGATATTACGGTATTACTGAAACAGAAAATGGGATTAAGACTCTTTAAACCTCAAAAATACACTTTTTTTTTTTCAAAGATGTTTTCACAATGTTGGCCACTACTGCATACCTCAGTCGTTTGCACTATGTAGTGTATCCACGATTATTGTTATACGCTTATCAACTTTTGTGGAAAATATATTTGAAATATGTCTAATAACGTTTGTAAACGTTTATGTGGCAAATTTTCAAAAAAAAAAATCAACAACATTCCTTTCATAAGTCGGTTGTGATTTTTTAGCCTCCATTGATCATAAAAATACTTTGTAGTTAGTTCCAATGCAATATAAATATACTTTATAATGTTTTCTATTTATACGGTACATTTTGTTTTTCACATTTTTATTTATAGATTTTTAGTACAGAAAATATTATACTTTTCTGCGTATAATTATTTCATAAGATAAAATGAGGAATGAATTTACAATCTTATATTTTCTGTACTTTGCACTTTTTCAAGAAATGTTGCTGCTTTTTTTTTTTTAAACTTTGTTTTATTCTACATATTTAATTATATATTTATAAGAAATAATTGTATAATTTAATTACATGGTATCAATGAACACAATGGTGGTCCAGAAGAAAATAAAATAAGACTCTAACAAACTGGAAAACTGCATCATATTTCTGACGAATAAACAAATTGTAATCAGATCTGTATTCGAATCATTGATAGGAATTTTCATTCAAGATAACTGAAAGGGAAATAATGTCTTGTTTCGATATTGTATCGACCTTCCGTGTAACTTTTATTAAATTACCTTAGAATAACTACATTGTTGACTTACATATAAATTGAGTTTATAGCTTTAGATATAAATTATATAAAAAAATAGTTTTTGAAAAAAATTATAATACTTTCGTCTAGGACTTAACCTACAATATCAATATTATAAAGTTCACATAAAGAATCTATAATATATTTTTTATTTGCATGTCATATTGATTTATTACATTTTTCTTTTTAATACTTTTTTATTGAATAAAATTGTTAATAAATATATTTTCTCCAGAAATGTGTTCGAAGGTATAAATAATCTTAAAATTTAGAAATATAATAAAAAAAATATAAAGACAATTTTTCATAATATTAAATTTTATCCAGAACTTCTGACCCCCCCCCCCCTCCTCCTCAATACAAAGAGAAAATTTGACACTATATTATCTAGAACAATTAACAATAAGTGCTCTTTGTTAATTGATTAGTAGAAGTATGAAGCTAACCCGACAATTGTAAAATATATTATTTTGCTCGGGACAACTATACACTGTTGATGCAACTAATAGATCTGATATTTAATGGCTCTTAGAAGTGCAGTTGGATAATTTATCCGGTATATAGGAAAAACGTAGATATATTTCTTTCAGTGTTACATATACAGAGAAATTTTACCAGTGATTGTTACTTAATGAATTGATCAATACAGCTATTATTCACGATTTGTTTGTTGTTCCCAATAAGTCACTTTTTCGTTTAATATATTTTATACTAGCAATAAATAATTTTTTAAATGGTCAAACATTTTCCACCTATTTTAAAACTAATACAATTTTTAGATTCTACAAGAGCTAATCAAAGAGATGAAGTTAAAAGGATTCCGGTGCTTTAGTTTATGGTCTGGTATCGAGTACTGAAAATATCAGAAGTGGTACAGTACTGATATTTCTAGTTGTGAATAAGAAGTTTTGTTCTACACAACAATAGTAATGCTTTTCTTATCGCTTTAATACCTGCTGTACTAATTTACAAAGTTAATATCCCCCAAAACGTGTTGTTTCAGTGGTAAAATGACATTGTTAATGTAATGAAAGGCTTTAATACGAACAATATGTTTATTTGTCTACCATAAACAAAAAGTAAAAAAAGACGTCCTTTTATTATCCTCCTTTAGCTCATTTCCACGTTAATTTGTTTCCTCTGAGTTATTAACTTATTAAGAGTTTTACTTAAAAAAAAATCCCAAATGGCTAAGAGCCAAACGTTTCAAAAAACTGGGGTTTTATTAGTAAGGCAGTTTCTATATATTAATACAATTATATGATTTAGCTTTTTCTACATATATAACATAAATTAATATTTCTTAAACTTTCATTTATTAGTTTTTTATGCTTCAAGAGAAATTTAATTGTTTTATAAATTCCGTATTCATTTTAAATTTCTTGTAAAATTGTAATATAAATAATATCATTTTTTTAATTTGTTCAGTTAAAACATTCGTTTGGTAGTTGGTAATTTATTTAGATCCAATAATTAGAATGCAAAACGCTATTCGTTGTTCTCAATTTTCAACCTTAACAATTGCTATAAATGCAACTACCGAAAAACTCTGCAAAATCGACAAATATATGTATGATTTGCATTTTTTTTTCTCATAAAAAACTATTTGTTTTCTAAATTAAATATACAATATGGAAGTTACGGTTCACAATTCAGAGTTCATATTCGTACTTTTAAAAAACAATTCTTAAACGCTTCTTTGCCAGAATAAGTCGTACTTATATCTTCGTAAATAACTTTAAATCGTTAATTATATCATTTTGGGCAGAATCTGTTTCATATATGTCAAGCTCTCTATTATACTAGAACAGTAGATTTAATATAGAATTTCTTTCGAAATTACAGTGGTGGTATTTATTGTATGCAGATATCTGCTTCTAGCCGCTCCTCATAGCCAATTAGTGTACCCTTACAAAAAACTTTATATTGCTTATAATTAAAAAAATACTCTAAATGACATAAAAGATAATTGATTTTTCAGATTAACATTATACGATTGGAAAGTTTACTATAAAACTTGAACTCTCTCAGTAAAAAAAAAATAGCCATTGACAAAGTAAAAAGGCTTAAAAAAAAAAAAAAAACTACACTTTTCTTTAACGAAAAAAAAAACTTAACGCAAGAAGTATAGCTTACGAAAATATTTGTATTTTTTTCCATTTAGATAGATAAGCAATGAGTTTTTAATCTGTAATATGCACTGTTAAAACATTGACGGGATTTTTATAGAGGACATTCCGAATACATTCCGAAAGTTTTATTATCTCTTATGTCCCAAATAATGATTTCATTACAATTTCCTCTTCTAAAGCATTTTTAGTGATTTTTTTTAATTACATTAAAAGATTTATATATTCATTTAATAAAAGTACAAAAGTAATTACATTTTTTTTTTTTTTTTTTTTTTACTAAAAGACGTATACTAGATATAAAAACCTTTGAAATAAAAGTTTAAAAGTCCTTCCGGTCAGTGCCGAGAGGAAGAGGTAGCTTTCATATTCCTTATTTGAAAAAACCCAACTTATATCATTCAAACACGCGAAGCTAAATTTACTGGAAACCGATATAGGAGATTCAATACTAATATTTATCAATATAATGAATGAGAATTTCGCGAAATTAGTCAGCTTTATCCAAGCTGCTTTTCTTTAAAGTAACTTATATTTGGCTGCCAAATTCGGCGATTAGTAGGGTCTGATATGTTTTCCAGCTCGATTTTTGTGCTAAGTTTGATATTGCTTTTTTTATTTTGTAGCTTTTGACGTGTAGATTCCAAATATCTTAGGTGCCATTTTTTCCTTACACATTTTTGAGGTGATTTTCAAGATGGCGTCCAAGATGGCTGTCATTTACTGACTTTTTCAATATTTGCAGGATTTTATTGACCAGTATATTAAATTATATGTTTTTGGGGTCAAAAAATGTAAATATAAAATCGAAATAGGCATAAATTGTGTTATTTATTATTTACTTATAAATTTACTACAAAATTACCTATATACTAGAGGCATAGAGTTTCACATGACTATCATTTTGGCATGCTACGACCTTCTCTTTCAAACACTGCCACATTCTACAGAGATTATTTCTCTGCTAGAAAAATACAACTCACAATGTGAGAAATTGCACAATTGTGAAGTTGAAGCTACAACTTTGCTCGAAGAGATCAAAGTAGTTGTTGAAAAAAGTTGTCTTCCACATATTACACAATGCAGTAGGGATATGGCAAAGTTCTTACTACAGTATATGAACCAATTTGGATCGTTGCTACGTTTAATCCGTGCCTCTCGTCAAGGAGATTGGGTATTGCATCTCGTGTCATTAGAGGAACAAATCAAGTATTATGTTGCTCATGACTTATTTAATTATACCAGACTCATTCCAGTATACATAGCACAGATGAAGGACCTTAAAAAAGCATATCAAGAAGTATGGAATGCTCTCGAATCTGGTTGTTTTGCAGTATCCAAATCCAATGTGCCGTTTACGAAAGTATTTTCAGACCAGAACTTGGAACAGAAAATCAAAGAATTGAAGAACATTGGTGGAGTTATTGGTTTAACTCAGAATGAAAACGCCCTCGTAAGGTATTTCTTGTGTGCACCAGAAGTATTACGTATTGTTTCAAGTTTCTTTGAAAAGTACTGTCAAAATGAAGTCTCTAAGCAGCCCAGGAAACACTATCAACTTAAAACTTCCATGTCGCTAAGAATTTTTCACAATGCAGACACCGTCAAAAAGAGTATTCGGAATCATTCTGGAGAAACTATTTCCAAGATAATACCACACTAATGAATATTGCATCCTCAATGAAAGTTCCAGAATCTGCGAAGGATGATATTATGAATCTTGACCAAAAAGGCCAATCGGAATTTGAAGAATTTATAAGAGATAGACTAATTCGAGAAGATAAGCAACTTCTTGCTCGTTTTCTTGTTGTTATGGAATCAAGACCTCAAATGTCTACAATTCTAAAAAGATGCAACTTTAAACTACGAGTTTTCTGTAATACCAAGATCATTATTTTCTTCTTATGGATATCTTCATATTCCATCTGACAAAAGTTCATTTACTGCAGAAATAGAGCAATATAATCGATCACCCATACTTGAGTAATTAGAATCCTCGACTATTTCTCGATAGAAAAAGTTTGTATTATAGATGGAATGGCAATCGTTCAATCAGTAAAAAAGACACCTGCCATGAAAACTTGCGAAGACTTCGCAAATGCTCTTACCGAGATCATTATGAAAATGACAAGCTGATACACTGAAAGGAGAATAATATTTGACCAATACCTTGAGCATTCATTAAAGGAGCAAACTCGTAAGAAAAGATTGGGGGTTACAGAACCTATTACATTTACTATTACAAATAGTACCAATATAACGTCGGTTTCATTAAAAACGTTTCTTTCACATAATGAAACAAAAACACAGCTGACTTAATATCTCGGGAATAAATTGCTACAGATTTTTACTGCTAGTGAGAAGAAAATTGTTGTCGTTTTTGGCAGTAAGGCATACAGTAACCACGCGAATGTTTTCTATTCAGAATTTTGTGATCATACACATGAAGAGCAGTTACAATTATACCTCTTCATATACTTGATATAGTGAACCATCATGATAATTATGAGATCGATGTATTTTTGCAAGATACTGACATTTTCACATTGCTGATTGACTTGGTTTCAAGTCATCTAGTAAACAGTGAAAACAATTTTGTTACTGGTCGAGGCAACAAACACAGAAAAATTAATATTAATGAAAGATGTTGAGCAATAGGTGCTCATAAAAGCAAAGGTTTACTAGGTTTACATTCATATACTGGTGGAGACTGGGGAGGAAAATTTGTAGGCATTTGAAAACAGAAGTGGATAAAGTGTATATCAATCTTCAGTGTGATGATGATATTATAAAAGCTTTTCAAGAACTTGGGGAACCTAATGTTGATCCATTATCCAATCTTTCATCATTTAAAAAGTTAACCAACTTGTCTTATTTGAAAAATAGTAATTTTTAAAGGATTTCAGAGTTTAGATGGCATCTTTTCAGAACTAAAAGTTTCGAGGAGGAGAAATTACCACCGACACCTGGAGAACTGAAGCAACATATTCTAATATACAACTTAATTTGCACCATTGGAAAGGGCTACAGAAATACTTGAACTACAATACTCCCACTTATTGGCAATAGTTGGGAAAAAAATGGCGAAGGAGTAATTTCTCCAGTTAAAAGCCTGGAGTTACCTGCGCCCAAAGGAGTTATTGAACGTGAGAAATGCGAGTGTAAGAGAACATGTACAGTTGAGAAATTTCTTGTTTAAAGAATTATCTGGTTTGTATTGCCCTTTGAAAATGCAGTGACTGCAACAATACAAAGAACTATCAATATCATCACAGCAATGACCTTGATTCAGAAGAGGATACATAACATCCCAGTACTGTATATACATATAAATGCTTTTTTTAATAATTTTGTTCAATATCTTCTGTAATTTATGTTACTTCAGTTAAATATTTTGGTTGTGCATTAACTGGTTCATAAAATGCTAGTTTATCTAATGTCTTTCATATTTTTGTGCTTTATTTGCATCTTATCTCTTAAAACACTTGAAAACCCAATTTACTCCTAATTTTATTATATGTTTGTATTTCTTAAACCTGAATACATATAATTTGGCATACTGGTCAATAATATGCCTCAAATATTAAAGAAGTCATTAAATGGCAGCCATCTTGGTCGCCATCTTGAAGATCACACCCAAAAATATGTATAAAAAATGACACCTAAGGTATTTGGAATCTACATGTCATAACCTTCAGAATACAACAAAAATATCAAACTTGGCACATCAATCGAGCTGGAACCACATTTTACGACATTTCAAACCCTACTAGATTTCTTAAAGTGCCTTCCATTTTAAGACAACATGGTGGATGAGGCTAACTAGTGAACTTGGTCGAGACCTTAGTAATTGATGTGCACATGCTCACTCACATCGGAATCGGTTGATATATGCGAGTGCTGTCGCATGCAAAAAATCAGATTTTTCAAAATGTCACCCACAATAGAAATTGAAACTGATATATCTGAGCCATTTTTTAAGGTAAAGACAAACAAAAAATGCTCCTGAATCCTTATATCAAGGTCAAATACTTAAGAAAGAAACCTTTTTCAATTTCTAATTTTTTTGCACCTCACTTTAAATATATATACATATTTTTTAATTTAATGGCCGCCATTTTTAAACAAGATGGCTGATGAATCTGGCCAGCGAACTTGGTCGAGGTATTGATGTATACTATCCACATGCCTTCTTACATCGAAATAGGCGAATACGTGTGTTTATCACGTGACAAATACAAGATCGTTTCAAAATGTTAGCCATGCTAGAAATTCAAAGTGCTATTAATACACACTTACTTGAAATACAAAGTACATTCAAACATTTTTTAAGATATAAACAAAAGAACAAAATTTCAGAAACAAAAACTGCTCCGGAATCTTTGTATCAAGGCCAAACACATAAAAAAAAAAAATCTTTTTCATTTTCCAATTTTTTAATGCCTCATTTTAAATTTTAAATTTAATTTATTTTTAAATGGCAACCCTTTTGAAACAAGATGGCGAATGAAGCTGGCCAACGAACTCGGTTGAGATATTGGTGTGTACTATGTACAGACCAAGTTACATCCAAATCGGTTCATAAATACGCCTGTTATCGCGTGACAAATATCAGGTCGTTTTAAAATGCCAGCCACAATAGAAATTCAAAATGCTATTACTCTGCCATTTTTTTAGATATAGACGAAACAAAAACTGTTCCGGAATCTTTGTATTAAGGTCAAATACATACGAAAGAAATCTTTTTCATTTTCCAATTTTTTGGTATCTCATTTTAATTTTTAAATTTTTAAATTTTTTTAAATGGCCGCCATTTTGAAACAAGATGGCGGATGAATCTGGCCAACGAACTCGGTCGAGATATTTGTATGTAATATGTACACACCAAGGTACATCCAAATCGGTTCATAAATACGCCTGTTATTACGTGACAAAAATCAGGACGTTTCAAAATGTCAGCCACGTTAGAAATTCAAAATGCTATAACTCAGCCATTTCTTAAGATATAGACGAAACAAAAACTGCTCCCGAATCTTTTTATCATGGTCAAATACATAAGAACAAAATATTTTTTCAATTTTCAATTTTTTGGTACCACATTTCAAATTTAATTTTTTCTTAAAAATTTAAATGGCCGCCATTTTGAAACAAAATGGCGGATGAAGCTGGCCAACGAACCCGGTCGAGACATTGGTATGTACTATGTATAAACGAAGTTGCATCCAAATCGGTTCATAAATACGCCTTTTATTGCGTGACAAAATTCAGGACGTTTCAAAATGTCAGAGACGCTAGAAATTCAAAATGCTGCAACTCATCCATTTTTTAAGATATAGACGAAACAAAAACTGCGCCGAAATCTTTGTATAAAGTTCAAATACAAAAGAAAAAAATATTTTTCCGTTTTCAATTTTTTGGTACCACATTTCAAATTTTTTTTTTTTTTTAATTTTAAATGGCCGCCATTTTGAAACAAAATGTCGGATGAAGCTGGCCAACGAACTCGGTCGAGACATTGGTATGTACTATGTACACACTGAATTACATCGAAATCGGTTCATAAATACGCCTGTTATCGCGTGACAAAATTCAGGACGTTTCAAAATGCCAGCCACGCTAGAAATTCAAAATGCTATAATTCAGCCATTTTTTAAGATATAGTCGAAACAAAATCTGCTCCGGAATCTTTGTATAAAGATCAAATACATAAGAAAAAAATACTTTTCCATTTTTAATTTTTTGGTACCACATTTCAAATTTTAATTTTTTTTTAAAAATTTAAATGGCCGCCATTGTGAAACAAAACGGCGGATGAAGCTGGCCAACGAACTCGGTTGAGACATTGGTATGTACTATGTACACACCGAATTACATCGAAATCGGTTGATAATTACGAGAGTTAGAGTGTGACATAGGTCAGATATATATATATATATATATATATATACAGGGTGATTCAGCTCGTCGGTGACAAACTTTAAGGATCGATAGAGCACACCTAGACGAACATTTTTGAATAGGGAATGTAGGGTCCCTGACGCGATGGTAAGGCGCTAGGCGCTTTCGAAAATTTGGGTGCCGAAATTCGAAACGTCATAAAAACTAGGGAAATGGTTAGATTTTCTTGCTTGTTGCGTCGAAATGATTCTGTTTGTTTAGACTTTCTTCAGTACCAATTTGATAAGCGTATCTCTTAAAACATGGATAGGGGGCGCTGCAGACTTTGGAGAGCTAGACAACAACTTTAAGCCCGTTATTTTGATAATTTAACACATGCTCGCCAAAGTTTATACTCTAACTTAAAGTTTGAACCCAAAAGTAGAGCCCTGCAAAAAGCGTAAGAGCCGGAATAAAATGTCAAAGTACAGGGTGGTCGAAACTCGAAGGCTCCTAAGAGATAAACAAACAGATTTCTTGACTTATGGCATGCATTTTCATGAATCTGTTTGCTGGGGCTCTCTGAAACTCAGTTGAACGGTACAAAAAGAAACATCGATAGGGGGCGCTTTGGGCAAAAAACATAATTCGTTGACATTTCGGACGCTAACTGGAAACGGGGCGCTACGATCAGTTAGTAATAATGAAAACACATTTTCTACCTCTGCTCAACACTTCTGAATAAATTTAGACCAAAAACATCAATGATACTGGAAATTTATTTACAAAAAATAACACTACAGAAGATGCTCGAAATTTCGACCTTGGGCCATGATGCAGGCTTCGCACCTCCGTCGCATTGAGGAGTGTGTGTTTCCAACAATGCCAGGAGTATCTCTGATCTGCCCTGCAGCTGCCACAATGCGCGCCACAAGTTCTTCAGCACTGCTGACAGGTGTATGGTATACCTCGGCCTTCAGGTAACCCCAAAGGAAGAAATCCAAGCAGGTGAGGTCTGGTGATCGGGCAGGCCAGTGAACTGGACCCCCACGCCCGATCCACCGCTGGCCATACCTTGCGTTTAGATGGAGACGCACGTCGTTCGTGTAATGGGCCGGAGCTCCATCGTGCTGGAACCACATCTGGCGACGCGAACCTTCGGGTATGTGCGCCTCATCCAGAAGCTGCGGCAGCACTTGATCCAGGAAAATCAGGTAATTTCCACCTGTCAGCCGTTCAGGTAACAAATAAGGGCCAATGAGGCAATCCCCCAGAATGCCGGCCCACACATTTACTGAGAAACGCTCCTGGGCTGCTCGGCTTCTGGTTTCATGTGGATTTTCATCACACCACACATGACTGTTGTGGGCGTTCCACATTCCCTCCCGGCTGAAGGTGGACTCGTCCGTAAACAAAATGCTGTTTACAAAACGGGGATCCCTGGATCTCATCGCCAAGTACCATCTTGAGAATTCCACTCGAGGGCCAAAATCCTGCTCTCTGAGCAACTGCACCCGCTGGATGTGGTAGGGGTGCAGATTCCGGGAACGTAAGATGCGCCACGCAGTTGCTTGCGAAATGCCAACATGTCTGGCGATATCTCTCGTGCTAAGACCTGGGTTGTCCTCAACCAGGTTAAGCACAGCCTCTTCGTTGTCGGGGGTGCTCACTGATCGCTCCCGTTCAGGCCTGCCTCCGTCGAAAGATCCCGTTGTGGACAACCTCTGGTGTACTCGAGCGAAGAAGGCATGGCAGGGGATTTGCCTGTTGGGGTAACGCTCGGCGTACAACCGCTGAGCGGCTCGTCCATTACAACCAGCAGCGCCATACGCCAAATGCATGTTAGCCAATTCAGAGTTTGTGTACCGTTCCATCCTACTACCGATCTGCAGACAAGTAACCCGAAGCTTAAGTAGGTACCGCACGTTCAAAAGACGTGTCTGCGCATACAACTACGTCATCTCGCGTTGTCGTCTACGCATTACGTATCTTTTGCATATCGATATGGTACGATATCTTTTGCATAAATCAGCAAAAAGCACCTTATGTAAATTTTATTGCGCGCACTGTGCATGATTGAAACCAGCTATGTTTGTTAAAAAAAACAAACAAACTGCAGTTTTAATAGCTTCTTATGATAAGTAAATTACTCTCTTGTTTTGTTTCTAACTGATCGTAGCGCCCCGTTTCCAGTTAGCGTCCGAAATGTCAACGAATTATGTTTTTTGCCCAAAGCGCCCCCTATCGATGTTTCTTTTTGTACCGTTCAACTGAGTTTCAGAGAGCCCCAGCAAACAGAATCATGAAAATGCATGCCATAAGTCAAGAAATCTGTTTGTTTATCTCCTAGGAGCCTTCGAGTTTCGACCACCCTGTACTTTGACATTTTATTCCGGCTCTTACGCTTTTTGCAGGGCTCTACTTTTGGGTTCAAACTTTAAGTTAGAGTATAAACTTTGGCGAGCATGTGTTAAATTATCAAAATAACGGGCTTAAAGTTGTTGTCTAGCTCTCCAAAGTCTGCAGCGCCCCCTATCCATGTTTTAAGAGATACGCTTATCAAATTGGTACTGAAGAAAGTCTAAACAAACAGAATCATTTCGACGCAACAAGCAAGAAAATCTAACCATTTCCCTAGTTTTTATGACGTTTCGAATTTCGGCACCCAAATTTTCAAAAGCGCCTAGCGCCTTACCATCGCGTCAGGGACCCTACATTCACTATTCAAAAATGTTCGTCTAGGTGTGCTCTATCGATCCTTAAAGTTTGTCACCGACGAGCTGAATCACCCTGTATATATCAATTTTGAACGGAGGGTGGTTTCGGGGTCTGGGGGTTATGATCGATGAAAATATACCAAAATTTTTTGAAATCGCTTTCCTCTGAACGGCTGCAATAGGTAGCTTTTTGTAATGAAAGCTACCTAAAAGTTTAACAACGTACAAGTTTCAGCCAGTTAAACTTTTATTTCATGTTTTAAAAGAGTTTATATGTAGTATACGTCTTTTAGTGAAATTTTTTGAAATCATTTTTGTGATTTTAGTTTCAATACGTAATATTTCTTCAATTTACATTTAATAAAATTTAGAAGTATTTTGCCAATTAAAACTATTTAATTAATTTAAATTTATAGGTGTTTTGTGCAACTTCACTCAAATAATTTGTTTAAAGTATTTTTTTAGTATTTTGTAGAATTAGGAAATGTGCAAATTTAATGTTCTTACAATAGAAAGTTAGAATTATTTCCGGACGGAAATCCCAGTCCCCAATCTTTGATTTCATGAAAGCTAACAAGATACAAAGTCAAAAGAAATCATTATTTTAAAAATATTTTTGTTTTGTACGACCAATAATGCTTTTGGATCAAGTGAAAGTAAAGTATCTATAACTCATTTTATAATGTATTGCAACTGACCGATATGTATTAAATGAGTTTTACAACAAGTTATTTCAATGGTACATTAAAGTGCCGTCGGCGCAAAAAGGGTTAATAGTGCGTTGTTAATAAAGAATAAAGTGTGTAACGTACCATATAAACTGAGTTCATTTTCCCCCACTAATATTTTTTAATGAATATATCAGTGTTGAATTTTTTTTGTCTCAGACAAAACTACAATTTAGGATTGCATCATAAGAATTCTAAACTTTTATAAATTACTTCCAGTTTATAATTTTATTCATCATTATGCTTTATTATATATATGATGCAACAATTCTAAAGTATATATATTATAAACGTATAAAACATAGATTCATAATATCAAAATAACATTTCATAAATATTTAAAAAATTCTGTTGGATAAATATCTTTGAAATGCATAGCTTTTGTAGAATACATCTTAAAATTTAAAGTGAATTGTTAAAAAGTACAATTTAAGTACATATTTTTCTACAGTAAGAAGCTAATTCCACATCTGCCAATTTTTACGCTTTTTTCGTACCGTTCTTTTACAACGGAAACACTTCTCGTATTAAATATGCAGATAAAATAAGGAATCTTATTCTGTTTAAAAATAGCATAAAAAGTAGTACATGTATAATATTTTGTTTTACTCTAATCGTCTTTATAATAGTCAAGAAAAAGAAAGGTGGCTAAAATAAAATAAATGTATAGCATTGTTATTGATAATAGTAACTCTACGCGACATGAATACGTCATATTAAGATGCAGATAAATGCATAACAATGTAAAACAAATTTTACTGTTTTAATAGAGAAAAAAAAACTGCGTTTAGTCACTTTCGAAAATATTTCTTCAACTATATGACCTCTGGATACTATGAAATGAGAATTTGTGACCAATTTTATTAATCTTCCTTATAGGTTTCCTCATTGGGGAAATATAAATGTCAAAACATATGCGGGAAGACTTGGAAACAAAAAGACGAGTATTTACCACATGGAATCACGAAAAATTCTTAAAATCCAAAATAAGAAAAGTTTTACAGTACATATAGAGAATACATATTACATACATAAAAGTTTAGGTCATAAAATATGTTTATGAAATAAAAAGAAATATGTACTTCTGAGGCGAGGACTGCATTTTTCTTAATATAAACTGAGAAAAAAAGTATACCCTTATAAAAAAAAAGAAAGTTAGAAAATGTTAGTTATTTGTTGATAGTAAAACTATCTATATAAAAATAAATTCTTATTTTAAAATGATATAAAACAAATGTTGTATGCAAAAGTGAGCACTTTTGCGTGTTTCTTGGATTGGAATTACGTTTCTATTATCTGCGGTTTAAAAGCTAATCGGCATTGCATCTATTTGCATCATCCGTGGCAAACACAATATTTTTTATTTATTTATTTTTTTTTTTGACTGAGCTTAAATGTATATAAATTCCACTTGTATCTGAAATAAGATTTGAATTCCATTGATGCCACTTACAAGGCATTATTCTACTTTGAAATAATGGTATTGTGTTCTTGAATATCCTTACATAGATAGTTGAAAGTCAGTGGCATTTCAGAATAAAAAAAGCAGATGAAGACAACATTTGTTTATATTTGCAAATGCATTCCATTTCGTTAAACTTCTAACATTTCATTGGTGTTATAGTGTTTCTTTTCTCCACTAACATTTCAGAAAGAAATACTCAAGGAATTTGCTGACATCTTAAACCTTTTTCATTCTGCATCATTTAAACAGCAGTTCTGTGAGTTAATCTTGGTTTACTGTTGTGTTAAATCTTTCAGAAATAAATGTTAGAAATATTTTTTTTTCTATAAATTTTGTTTTGTCTTAAACAAATTAATTCTTTATGGAAAATATTCCGACGTTAGCCATATTAAATCATTAATATCAATCATTAAAATCAAAAATTTTGAACTTCACTTACAATTTATCGGAAACAGTTTTTTACGCTACTTTATATACAGGGTGATTTATAAATATCGAAACAATAGGCTATCTCTTTAAATATTGCCCCTAGACAAATAATTCCAATTGCAAAGCTTTATAATATAAGGTGCCAAATTTAATGACATAAGTTGTAACTCCATGGGTAGTCTATTTGAGAAAATACAAAAACTAATTTTTTATACGGCTCCCATTGGGTAAAATTTCCAGTTAGGAAATTTTCTCTTATCCCTTCCTGAATTAAACAACAAAAAAAAATCACCTGGGTATCTGCAAAACTCGCAGAGTTATTAAAATTCATAATTGGTGACTCACGCCATTTTCCCATGCCTCTGTGTGACGAGTTATTGACTTATTTTGAATGCAAGATAGGGATCATCCACAAATTGCACGTTATTAAATGTCGATTTAAGATAGTGCCTCTCCTTTGGACATAAAATAGCAGCGTACAGATTTTAGGTTAATCCTTCTTTCAAATTATCCTTGAGGCCTTTATTAGAGGTCTGCACGGGTCGAAATATCCAGACCCAGCCAACACATAAAAAAAAAGAAGTTCCTCCCGGCCTGGAAAAATTTTTAAATCTTAGCCCGAGTATGTTCTGGCCTGATTGAATTTCTAGAAAACATAGTTTTTTTTACGTCGATATGGTTAAAAATTGTTTCGTATAAAAGAGTTCTGACCAAAAATAGCTTTATAGCTTTATAATAGCTTATACATTTTCTCTTTATATGTTTATAACCTTCATTTTTAAAGAAACCCCAAAGGCTGTGATATTTATTTTTTTTTTAATGAATCTCTATTTGTACGTAAATGTTTCACTTACCATTTAATATCGTTAATCCATAATCCATGTATTGGAGACTTTCAAAAATAATATACAGTAAAAATCTTCTAAGACGGAATCACACAGCAAAAAAAAAGCGCCTTGTAGACAATTTCCCATCTAAGGATGTGCATTCTATTCTTTTCTCAAGTATTATTGTATTCATTTTGCTTGGATCAAAAAATATTCCGTTTTAGATAGGATTCCGTAATAGGCAGGGTTTTTTCTCAGTTGTTTTACTGTTTTTTTTTTTTTTTTTTTTTTTTTTTTTTTTTTTTTTTTTTTCGTTTAAATTTACTGTCCTATAAAAACGATTTTTAAAGTTTCATTATAAATGGTCATATGTTTTAATTATAATGGCGATTTAAAACTATGTGCACTTGTTAATTTTTTGGGTTGAGCCAAAATTTATTGATTTGTGCATGGATTAGGTGAGTCAGAATGATTTTAATACGGGTTGAGTCGAGACCGGGACGGAAAATTTCGCCCCGTGCAGACCTAGGAAAAACCCAGTCCCGGTTCGGAATGAAAAATACATTAGGCCAGGCTGAAACTGGTCCGTCCCCAGAATACAGACTTTTCTTAACCGCTCACCGGGACGATGTAAAACCTGAAGTTGTGAGGGTTAAAATTATGAAAACACTCTATATCGGTGTGTTAGAAAAAAACCCTTGTTTTAAATAGTACAGAAACAAAGTAGAAAGAGCACAAGTTAAACTGAATCGGAAGTTTAAGCTACAGGAAAGATTTACGTACTTACCTGCAATTTTTTAAAAAGCATTTAAACATGTTATTAGGAACCAATATTTGTTTAAAACTTTAACTGTGATTTAAATTATTAATTTAAACTGTTAAAATAATTAATTTAAATTTATTAATTTAAATGCGTAATTAAAATTAAAATAAATTTAATTAAAATTATTAATTTAAACTGTTAAAAATAATTAATTTAAATTTATTAATTTAAATGCGTAATTAAAATTAAAATAAATTTAATTAAAATTATTAATTTACATTTTTAAGTCAAGAATTGTTAAAAAAAGGGTGCAAACTCGGACCATGAACTTTTTGATTATTTTACATTAATTTTGTTTGGACAAAATTGAAAATATTTTTTTTTTTTTTTTTGAAAATATGATTTATTTTTTAAATAAGTTACATCCTTTTTTTTAATTTTGTGTTTTTAATGTTTTTAATATTAATATTTAAAAAAAAATCCTGAAACAAATTAAAATTATATTTTCCTCTTTAATTAAATTTAAAAAAAGTTTGAAATTCGACGATAATATTTCGAGTTATAACGATTTTAAATTACCCCCAATTAAAAGAATGATAATAATTTAATTTTTTTTAAAAATTCAGATAAATTTTAGGATGTGATTTTATTTGCAAATTATATGGTTAATTATCAGAAAAACAGAAAAAATTAATTCTAACTCCATGAGTTTTGCAGATAGGAAGATGGAACTTTTTGTGTTTAATTCTGGAATGGATAAGGAAAAAATTCCTAATTGGAAATTTTACCCTACGGGGGCCGTATAAAAATGTAATTTTCGTATTTTCTCAAATGGACGTCCCATGAAGTTGTAATTTATCTCATCAAAATTTCCACCCTTTTTTTTTTATGAAATTTTGCAATTGGAAGTATGTGCCTAAGGGCATTAATTAAGGAAATAGCCTATTGTTTCGATATTTATGAATCGCCCTGAATATGCTTCTTTATTATACAACGTTCAGGAACATTAATGCTAAATACTTTTCCGAGTGTAACAGAAAATACTAAACGTTATCGATGACAACATTTAAATAATTGGATGTGCCAATCCTAAAACTTTCTTCAATGCAGTACAACTTAATATTACAAAATGTTGTTACAAATGTCAATACTTTAATATTATTAGTTGAATATTATACCAACTTTGACTTTCATCTTAAATCTCTGCATCAGTCAATTAATCGGAGTAGAAATGAGTTCATCTCGATCATGATATTTATTAAAATCAAGAGTTTTTACCCGACTGAAAAGAAGGGTTGTGTGTTTCACGCGTATTTGTGTATGTGGATTTATTTATACCCTCGAAACATACCAACGGCTTGGTGGATTTTAATGAATGAGCTCTCTATCGATTCGTCTTAACAGCCCGATGGTTATAGGCTAGGTTTTAATTTTATAAATTCAAAATGGCGGCCGTAAAATACAAAATGGCGGTAAAGAAGAAAAAACAATTTACTCACCCTATTGAGTGGCATGTCATTGGATAGGTCTTTCAAAATGAAGACGATGATTCATTGACTATTTTACAGTCAGAAGCTCCCTTAAAATATTATACAACCTGGAAGTTGTGTATGTATTGTGGATCTCTAGCTGTACTGCAGCTCTAACCATCATAGACATCTATAGATCTTATCAAAACAGTGTTTATAGGTAAGAACTAACAGTTAAACACAACTTAAAAGTCATCAATACAAGTAAATAAAAAAAAATAGTTAAGTGATATAAACAGGTAATATAAAAAATGTATATTTTAAGTAAATTTCTACTTAGGTCAATAAGAGAATTTTTTTCTCACATTCTTCTTTCCTTTTGAGTGGCGCTTAAAATGCCTTGATCAAGAAGGGGGCTCTCTCGGCCTTAAAATATCTTGAAAATTAATTAATACTATTGAAAATTAATTAATTTAATTTAATTAATGAATTAATATTTGAAAAAACTGGATTAACATCAAGTGTCATCCACTACAAGTTTAAAAAATTTATTTGAGCTTAATTGGATGAATAATAAGTATTTTATTAATGATTGAAAAGTTGAACAAGATATATATAGCGAGAGTGTGAGCTAACAGTAGGAATTGAAAAAAAAAATTGTTTCACATTGATGAGAAATAATTAATTACTTCGCTTTTTACGCAGTCGGGTTTTTTTGATTTTTTAAATTTAATTGTTTATTCCGTTACATGAACTTCATGTACTTTCGTACATGAACTGTTCGCGAATAGCCGGCTTATCAGGATGCGACGTTCCCACCGCTTTACGACCCTAACATAGGATTACGAAAAATCAAGACAATTATTTAAAAATCGCTATTACAGTGCTCCTTTATGCGAAATATTTCCAAATTCAGGGAGGATCTGCTTGGCATAGCTAAAAACACACACAAAAAAATTCATTCAATTCACACACATTTCTATAGTACAATAATGAAAATGGCACAAAAATCGTTATTACAGCGCCTTCTTCCGTCGGAATTTTTCCAAATTAAAGGAGAATCTGCTCGCTATAATCAAAAACACAAAAATAAAATTTTGTTCAATTCTATGCACAACTTTATGCTCTCTTTGATGGTACAATGGCGGTATACGGTCACACGGACATATGGACATAGGGACAGACAGACATTTTCTATAAACATGTTTGGGGGATTTCTGACTCTAAATCGTGTAAATCAGTCAAAAGCAGAAAATCGAAAAAGCTTTCGATTACAATACTTTCTTCAATTGAAGATAGAGAAAAGTAAAAATGAATTTAAGTGCTATATTTCTGCAGTAAAAAAAAGGGCTCTAATAGTGTTGTAAATAATGCAATATACTTAGATCGACATTTCGTTCTTCTTTAAATAAGCTTATGCTGCTAAAAATGATACTAAGATTATTACAATGTTATTTTAGATTTCACTTCAAAACTTTATTCTTATATAAACGTATTTTAAATAACACCATTATAATCAGATTAATATTTCGTTTCTAATTTAAGAAGCTTATGCATTTAAAAAGATACTAAGATAAAAATAAATAAATAATAATAATAATAAGATTTTATTCTTATAATAGTGGGGTTTAAGCCGCTTTTAAACTAGATTTAAAAGACTAGCACGATAAGTTAAGCTGTAGAAGTAAAATGTATAGTAAACAAAATATGTGTAAAAGATAAAAATGATAAACTTAGATTAATATTACTCAAATTTATACATTTGAACAAAAGAATTTAACTTTATATACACCAACTCTCAATAATACTAAACAAATATATCTAATGCATTTACATATTTTGTTACAAAACGTTGATGTAATGCACTGTAAATTTTTACAGTCATATTAAGTTAAATATATATATATATATATATATATATATATATATATATATATATATATATATATATATATATATATATATATATATATATATATATATATTAAGTTTAATAACATAGTTAAATAATTATGTAATGCATATTTAAATGAAAAGCACCTACGTTTGTTATATGTGTAATGATGAAGCGTTTTATCATAGTTTAATCATTAGGAGAGCATGTACTGTTAGGCTACTATTTTTTATTATAAATCTTAAGTATAAGATATTGCATCACCTCCTCAATATTTACATACTATTGCAGAACATTGTTTCGCTGTTAAAGAGTGAAAATACATAAAAATATATTTTCTGCGATATTTTTACTTAGAATTTTTCTTAACAGGAATAAGTGATAAAACTTATTAGAAACGTAAATTTACATAAATTATTATTAAATTTAAGTAAATATAGTATTAAAATAACAAATTTAAATATCGGCAATGAAGTTCTGTAAATGAACCTTATTAATATACAAGATTATCAGGGGAAGCTTATAAGGAAATTGTACTATTTCTTATTATCGTTATTTATAAAGGATCGGACCCCAGCCAGTGGCTGAAAGGATCTACTCTGAAAACTGGAGGTGCTGCGCTCGAGTCCAATTGCGCCTAATAAGTTTCCGGATTACGCGTGCTTTTGAAAATAAAAATATTTTTAAATAAGTTTATTACTCTGATATGCTTACAATCCACGTTTGATAATCTTCTTTATATTTTGTTGTTTTTAAAAGATAGGAACAGAAATTAACGTTCCACTTAAAACTATATTTAGAAGTACGCATTGCCCGTTTACATCCTTGTGTAAACACTATATACAAGAGTTTTGATTTTCTCTGTTTTACAAGACAAATCTGATAAATTAACAAAATTAACATTAACATAAAAATTACTATTATTATTAAGTTTTTCCATCATGAATAAATTCAATGACGCTAAAACACCAATGTGTCTGGCTAAGAAAACTGATTAATACACTATAAAAACGACTCAGCAGAGTTTCCGAAAATCCGTGACGAAAAACCACATTCTAATACACTTTTTAATACGAAAATAAATTTTTCATTAAATATTGAAAATATATTGGCTTATGAGGTATCCAAAAATAATGAACGCATTTCGGAATCATGGATAAATCGAAAGATATTGTTGAATGCTTTCGTTTGTGGATTTTTGCAAAAGTCATCACGAAATTGTAAATTCGTTTGTCCTTATATAAAATAATGAAATATCGCTATACTATACTATACTAGGTTGAGCAAAAAGTTCTGGGAAATTTGTGAAAGTTGCATTGTTATCAGGCCCGTAGCTAGGTGGGGGCCAGGTCGGGCAAAGCCCGACCTAGCGCGAGACTCTACATTCCAAAAAAAACAACCAATATAAATTTCTATTTTTTTTTTTTTCAAATTTTTGTCCAACCTACCATGGAACTAGCTAGACATTTCGATCGCATTATCACCCACTATTCCACTTTAAGTAACTTTCATGTAATACAACATTAAATTTCCCTTTTTTTTCACCCCATGACAGACCTAATCAAAGAGAACCCCCCCACCCTGTACCCCTCTATTTCGTTTTTAGACCGGCAATTAAAAATAGTAAAAATTTCAACTACACCTTTTTTTCTCTCTCTCTTTCTCTTTTAACAGGTCTGTCGGAAACTGTGGCATTGGTCATTTCCACAGACTTCTTATAGAAGTATCTTTACTCTGAGGTCATTCCTGCCTTTTTTCGCTTTGTAGAAAGTATTCCACAGTCCTCACCGCCTCACAAAGAAATATGGATTAGCTTATATCCGTAAAACTTGCTTTCTTTGTACAATTGTCACCATCATACAAAATTGATCGTAAGGAAGGTGGGGTTGAAACCAAAGGCTTCTGAAATTACAATGAAACAGCCTACAGTATTATTTCGTTAACTTCAATAAGCTGTACCTTGACAGTTCTTCTCAGTGTACTTAGAATACATGTGTTCTATGTGCTTCTGCTTGTTTCACCGAAAATTGATTGGATTCCCTGAAACTTCCTAATCCAACTTTCAAGCATATGGACTTTTTCTTTTTCTTTTGTCATGTATGTTTACTTGTTAGCTCAGGGAAGAGGGGTCAACTAAACCCAATAGGCTGTTTGTTTCATTTTTCGTACTTTTTATTGCATATTAAGGAATAATAAAAATATGTCAAACAAATCTCTCAAAATTTTTTTGTAGGAGAAATGTAATTATATTGAAAATATCATCTTTAATCAATAGAATATCAAATTTTGCATTGATTAACTGATATAACTTTAAGTTTCAACCAAGAAATTTACAGAATTTTTTAAATTGTTTTTAATATTGTTTTTAATAATTGTTTTAAACTTTTCATTATTTTTACGGATTTACGTGACTTTTAGCAGAAGAAATTATTACCGTGTTACACTTTTGCATGAATTTCACTTTAAATAAATTTTATGTAACATAACATAAATACCTTTCCATCTCAAACTAAAAAACATCTGAAAGGAACGAAATAATATCAATCAATAATAATTAAAGGGATAAAAAGGAAAAAGTTACGATAAGATTTAAATAACTACACTTCGATTTTATAATACAAAGTTTTTCCTCGCAAAAAATATTACTTTTTCATATTCTTTAAAGGGAGCTGTGTGCCGATAATAATATGATTCAAGTAGATTAAAAAAATTTCACACATTTGCTTACACTTTAAAAAGACTTTTTACTAACGAACAACGTAACAAATTAAATCCATCATAAGCGCTGAATAAAAAATGTTTGGGGGTACATGGGAAAATAAATCATATGGAAATCATCCTAGAAAATTTTAGAAGAGACGCCCCCCCCCCTCCCCTCGTGAAAATAAGAAATAGACAATGGAAGGTCTGTCCCTTCGTCTCTGTGATTGCCTCCTATCCCTCTGAAATTTTAAAAAGTCGACACTTCTAAAATAAACCAATCTTTATTTCATATTTATGTAATATAATATGTCGGGCTACATTGGTTACTTACTAGCGGATTCATAAGGTCCTTTTTATTTTTAAATTCAAAAATTTTATGTGTGCTCTTATTAAGAAACAAAGAGATTGAATAGACGATTCCACATTTTCGTAAAAGCAAATCTGTTTCCAGAAAATGCCGCAAAAGGTGCTATTATAAGCAAATTATTTGAAGCGATAACCTGACAAAGGCCATCACAAGATAGAAATACATTGCAACTCAAAGTGTAATACATTTACCGAAAAGTGAAAGACGGTATTAGATTTCAAATCACTTCAGTAATAATGCTTGTAAGTTTTATGTTTCTCTTATAAATATGGTAATGGCGAATCTGTAAAAAAAAAAAATCGTATTGTTGAGTCTGAAATTTTTTTATATGCGTAATATGTATATATTTACAAATATAGGAGGATTGAACTTTGTACCGATATAAATGAAATATGGATCTCACAAACGTAAAAATTTGCAAAAAACTCTGTCAATGCAACATTTAAAAATTAAAGTTTAAAACATAGAAAAGTGAGAGCTAGGGAGGCGCACCTCACAGCTCGCGGTCAGAGGCGAAATAGCATCTATACTATATTTGTTCCATGCTATAACCATCTGTAAACCTAAATATTTGTTATTTTTAGTGCCGAAAAGTATGTGCAAATATAAAATATTTTTTAACATAGTATACAATATATACAGTCAAATATGTCTAAGAGGAAGAAATTTCAGAGACCCATGTTTTTAAACATAGATATTTTCACGAAATCTGTTTAACACGGAAACAATCTGTGTAACGCGGAACCGGACTTTCATTTTGAGGTCCCATGTAGCAAAGTTACTGTTTTAGACGGAAGAAAATTCCGTTTAGAAATATAAATGGAAAGAAACCTTATCTTTTAGTGACATGTATAGTCCAGTCCAACTCCCAGAGGTCAGAATGGTGCCTCACTGACTGATGACAGTGACGAACAACAATATTAGATTTTTTCTTTCTAAATAAGTTTAAGATAATAGGATTGTAAGGCATTTATTAATGTCAAAATTAGATTAATTTTAACACAATTATTCTAATTGGTAAATAAATCATAATAGATCTAAAATTCCAACTGTGCGAAAAATGTCCGGACCAGGATTATTTATATAAATTGCTATTTTAAAAAGTTATATTTACATCTAATATAATGTAAATATAATTTTTTTTCACTAAAACCTGTAATTTTGATTTATAACAGTGTCTTTGTGTACTATCAATTTGTAGTGTAAATTTTCATATTTATTTAATTTTTAAAAAATTTGAAAGATATGTTACTTTTAATTTTTAGCCAGAGAAATGTTTAATACTCTGTGAACGGGATGTAAAGTTTCTCTGTCTAAGCCGGAAATCTGTCACTGGCGGAATTTTATTTCTGTCCCAAGCGATTCCGCCTTAGACAGATTTCACTGTATAGAGATATACATACGCATAAAATAGCCTCCCTCCACTCCATACATGAATTTTGATAACTCTTCATTAATATTATAAACAATCGAATAGCGTTTTATTTATTATGTGATGATTTCTTGATAGAAATCGATTTCTTTATGATGATACCGTCTTGTAATATTTATCACGGCTCTCACTTGCGCCATTTTTTATATTTTATTGGCACCACTTTCTCAAAACAAAATTAATTTACACACAACTCAATAACATGGGCAGGAGAAATACAGTACAAAATTTACTTTTTAAAATTAGTGATGCCAATAACATGAAAATATGCGCAACTGGGAGCCCTGATTTAGGCAACAAAAATCAGTTTAAACATTGACACTTTACCAGGATTTTCTGAAAAATGCATTCTTTTGATAATAAAAGAGAAAACGCTATTCGATTTCTTGGAACCTTATGGGGGGTATATGAAATAATTATGGATGAATGTGACCTAACAGGCATCAGTCTTAAGCATAAACAATACGTATATCTATTTTTAAAAATTATATTAAAGAAATATTGATCTTTTATGGGAAATGGTCAAGTGAAAATATAAATTAAAAAATATTTTATATTTGCACAGACACTTCTGTTCTAAACACTAAATTGTATAAATATTGTTTATTTTTGATCAAATGTAGCACGGAAAAAGCAAAAAATGCTATTGTTTATTCTGAAACTGGGAGGGCACTGGTTTGTATTAATTAAGTCTTGAATAAAAGAACACAATCATGAGAATTTAGAAAACTTCATCTATTAAAAAAAAAAAAAAAAAAAAAAAAATAGAACGCCCGTGTGCAATTTTGAATTTGCTGCCACTCGCAAGCATCTTTTTTTGCCTTTTTAGTTTGTCACATTTGTAATGCTTATTGTTAAGGTTGCCTAGCTTCAAGACTGCAAAGAGATTGCCTCTCACAAGAATCATTAAGCAGCCGAACTGTCTAGCACCCTTTAGTACTTCCTATTCAGTTATTTTCTTTCATATCAATCACTGGACCACCTATGGTGTGAAATCGTGTTATTCATCCTCTGAACACTTAAGGGATTGTTTTTCTAAATAAAGAGATAGTATGAAATATTTTCCCAGAGTTACAGTTTTTGAAGAATTTACAATGGGACAATATCGATGCAATTTTTCGTCCCTGTGATTGTGCTGCCTACGGTCATGTGTTTGTTTGTGCAGGGCCGCCAAAAAGTTTTCGAGTCCCGGTCAGCAATTTCGAGGAATTGACTTAGCGACTGCTGAACTAGAGATTTGCACGGGCCGCCTCGGGCCGGGCCATACTTTTTTCTGAAGGCTCGGGCCGGGCCTAACTTATTTTTTCTGTACATAGCCAGGACTGGTTTCATTCTTAGTCTTCAAGGCCTAAAATTTTCAGTCCTACTTTTGATCCAACCCGTATGAAAATCATTGTCTCAGCGTAGCCTGGTCCATTCAAAGGTAAAATTAGGCCTCGCCCAAACTTTTTTGCAAAAAATGCATGCATTTTTAAATCGCCATTATTCGACACTTAAACTTTAAAATTTATTATTTTTAAAGAATAACAGATTTGTGCGCTTATTAAAATATAGCTAAATTAAAATCTAGTAAAACATGTGTAAAAGAACCCGCTTATGACGGTACACCGTTTTAAACAGAAAATCCATGCAAAATTAATATACTACTATGTAAGAAAAGAATACATAATACGTTTACTCTTGCTAAAAGGAAACATGTCTACAACGCATTTTTCCACTTTTCTATGCAATTCCGTCTTAGAAGATTTTACTGTAAAGCATTTTTCAGATTTTTAACACTTCAGTAGATGGAATATGGATTAACAATAATGATAACTGAAACATTTACATACAAGAAATAGAGATTCATTAAAAAAATAAATATCGCAGCTTGCGGCACTTTTATAAAAATGAAGATTATAAACATGAAAAAAAAGATAAATAATTTTTGCTCAGAACTCCTAGTACGAGACACATTTTTAACCAAATCGACGTAAAAATCAATTTTTTGTAAAAATCCACTCGGGCCGGGCCGAGATTTTAACTTTTTTCCGGGCCGCGCCGAATTTTTTTTTTCAATGAGTCGGGTCAGCCCCGGGGATTTCGGCTCGTGCAGACCTCGATCCTGAACATCCGTTTGTGAAAATAATGCACTATGCGCTAGTTTTAGCTCAGCTGTTGCGCCTTTTAGATGATAATCAACCTTTGGTGACAGAGTGAAAAAAGGGTTCTCGATTTACTAGTTATATATTTTGGAAAAGTGTGTGTGAAATGATTACCTTATCTGTGACTACAAGACATATTTGAAAATATGGATATCCGTTCATTTATATATAATCGTGAACTAGAACAGGAAAAAGTGAGTCCCGCTCCTAAATCATGTGTAAATAGTAATGATAAAAATTCATTATCATTAACTACTAAAAGTACACCAGAAATTCTCAATCTCGATTTGTCTAAAAGTAACAAGGCAAATAAACAAATTATTCCAAGGAAATTCATAAGAAAAAAAAAATCAACGTTCTTTTCAGGGTGCTTGGTAAATGTTTGGTAAGTATTTAAAGTAGAATATTAACCTATGAATAATAATTTCCAAAATTTTAAATTCAGTTATTTGGAAACACTATTTTTAGAGGTTTTACTTTTGAATAAATTAACTGATTGCATGATTATTTTTAAGTTCTAGACAATCTATACCTTTAAAACAAACAAACATTTTATTGATATTTTTATTATAACTTTTATATATATATATATATATATATATATATATATATTTGCTTAATGTAAAATGGAGAATGAATGTAATAAGGAGTGAAAAGCAATAAAGATTTAAAAATTTGGAACATGGATTCAAAATCGTGGGAAAACTGTTAAAAAAATATATATTTTTAATCTTTGACACATTTGTGTTGTGCCCTTGGAAGAAATTAAAAAAAAAAAAAAATTCGTACTGAGTTCAGAAAAATCTTATGTTTTAAATGAGAAACATTTACCCTTAAAATTTCAGTACATATTTTTGAAGAACTACAAATAAGAGACTGGAAAAAAAATGAAGAAATAATCTGCCCTCCCTGGAAAAACGTTTGCCCTACCTGGAAATATGGTCTAGCTACGGGCCTGATTGTTATGCGCAAATTAACAGCAAAAGCAACAAGGACTATTCTTAAAGTAGAGAGCATCATAGTCCACGACATCCTGCCATCGTTCTGCCAGATTACGGATTTGCTGGAAGTACAAAGTTTGTTACCGTACCACCACCTTCACCCCTCATTAATTTCATCGACGGCTTTCAGAATCGTTAGACCTTTCCTCCAATAATGCCGGATCAACACACGAAAATCATACTGTTCAATAAGCATTTTGGAGCCGAAATTCCTCAACTCCTATAGATATACGACTAGTACTTCTATATATGATACAAATTCTGGTAACTATTAGATTAAAAAATTCCCAGAATTTTTTCTCAACCTAATATATTTATTCAAGCATTCAAACAAAATTATCTTTATCCAGCCAAATCCAATCTAATTAATAAATGAGAGTAATATTTTTATTATTATTATTATTATTATTATTTTATTTTATTTTATTTTTTTTACAGGAGAAGTGATTTTACGAGGTCGCTTCAGAAAGTAAAGATACACCTTGGATAAGAAGAAAGACAAAGTTTCAATCAGGTGTTTGGTAACACATACTATAATATTCAACATTTGACCTTTCTCTCGCATTCATTCGTTATTTGCGCGGTGAATCTGCTTCGTGTAGCACGTGTTTATAACGGATGCGTCAATTCAGAATCCTACCAAATGTGAAGTGTTTTCCGTGATATGTTTTCTTCGTGAAAAGGGTTAGCTTAAAGCGGACATTCACAAAGAAATTATTTCCGTCTATGAGAACATTATGAATCGGCAAAATGCAACGAATTGTTGTCGTGCTTTCACTGGAGGTACGAACAATGTTCATGAAGAACTCAGCACAGTTAAGCCATTGTGATCTCTGATGTTCCGGACCTTGTACCAAGCAACTACCAATTATTGTTTTACCTGCAGAAACGTCTCACAGCACAAAACTTCCATGATGATGATGAGATAAAAATCGATGTTGAATTGTGGTTTCAGGAACAGGCGGTAAACATCTATGACTTTGGGATACTAAAACTTGTACCCAGACTTAAAAAATGCTTGAAAAATGACGGCAACTCTGCCTAAAAATAAGGCATATACCTGTAAGAATCTTGTAATGAAACATTTCATCAGTTGAAAGATTTCTGAATGAGTATGCAACATTGTATCTTTACTTATCGAAAATCCCTCGTAGTTGATATACTTTTCTACTTTCGGAAGTAAATACTGCATTGTTTTTCATTATTTTTAGAAATTAAACGCTGGAAGTGATTTACTATTGCAAAAATATTAATAAAATTAAACTGTATGGTATCCGTTGATTCTAAATTTTCTAAAATACGGATCACTTAGCAGTATTTTAGCAATATATATTATTTTTATATATACTATTAACTTGTTTTCGAAGACCACTCATAAACGACTTGTGTTCTCGTAATTATTTAGGAACACTGCAAAAACCAAGGATAAATGCTTCTGGACATAACAAAGCTTTACGAAAATATTATATAACCTCTTGTGGGTTATTCAAGATTATGAATCAAGTGTTCCCGGATCATTAGTTACTTCAGAAACAAAAAACTTTCTAGTACTTATACATACACTTATCTTATACCATCATTTCAGACTTTATTATCGTAGTAAACTTTCTAGTATTTAAAGTTTCATTTCAGAAACAAATATACTTTTGCTCCCTGTTTTACAAAATTATTTAACTAAAAGATAGAGAAAGATTCGAAAGATTTCCGAGTAGGTATTACATTACTTTAATATATTTTTTTGTCAATACGAAAGACTCGTTTTATTATATCTACCAATTTTTAAATAAGCATTCTTATATACAGTCAGCGTGTTAAATTAACAGCATTAACATTAGGGGTTCGTTCAACACCTTTGGTCAAAATTTTCAATTTCCTCTAACATTTTCCATTTTCTATTGCAATTTTGCATACATGAAGCATGAAGATTGTTGCAGTAAAGAGTGTTTCCCCTTAAAATACGTTTTGTCCGATGAACGTAACGTCGCAACCGCGAGAAAACAACTTTCTAATTTCAGCTCTACACTAGAAGTTTCTGGCGTCACAAAACACTGTCGGAAATGCGACAGAAAACAAAGTCGAAAATAAAAACGTCTGAAACGTCTGGAATTGATTTTTTTTAATGACGTTTTTCAAAATGTGCGAATATTTTTCTAGAAAGCAATTTTTCCGAAATCCTACATTTTCTTTAAGTAATGATAAACGTTTTTGCTGCATCTTATACCACCGAAAAATAAAAGTTTAAAAGATTAATTATTTATTTCAACTCGAATTAAGTTGCGGCGAAAAAAACTTCCTTTACTGCTCAAATGATCGTCATTTGTCCAAAAACATCTTGCAAACTAAATGTTGGTATACATAAACTTTAAAAAACAGTCAAACTGAGAGCAGAAAATTCAATCTTTCAGGCGGAGCTGCACGCAATAATTTCGGCAATTAATTGGGCCATTAACTCCCCTTATACAAAATTCCAAATATTAAGTGACAGTCAATCTACTATTAAAGCCTTAGACAATTTATTTCCAACTAACCCTTCAATTTATTACATCCATAATTTAATTAAACAAAATCAAAATAAAATTGTTTACATTACTTGGATAAAAGGCCACATTGGCATAGCGGGTAATGAACTGGCGGATGAGCTGGCGAATGATGCCGCCCAGTACTGCGACCTACCAGTGGATCGAGGAGTTAAATTGCCTCGGTCCTATCTTATAAAATGTATTCGAACCCAATTACTGGACAGGTGGCAGTACAACTGGGATCACTCAGGGGGTGGCAGATATACGCACGGGCTGGTACCAAAAGTTCAGAACCAAATAATTTCAAAAGATAAAGTATCTATTTACTTTTTAACAGGCCGCCGCAGCTTCCCGTCTTTCCTTTATAATATCGGCAAAAAAGATGACGACCTTTGTAAATGTGGTGGTCGAGGAGACCCGATGCATTACATTTTCGGCAACTGCAAATTCATGAAGTTTAAATTTCACAGAACAGAAACGACAATCCTTCAGGACATCCTAAAAATAATTAATGACCCGACACAACTTAAAAAACTTTATGCTAACTACGATATTCTCAATAGCCATTATTCTTTTATTAAATATAAATACATTCAATAATTACCTCTTCTGATTGCCTGTGGTGGACATGTCATGGGTCCACGTGGTGTATGGAAGGGTGTTTTTGAGATTGTTTTATTTTTAAGAACTTAAATACCACTAGAAATATTGTAAATATGTATAAATATTTTTGTTTAAAAGGGTGAAAAAAAGGGAAAAAAATATTTCTTATCAAATGAAAAGATGAATGTAAATACTTAAAATTTTTTCAAATAGTACGTAAATTCCAAAACATACAAATCATAATCGTAATATATTTCTAGGCTCGCCCTGAAACAATAGGGTAGCCAGTTGTGATTGGTAAAGAATCGCCATCTTAAATAATCATAAATTTTCACAGGCGGTCCGGGGACACGTCACTTGCCTCTTGTGCTCTCCTCGGCGTGTCAGGCGGGTCGTTCTGAAGTCTTCTTTCCGGAGACTGGGGTTCTGGGCTTGTTTCCGCAGGTAGTAAAACTTTTCCCTGCCCTGGGCTTGGGGGTTACACCTAACCATAAGCCAAAAGCGGGTTCCCAGGGTGGGTGCTTACTTACTTACTTACTTCATAAGCTGGCTTTATAATATTTTCAGATGCTTGCGACCATAAAAAGCGGTTGCTAAATTAAAAATTGACGACATTCACCTGCAGGTACTCCCTGTCGCACAAGGCGTATTATTATTATTTTATACACAAAATTTGAAATATGTAAGTGAAATGATAATAAATATAATGTAAGAAGTTTGCTCAACCGTTTCAACCGGAATTTTACTTATTATAGAAACACTTACGAAATCCACACAAAAATTAAGACAAAACTTAAAATAAAAAAGTAAATATTAAACATTTTGGACTAAAAATCCATTTAAGATCTTTTTTGTTCTTTAATACTTGTGAAAATTTAAATGCATTTTTAGGCTTGACTAATACTCAATTTACATCATAGCATAAAAATAGTCATCAAACAAGAAATATTAAAAATATTTCTTACCTCTTTTTGACTAACTGTAATTCAGCATCTCTTATAGACAATTGAAAGATAAATAATAATCTTAAACCAAAGAAAATATGAGATTTTGGAAGTGTGTACGAGGATAATAGATAAGAAATGAACCTTTAATTAGAAAATGTTTTAAATATTGTTGAGATTCAAATTGCACAATTATTTCTTAAAGATTAAATAAAGCTCACAAATGTCTAAAAACAATTGCTGAAGTTAAAACTTAATTTTTAATGAATAATGTATGTTCAATAGATAAGTTTTTGAAAATTGCCCGTAATATCCTAAAACCCATTTTACTCCGCCTAACCCTAATACTTATCAAATGTAAAAAAAAAATATTTTCTGAAATTAAAACTTATATTTAAATAACAACATATATTCAATAATAAGTTTTTGAAAATTGCCCGTTTTTTCCCACTAACCATTTTAGCCTACCTTACCCAACTACTTAAACACTTCTATAAATCCTTCCCAGAACTGCACCGACGAAATTCAAATGTGATTTTTAAAAAGTCTGAGAAATCAATTTAAATCTCGCATTTTAAATTATATGAAACCTTTCACTCGATTAACTCACAGACGTAAAGCTTCTTTACAAATTGCATTCTAAAGACATAAAGCGATTATTCAATTGTCATCAAGTGAACAGAATTTCTTATATAAGGCTTTCTTTTGAATACATGTAACAAAAATATAAAATATACGAAAACAATGTATTGAATTATTTTAAATTAAAATGACAGTTCATAGTGAATAACTCACAATGTATCATAATAATGGAATTTCTTTGTGATATGCACATACAGGTGAGAAGATAATTGCTTCAGTTTTAAAAGAATTTAAAAATGTATTGTTTGAAAATAATTTAAATTTCATTTGATTTTCGCATTTTAAAGGATTTTCTGTCAACGTATATGTTAACTTTTCAATTTACAGCTGAGAAAATAGAAACGGTTTATCTTTTTTTAAATTTAAATTTGGATTAATTTTATTAATTTAATTTTAATTTTAAAATTTTAAATTTGGATAATTTAATTATCCAAATGGGTCGGTTAATTTTAAATTTGGATTTTAAAATTTAACCAATTAGCTGTTAACCAGAAATAAAAAAAGTCTTCTGATTATCTATAAAACAAAGATATGTTTTATCAAATCTTGAAATTCTGGCATCTTATCAAACAGTTTTTTTTTCAGCACCTGATATTATTATTTTTCAATTATATTAAAAATGGTTTCCCCTTAAATATTCCATTTTTTTATGTTAACCTGTCTCAAGAAAAAATACACAAGTTTAAAGAAATCTTTTGAAAACTTTTCCGTATAAATATTTGTATAGTTAAACGCTAATCTTCGTATTATATACTTTAGCTCATTACTGTTCATATCTACTGGATGTGTTTAACACTATTTGTACCACGATTTTTTATATACCTATTTCTACCAAAAGGTGTCTTTACGTTTAAATATAAATAATTGCCAAAACTGTGGGGATTTCAAATTATCAGTTAAATATATATAATTTGAGCAATATTTTTATTAGTACATCGATGTAGATTTATTAGAGATTCTTTAATCAGATTATAAATTCTAGATAAATTCAACAAACTACAATATATATATATATATATATATATATAATATAAATATATACAACCTAAATGTAATCAGACCTATTTTACGTCAGCAGTTACAACAATTTAAAAATATCATCTTCTTCCTTTTTCTTTATAAAATCGAACATTTTAATATTACTAACTTAAGAAGCTTTCAGTACCATGTATAAAAATTCAATTTTTCTAACAAGAACAACAACAACAGAAATCATAAAAACAGCAGTGTAAAAAAAATATTTCCTTATTCAATCTCACGGTTTTTAGAAGAATGAAAACAAAATTCATGCGTATTGAACTCACTATTGGAGAAGAAAACGCGTTATTTCATTTTTTAGAAGTACACTGTAAAACAAATAATGCCAGTTTTCCGGTAGGAATCGAAAAAATAGTTGCCCTTATCGTACCGGAATTATTTACAACCCAGCTCGGAATAAAATCCGTAAAATACCGTTTTACTGACTATTTCCTTATTTTTACGGATTTTATTCCGAGCTGGGTCGGAAATTATTCCGGTACGATAAGGGCAACTATTTTTTCCGATTCCTACCGGAAAACTGGCAGTATTTTTTTACAG
This sequence comes from Maratus speciosus, assembly GCA_963932465.1. Classification (NCBI taxonomy): domain Eukaryota; kingdom Metazoa; phylum Arthropoda; class Arachnida; order Araneae; family Salticidae; genus Maratus; species Maratus speciosus. The sequence goes on from OZ010789.1 coordinate 69,902,461, forward strand.
TGCAATGATCTACACTAAAATACAACATGGCGGAAAAAAACAAATATCAAAATTATGCCGCAACTCCTGTATTTTACGCTACTACTGAAATCGGGATTTTCTAATCTGATTATAATTGGTATGATGCTGTAAAATTGTGTTGATATTTATATGTAAAAATATCTCAAATTTGAAATTATGAAATCCTTAGAAATTAGGAATTATGAAGTCCTTAAGGGATCAAAAGACACCTCCTGGTAGAAATAGGTATTAGGGTGGAGTGAAACAACTGAAAATCGGAAAATCGAAATGTAATACCGCGCATAAGTTGTGTATGGTCCTCAGTAATAAAACTGCGCTGTTTTTTCGAAATCAAATTTTATCTTCAGGTGCCCCCGAGCGCTTAAATTTTTGCCAAACTCGTCCAAAACACCTTGTAGAATTCATAAATAAAAATAGAAATAAAGCTAGAAAACAAAAATGTCATACCGCGGAGACGTTGTGTATGGCATGTAGTAGTATGCCTGCACAGGTTTTTCGAAATCAAGTTTTATCTTCCAGTTGCCCGGGTCGACTACAGTTTTAGCAAAATTCGTCAAAAAGGCCTTGCATAATTTATAAATCGAAGTAACCATAAAGTTGAAAAATAAAAATCTCATACCGAGTAAAAATCGCGTAAGGTATGTAGTAATATGCCTGCTCATTTTTTTCGAAGTCGCATAATATCTTCCAGGGACTCAGTCATTCGATATTTCGAAAAAAATGCCGAAAATTTCCATTTATCTATTGTACCTGTATAATAGAATTCCTCACACAAGAAGCAACAGTGCAATACAAACACTTTATCTGCGTAAAGTACACAAACAATTAATGTTCAAGAAGGAAAACAAACATTTAAATCTTTTAAAAGTGTTCAAAAAATTTAAAGTTCTGTTAACTCATTAGATTCCAAGCTCCAAAAAAGAGAATGACCTTAAAGTCCCAACGAAATAGCCGAAAATTCTCCTCTTTTTCTCCCCTTTCTGTAAGAGGTCAGTTGTGGAAGCGACAACCCACTGCTTTCTCTCACTCGTCAAATTTCGACAGGTGATACGTCCCTCGTTTATCATTCTGCTTCATTTACAGATAAAGGGTTAAGAAAAGAAACACAAAGATTGAAAATTTTCAAAGATTACCTTTTGTTTACTGCATGTTTTTTTCTTCCCCTTGAAATTCCAGACAAATAAACCTTTTATGTTTATAGAATTACGCCATTTCAATGTAAATTTTCATTTACTTAGTGACACTAAAAAAGAGTATATTTGAACTGTATTCTTAATTTTAAATTATAATTACCCAGAAAAGTCTTTTCGTTCAAATAATTATATTTTTAAAATATACTACTATGTAAGAAAATTATCATAACTTATATGTATATAAACTAAAGAGTTCAAAAATTCTATAATATATATATATAAATAATAATAATAATGTGTAAATTCAGTTACGAAGCTGAAAAACTTGAAATGGAAAGCATTCTAAAAACCGAAAACTTTTCGAAAATCACTGGCGAAAAAAAAAGAAATCGTGTCTTCACAAATCTCGAAAATACATTGTTTTTTGTGGTTATAAAAATACAGAACGCTTTTCAGAATCATGGGTAACTAAGAATAGGCTATTGCAAATTTGCTTCTGTGTTTATATATATATATATATATATTTATTTAAATATATATATATATATATATATATATATACTGCTGGCCATTAAAATTGCAACACCATGAAAGATTGAAATAATAAAAAAAGATATTTATTGTACGTAAACAGTATGGCATGAAAACAAAATGATAAAATTTTTAAACAGTTTGGGGGTTTAGAGGGGTGCGAAATTGTTAGAAAAAGCTGCTTCCCCTGGCAGCTAAAATGGCCCTTACCCATGCCTAAGCATGGAGTGAAACTGGGCTAGGAGGACAGAAACGGGCAACTCGCTCCATGCCGCTTCAAGTCTATGCCACACTTCATCAACCGGGTTAACTGGAGAAGGGTGGCGAACCAGTCTCTAAGCAATTCATGACCAGATGTTTTCAACGGATGACAGATCTGGAGAACATGCAGGCCAGGACAGCAATCGAATACCCTGCGTATCGAGAAAGGTCAGTAGCAACGATGTGCAACATGTGGCCTTGCGTTATATTGCTGGATGATGGCGTTTGGCAGCCCTCGAAGACAGGGAACAACCACTTGACGTAAGATGTCAAAATGTACCCATACGCGTTCAAATTACCGTCGATCCAAAGTAGAGATGTGCATGTTGTGTATCCAATGACACCATCACACCAGGTTCGAGACCCATAGGCCGATTTCGAATGCAAGCAGACGACAGGCGTTCTCCTCGGAGCCTCCAGACACGTATTTGGCCATCAGAATACTGTACGCAGAACCGGGACTCGTCTGAAAAGACCGCATTGTGCCAATCTTGTATCCAGCTTTGTCGTTCGGCGCACCAGATTTGTCGACTCTCTCTATGCTGCATTGTCAAGGGAGCCCACAGTACTGGTCGCCGTGCTGACAGTCCACACTGTGTCGTCGCACCGCACGAGCAGCTACTGGGTGCGCTGCAAACATGCCCATTTCCTGACTAATAGTCCGTGATGTGGTTGTACGGTTTTCCAGGGCCAACCTCACAATATGATTGTCCCCTCGGGTGTTAGTCATGGGAGAGCGTCGAGATCCTGCATGCCGTTCAATATGACCCTCAGCAATACATTGATACCATATCTGCATGATAGTGGCTGGATTTCGATCAGTGCAATGGGTGATATCACGTAACGATAATGCACACTCTCGATAGGCAACGATCCTGTCTCTATCGAATTCGGACACTTGGTGGTAAGCATTTCTTCTTATTATTCGAGCCATAACACGATATCCTGAGTAAACACCAACCTTACAAAGTGCTTTCTGAATGAGAAATCCACTACTCAACTTTTCTTTTATGCAGTGCTTCAGATGTCGTTTCTCCCTCCTGCCTCGTCTAAATGCGCTGAAATTCTAATCATTTGCATATTCCAACCTCTTCTTCTTTTATGTGATTTTCACGTTCGTGAGATCATTCCTTGCTGGTGTTTCAACTTTAATGGCCAGCAGTGTATATATATCTATATATATATATCTATATCTATCTATCTATCTATCTATCTATCTATATATATATATATATATATATATATATATATATATATATATATATATATATTGCTAAGAAACATTTGTCTATTTAATAATGACAAAAAATGTAGAAGATTAAATTAGAGTTCTCCGGCAATCCAGGCCAAATTAGATTTTTTAAAATTATTATTAGCTCTTTCTTTCGGAACGGAGAAGAGTCGTATTTCCTTTTTTTCTGTAGATCCGGAGCTTGGGTGGACATGGACTGTATTTTTTCTCGGCCGTTACAGATAGGAAGTTAATTCAATTATTATTTTATTATTAGTTTCTATTCTATTTTTTTAACCAAACTTTAAGCAAATCATAGAGAAGTATCTAAATTTCGATATAGTTCTGTAAGTTTATTATGGCATAAAAATGATAAGGTTTGAAGAATAACAAAACCAGATACTTAGTAGTGTAAAAATAATAATTAGATATTTGTGTTTATATAAAAAAAAAAATGTGTAAAAATGTTATTCAAAAGCTCTGACACATAGAGAAAGGGGGGGGGTAGAGAGTATACACCATAGCTGAACATTGCTATGCATACAAAATCCATTGTATTTAGATGAAAACACTATAAGTAAAAGTAAGTGAAAAAGAAAAGAATAAACTTCTAATATTATTTTAGCATGTAACTGTTTCAAGAGTGCAAAATAGAAACGCTTCTTCTGAAAAGTAAATATTGCAGTAATATTGAAAAACAATAGCTGTCAAAAGCTTTCAAATTCGCAAATTAAAATTATTTCCACTCCGAAATATGCAAACGTACAAATGACAGTTTTGAAGTAAAACTGAAAAAAATACTTTTTTATCTCGCTGTACTGCCTGGAAATGCCCCATCCATCACTGAGAGGGACCACCCCCTTGAGAGCGTACCAACTCACTTTCACGGGAATGAAGATCCTTTCAGCTAGATACGGCTATTACGGGATTCTGAGCATTCGGATGATTTCTGCTATTATGGGATCCAAAAGGTTAAATTAGTGAGTGGTACATGGATGGAGCAGGGGGCCATACAATTATTTTGGGCCGATTGAAAAATTTTGGACAAGTGGAATCCCTTCCCATCGTTTCTTTACAAACTATTCGAGATTAATTATAACCTCGAAACAGTTATTGAAGATCTCAGTACCTATCAGAAATACCTGAAGAAAGTGCTCCAATCCATTAAGAAAGGAAATTGTTCGGAAGACCTTGCAAATAGATTTCCCGGTAGACTATCACATAGCAGATGGGTTATCAACACCAACAGAATTTTGAGACTCTATGTTGGAACTTTGGATCCAACGTTAAATCTGCAGATATTGACGGAGGTTGTAGTTAAGGTGTACGGTTTGCATTCAGTACCATCCATCTTTGGGAAATTGTTTATTTTTCCATAGATACGCCTCAGACAATTAAAGCTATAATTGAACCAGTAATCCAGCGTAATACCTTTTTTACCCATCCGGAAAATCTGTTGAGTGGCATGGTATGGTAACTGATGATCAGAAACACATCCGCGAACTAGGATTCTGCAGTATCTTTAAATCGCGAAATGCGAATACAAGTGGAGAATTTAGGCAGTCCCAAGTTCCTACAATCAATTTTAGCACAGCAGATTATATTGATTTGATTCAGTGGGATAAGGTAGAAGATACAGAACCACTATTTTTACTAATCTTTCATGCGATGATTTAAAAATGTACCTTGTCAGACGTGATCGTGAGGATATAATTTCGTTTGCTGAATTTCCATGCAGCACTCAAAGTGTAGAAAGGTGTGTCAGGGTGGTCACTGAAACTGCCGCAACAGTTTGTGGTGTAAGCAGCATGGATGGATTCATAAGATCCATTATGCCATATTTTGAGACTAAGTCAGATTTTAAGGTTACAAAGCTCCAACAGGACCAACAATAAATACCAAACCGAAACATTTCGAATATTTAGATGTTTGTTTTGATGAGTACAATCTGATTTAATTGAACTTTAAATTTTTTTAACACTTTTAACATAGTTAAATGTTTGTTTTTCATTCTTGAACTTTAATTGTTAGTGTACTTTTCACAGATTAAATGTTTTTATTGCACTCTTGCTTCTTGTGTGATGCATTCTATTACATATGTGCAACAGATAAAAAGGAATTTATGGCATTTTTTCAAAATTTCGAATGACCGGGCTCCTGGAAGATATTGTACGATTTTGAAAAAAATCTGTGTAGGTATATTGCTACGTATCATACGCAACCTTTCCGTGGTATGACATTTTTATTTTCGAACTTTATGGTTATGTCGATTTATAAGTTGTACAAGGCATTTTTCACGAGTTTTGCAAAAATTGTGGGGGCCCGGGCCATCCGAAGATAAAACTTGATTTAAAAAAAGTGTGTAGACATATTACTACTCATGATACATAACTTTTCCGCGGTATGGCACTTTTGTTTTCCAGCTTTATCTTTATTTTTATTTATAACTTCTATAAGGTATTTTTGACGAGTTTGCCGAAAATGGGGGGAACCGGGGGCACCGGAAGATAAAATTTGATTTTGAAAAACCTGCGCAGTTTTATTACTGATGACCATACACAACTTTTGCGTGGTATTACATTTTGATTTTCTGATTTTAGGTTTTTTTCACTGAACCCAAATAGGTATACCATATGCATATTTTTAGATCCAGAATCAGCCAGATTGAAGTAATGTAATGGCATACCAATGATGGTGTGCTGTTGGCCATCACTGATGGGCCAACTGTATTCCTCACGGACACTTTTGTACTGGCTTAAGTAATGGCACTTTTCTGCTGATGGCAGTGCTGGCTGCATCTTTTTTCCAGCTGATGGTCTACTATTTCTTTCTTTGGTGGGTACATATATAAAGCGAAACGTTTTTTTTTATATAGCAAAGATTTTTTTACATGTATAGTTACAGCCCCCACACACGCATTCCCCGGATGAAACGCAGGCTACAAACACTCTATGTTAAATTCAGACAAAACAATTGAATGCTAGTTTGTAGTTACAAGTCGAATGTAACTGAAACCATTTGGTGAGAAGATAGGTAAATTTCATATACATGGTAGAAAATACTTTCATTAAACGAAATAAAATTACCATGCAATATTTTATATGAGTTGGGATGAGGGCGGTAAATGTTAACGCTTTCCTTAATCATTACAAAGGGAATATGACCGGTTTGCTTTCATGTACTCTCTCAAAATCTCGTAAATATACTTCCATTTCACGTAGTTGACATTTGCTATTATGGTTTATCACTCAATGTTCTCAAGTGAAATATAAGAGTAACGTTTATACATCGTTTACACGGACACTAAAATAATTAGAATACATTATGGTCTATGGACAAAAATTACATGAAGTATAATATGAAGAATTATATTTTGTCAAATTTTGCTAAATTAATGTACAATGTTGGTACTCTTTACAACATGTTTCTTGTTAAATATAGTGTTCGTATTATCTATTATTCATTTACAACAAGAAGTACATAAATTCGATTGTATTACTCTTGCTAGACTGTAATTGTTTGAAATTACACTTTGTGAAAGTGATATACTATGTAGAAATGCACTATAACGTCTTTCTGAGAGAAAAAAGAACATGTAACATTTAATGTTCTTTTTATATGGCCACGAACAAGAAATAGACATATAATCATCTCTGAGAGATAATTGAGAGAAATGAATTTTTATTTCCTATTCGGAATGTTTGTTAAGCATCAGACAGTTTTGTCTATATTGTTATAGGGACGAAGCTTTAGGGAAAGATGTTTTAATGATAACAGACCTGAAGTACCGTTTTCAATTAAAGAAAATCTTCAAAACCTTTCAAAGTCACCCCGCTCATGCTGCGCTGGTATCAATTACGCGAACATCGGCGCAGCTTCTTATTTTCGGGGCATTATGCTAACACTTGTCTGAAAGAGCTTAAATTGCTGGAAATACTTTTTTAGTTGAGTTATTCGCATACATTATACGCATGCAGTGTAACTTCTAGACACAGATGTTTGGCTATATTATGTGTTTTCAAAATTATTTAGGAATAACCTTTAATTGTATGTTATATACAATAGTCTGATACTGTTGGAAAGATTTCATAATCTATTCACGCTGCATTATTTTTTGCCCAATTAATTTCAGTTTTTGTTTTTGTAAGAAACCTACGAGTTCAGTGATAATTTCGAATTGACATGTAAAAATTTTTAAACTTCATTTTATTTCATACTTTATCTCATTCAATTTATTATTCAGCTATAAGTCAAAGAACACAATGAACCTATATTTTGTTTAAGAAAAATAATAGAAACATTCAAATTTATAATTTTATTTTACGGAGGAATGCCAAAAAAGCTTCGTTTTCATTTATAAGCAATATCGCAGGAAAATGGAATAATAAAACTTTTAGTTTTCATAATAATATTAAATTTTGTTACATGTTACCTTGGGAAATATAGGCACTGATCAGATCTATTGAAACAGTCACATGGGAAATATCATAGTTTTTGCATCATTCCCATAGGTTACGCAACTGATTTTATTACACTCGAATATATTTTTGCTTCAAAATACAAATAACTGAATTAGGCATAATGGACGTTTTAAGGGTAGTAAGAAATCTTCATACACAGGTCAACACTAGTATTTATTTAAAATGATTAATACCATTTAAAAGCTTGTTGTTTTGAATTAAAAATAAATGCTTTTGATTGTTTAGTTGTTTTAGCATTCAGAATTGAACAGTTGGGCAGATGTAATTTTACAAGTTCAACAATAGGCCTGAATAATTAAGTAGACGCAATTAATTATTAACAATTTAAACAATAATTATATGAATTTTTAAAAATACATTGACGAATTGCAATTATATAATCAATTAAATTGCCTGTTCCTAAAATTGTATGGAACTAAAATATTAATGTAAATTAAAATTTTCATATTGCGTTTTGTGTTAAAAAATTCTAAATCTAAACTTTAAACGTTTTATTCTAAGTGCTTTAATATTATGTGAGATTAAGTCAGACTTTTTTAGAATTATTTTTGAATTCGAGAGAGGAACATTCTGGGTACTCCTTTTGTTTTATTTGTTTTTAGCTAGTTCACAGAAGCCAAGCTGAATCTGACTTTATAGTGCATTTAAGTAAAGGAATAGTTGAGGTGATTTTAAGTAAAGGTGTCGTGTAAAGTAGGACTATGAAGTACAGTCGTGGGGAAAAAAAAGTAAACACCACCTACTAACTCCTCAACAAATTATCGTTGAAGAAAGTTACTGGTATGATTGGAAATAAAGTCTACTGTTAAAGGATGTATGTAAAATTTGCTTAGAAGGCCATCTACATATTGAAACGAATCCAAACTTCCTTTTTTTCAAAGACAATACCCAATTTTAACGTGATATTTCAAATCTTCGGTTCAAACTATGCCTAGACATAGAATTTCAAGTACTTTGAATGATACGTTTTTGAATTATAAACATTCAAAATTTAGTGCTTCTAAAGTTAAATTACGTTTTCATATTTTTATTTATATCTCTAGAAATTATGCTCCTAATGTGCTAATTTTTTTGTGTAGCAATAATACTAATATACCCAAACATAAATACGCTGAATTTGCAATTTTTATAATTTTATGGTATCAGTTATGAATTATTAAAATAATATTCGAAAAAATTCGAAAATAGAGTTCGAAAATAGAGTTCCGAACTTCAATTTGGATACATCCCTTAAAATATGCTCGTTTTAAAATTATTAATTTCTCAGAAACGTATGGTACAAATTGCATAAAAATGTGTTTTTAGGCTAAATGAAGAGTGTAGAGTTCATTTATGCTGTCAGAATTGTGTACTGCTATTGAATAAGAAACAAAATTATGGTTCGTTTTAATATATAAATGGCCTCCTAAGCAAATTTACCTATATCATTTAAGAGTAGACTTTATTTCTAATCGTTCGGTACCAGTAACTTTCTTCTATGATAATTTGTTGAGGAGTTAGTAGGGGGTGTTTCCTTTTTTTTTTTTTTTTTTTTTTTTTTTTTTTTTTCATGACTGTACATTAATTTTCAGATGGCTAATTTGTCTAGTTTTCTTAATAATTCCTATTTTCTTTATATTTTGTGTATTTTGTTGCTCAGTATGTTAATTCTTTGCATGACAGTCTCTCAACCCTTTCGCATGATACGGCAATAGGAATTAATTCATTGTAAAACAATGCATTCTCTATGCGAATTCTACACGAATATTTCGATTTTTTCACTCGCGCGGATGTTTTATAATTCCATTGATGTGATTGATTCAATTATAGATACTATATTTTGTGTCATAAAATATACTATTTTTTAAAAGTAATGTTAGGTAGAACAAAACGTAAGCAGATAGTATGCGACTGAAACAGTAATGATGTATTTAAACAATTGATCACTACCATGATAGACGTTATTCATCGCATTATTATTCCGCACATCTATGTCATTTTTTTAAACTTTAAAACTTTTATGACTTGATTTATTACAAACAACGAATTAATATTGTTATTGAGTTCGTACTCTATTGACATCAGTCTGTGCCTTATTAATATAAAGAACATTTTTTCGAGTATTGGTGTATATTATGATAATTGTAATTTTATTCCTTACGTTTGCTTAAATTTCTTGTTTGTTTTCGGTAGTTGGGGTGGAGTATTAAACCAGTTCAAACAGAACTGTAAACGTTCCTAGCAGGAAAAGTTAGAAACACCTGTTCTACTCTATTATAGCGTCAATATAACCCCAATCGTTTCCTCTAAATAATATAACATTTATAGTTTCATGCTTTTTGTCTTTGTCTGAAAACATATTTTGCGAAAATGGCTTTAATAACATACGTGGAACTGTTTATGTGTCAACGCATTCAACTTGTCCAATGTTTTTTTTTTTTTTTTTTTTTTTTTTTTTTCTGTCATAAATTCATTGCGTATTTTTCAGTTTCAATTTTATCAAAGAAATGCTTCGTATTTATTCTCATAGTGCAATTTAAATACAATTTATTACTTTTTCTAATAAGTACAAGTTAAGTATTTATCATAATTTTATCTACAGGTTTTAAATTCTTGATTCTATTTTGCTGTTCTGTGTCCGATTACTATGACATTGATATTTTATTGGGGTTATTACGACATTTTCGGTATTGAAAATAATAAAGTGTAGCATTTATGGTTCATTTATAGATATATTCAAAATAATTCCGCTACATGACGGCCTATGTGGAAAAATGTTTTGCTGTGCACTTTAATGATATTATACTATTAAAAACAGATTAAAATTGATATATATCACTGAATCGTAGTGCACGATTCTTAATGTAGAACGTGGTGATCATAGAATTTATCGTTCATTTTCAGAAACAAACAAAATAAATTAGCTGCAGAAGAAAAAGAAAAAATAATTGAACTATTGAAGCCTACGAACAACAGTTGCTGAAAGTGCGTTTTCGTTTGTGTTATGCATTTTTAAATGTAAATAAATTTTAAATATTGCTTGGTGTGTATACATTTTATAAATCATAGATGGCATCTATAACGCAGAGCAGAAACATACAGTTCGTTACATGTTCATATTATATATCTAATACTATTAATTTTAAATAGAAATCATGAATAGTACAAACCTATTAATTTAAAATTACTTCGCTTTAAAAATGTAATTAATTAAATATAAATTGCTAAAAACATACGTTTAAGAAAAATCACTTAACAATAAAAATTTTATATATTAGGATTTTGTATCTTTTTTTTGAAAATGGTTATGCCGGATCCGCACAATTGTGTGGGTCATTTCTTTTTCAGCATTTATAAATCCTAATTAAATTTATCAAAGACAAAATCAATTAAAATCATGATTAAAGTATATAAAAAAATAAATGTAAGCAAACACTAAAAATCATATTTAAAAGAAAGTACGACAATGCATACTTTTTGCCTATTGCTTTCATTTGATATAGTCTTTTTAAAATCAGAAAATCTAACCCTGTATTGTAGTTTGTGTACCCTAGTTGTGCCTTATCAAAACATCTGAAGCCAATTAACTCATATAAATGTGCAGATTTGGTTTTAAATCTCACAAAAACAGAAAAAAGTCATTTTACTTTTACATTAGTATCACCCGCACAATTATGCGGAGTCAGGGCTTAAAGGGTTAAATGGAACTAAAGTTTTCTATACTCTGCAGTATCAATATAGTATAAATTGATATTCAGCGTTACTCAAAAGCATAAGGACACATTCCGTATAATTGCTAGTTGTCAGAAAATCTGTCGTGTATGTTTTATGCGTTTTTCAGCTAAATTGAATGGTATGAAAAAAACTAAACTGTACATTAAATAGATGACTGCTCAAAAGAATTTGTATACATTCTGCCCGTAAAGTATAGCTTGTGATAACAGGTTTTTGACTGAGCTATGTATTTTCTAAATCCTTTTCATAGTTATTTCTAGCTACTGTATGAGTTGAAAGAGTTTCAAATTCTATTCAGTATGTGATTTTGTTTAATTTTATTTTTCTCTAATGAATTCAATTTATTATTATTGCTGCTGTAAGACAAATAATGTAAAGAAACTGCTATTTTATCTGAATAAATAATTAATAAATTAAATTTTGCGATACATATTATTTCCAAGAGAAACGCTAAATAAGTTTTGTTTACATTTATAAGTGATATCGCAGGAGAATGCAATAATAAACATTTTACTTTTATAATAATCTCAGATCTTGTTGCATATATTCGTTATGGTTTATATTCGTTAGTAAAGTCCTTTATAAGGTGCATTGTATCAGTCACATGGGAAATATCATTGATTATCCAACATTCTCAACGGTTATGCAATTGATTGTGTTACAATCGATTGTATTTTTGTTTCAAAAAACAAATGATTAAATTATGAATGATGTAAAAAGAAATCTTCTTGTATAGGCAGATTTCATTATTTAATTCATATGATTAATACAATATACGTGCTTGTGGGTTTTAATTAAACAATAGTTTTATTCTGTTTAGCTATTTTACCTATCAGAAATTCGATTTATTGGAATTTTACAAGTTTGATAAAAGTGCCGTATGCTTGATATACATGAAAACTTTTTAAAGAATAGGGAAAAAATATAATTCTTTATATCTAAAATAGCTACAGAAAGTACATATTTTGAAATTTATTGACAAATTGCAGTTGTAAAATAGTTTTAATGGTCTGTTTGTTATATATTTCTGTTTTTAACTGCAATATATTGTGCATAAGTAAATATATATATATATGTGTGTTGACATATTATAAATATAAAGAATACATATTTTTTAATTCTATATTATTTAATATTATTAATATTACTTCAATTGTTTTAGATATTTTTACCAGTTTCACAGACAATTATGGACTTCATGCTCATTACTCCATATTCTGTATCACCCTTGTTTCCAATCAGTGCTGCAGAAGTCGATCTAAGTCTGACTATATCGAAAATTTAATTATAAAATTGCTAATGGCTATAGAGTAAAATATGATGCTACGCATTATTATGTCATGTTATCTATATTAATTTTCAGTTGAATTAATTGAGTAGTGTTGTTAATAATTCCTATTTCTGAGACTTATGAATTATATGGATATATACCTCTTTTCACATGGATGTCTGTCGTCTTATTTCCTTAAAATGACAATAGGAATGCATTCATTGTAAAGCAGCATATTATCTCTACACCAGAAATTTCGATTTAATTTTTTGAAGATCTTTAAAACTCCATTTTTTTGTGTGAAAATACACAATATTTAAAGAGGAATGTTGGAGATATAACGAAATGGGAATACGTAGCAAATAAATGAAAAAGTAATGATGAATCTAAATATTTGCACAATATTTATGCAAACATGTTGTATTTTAAAACATTAAAATTTACTAAATTCTCACATTATTAAAGCTATTCCTATTAAACGAACGTAGACATACACAAAAAATTGCATAGCTTAATAAATCAATTCATTTGTGTTATAATTTACATTGTCGTTGAGAGCATCAATAATGCCCATAAAAAATATAAACTTTTAAGTACACACCAACACAGTTATTTTATTTTATATATCGGTGTGAATATCGGTGATCATTCTTATTTTGCTCATTCCTATTTTGTTTTTCTGTAGAAACGGTGGAGCCCCGAAACAGTTCAAATGGAGATATTAATGCTCGGATTATAAAATGTTAGGCACATCTGCTATATACTATTTTAGGTATGTTATATACTCAAACGTTTACACTAGCTAATGCATCCAGTATTTGACCAACGTTTATCTATTCTCCTGGATAAAAAGTACTGCAAAAATTGAATCCATAACTTACTTGGAAATGACTATGTGGCAACCTTTTCAAAGTGTGATGTAACAAAAATAGTTTACGAACTTTTAGAATACATTTTATCATAAGTGTGATTTATGTATATTCATTGCGACTATGTCGAGTTGTAGCTTTGATTGTACTTGACTCCAGGTATTACAAGATTTGTTTTATCCATACTAGTCTTTTTTACGACCCATCAGAGGTTGAAAAAACAGTCATTGTATATTCGTTGAGCATTCTTAACCTCAAATAAAAAAAAAAAAAATGCTTTGTATTTAGTCCCAATGTGTAATTCAAATTCACTTTTTTTTCTAATAAGTACAAATAACATGTATTTCATATTTTTATCTATATTTTTTTAATTCTGTATTCTAATATTATTTTCTGCTAATACGAATTGAATATTTTCAACTGAGCGAAAAAATACCCAGGCTGGGAATCGAAACCAGATCCTTGGCTTACAAGGCCAATGCTTTACCGTTTAAAGTAATCGGGCCGACAACCTACCAGCATATTTCGCTCAGATAACCTTACTGGTAGTAACATCTGGCCTGTTATGTAGACAGCTCAACAGAATAAACTGCAGGTAAAGGAACACCATATAAACGATGAATACGTAGACGGACTATTATATTAACAAATCAAACGGCAAAGCAATGGCCTTGTAAGCCAAGGATTTGGGTTCGATTCCCAGCGTGGGCATTTTTTCCCCTCAGTTGGAAATATTCAAATCGTATGATAACTTTGCCAATCAGCTTGATTGTGTTAAAATAATACTTTGTCTACTTATGTCTATTTTATAAGGTAAAATGAGACATTAAGTTTACAATCTTATATTTGCTACACTCCGCACATTTTAAGAAATGCATTGTCTTGCTTTTGTCTTAAAATGTCCATTTTTAACTTATTATAGGTATTTGATCAAAGTAAAAGGAATAAATGCAGAATTGAATTCCATTAGATGAGTGAACATAATGGAGCAACAAATGAAAATAAAATAAGAATCTAACGAACGGGAAAACAGATTCGTATTTCTAACGAATAAACAAATTGTAATCAAATCTGTATTCGAGTCATTGTTAGGAATTTTCTCTCAAGATTATTGAAGGGAAAATAATGCTTTGTTTCGATATTATATCGAATGTTCACGCAGCTTTTATTAAATAATCCTTGAATACTCGCATTGTTGATTTATATAAAAATCAATTTTACTGCTTTAGAGATAGATGATATAAAAAAAAAACAGTTTTGAAATGTATCACGATGTTTTCGTTTAAGACTTAACCTATAATATTAATCAATATTAATATAAAGATACTATAATATGCTATATTTGAGATGTATTTTTGTTACAACATTTTTTTTTTAATTTCATAAATTTCTATTGAACGAAAGTATAAATAAAATACTTTTCGCCATTTCATTGCTTTAAACACAATTTAATTTGCAGTTATAAATATTTTTTTTTCAATTTGGAACCGTAGTAAAAATATGTTCCATGCAATTTTCCATAATCTGAAAATTTTCTATGGATCACTTCAACCCCGGTATTAAAAGAATAAATTTGGCACTGTATTTTTGATTACAATTGAGAACATAAATTCTCTGTGTGAAGTGTGAAGTGATTAGTTGATGTTAGCAGCTAACTCGACAAGAGTGAAACAGATTCTTGAAGTCAACTGAATAGTTATTCCTTATTGCGGATTACCTAACGAATAGAGATGATAGTTAATAGTGCTGAAAACTCTCGTTGTGTTATTTATTATCCCCGTTAAATCGCAAACATAGTGATCCATTTCTTTCAATTGTACATCTCCAGTGAAAATGTTGCAACTGATTGCTCTTTAATCTACTGCACAATTCATTATCCATTGATTTGTTGCTGTTTCCCATTATTTATGTTTCTTTTTCTCAGTATTATTTTACACTAGTAAGAAATAATCTGGGAAGTGGCCAAACATAGAGCGATTATTTTAAAACTAATACAATTATTTAATACTACAAGAGCCAATCAAACAAATAAATTTAACATGATTCCAGATCTGCATATTATTGTTCCGTAACAAGTACTAAGAATATCAGGCGAAGTACAGTATGTCAGTATCTACCTATGAATGAAAGGTTTTGTCCGGCGCAACGATTTTAATATTTTTTTTTCTTTTTTCTTTGTAGCTACTGCAGAAATTTACAAAGTTAATGTCCCAGAAAATGTGTTGTTCCACACTGTAAAAAAATCTGTAAAGTTACTAAAGTTTTTCTAGGAAACTAAGATTCCTAGAACTTTTTATATAACTGCAACAACAAACATTCATGTAACAGATACACTTTTGCGCCAAAAATCCTAAAATCTGTAACGTTACTAAGAATGTTTTAGGAAATTGGGATGCTTCTCATGTAACTTCAACCAAGATAACATATAAAAGTTTAGTAAGATTGCCGTAATTTTAGCAAATTCATTTGTTCAAATTCCGCTACAGATTTATGTAGCTTTTTAAAAACTAGTTTTGTAGATTTACAGTTTTTTTTTTTTTTTTTTTTTTTTTTTTTTTTTTTTTTTTTTTAATACGGTTACAGATGAAAGTTTGGTAAGCATGTAACTTTACATCTGCAGAACTACACACTTTTTTTACAGCGCAGAGGTAAAAGGCTTTTGTTGATGCGACGCAAGATTTTTTAAAAACAAACAGGAAGTTTCGTTCAACTAACAGAATCATATAGTGCAAAATATGTCTTATTTGTATCCCTCTTTGGCTAACCCTCACGTTAATTTGTTTGATATGAGATACTAAACTATCAGAATAAAATTTCATAAAATTACCTTCATCTAATAATTTTATTCATTTTAATTCCTTGTTATATAACGAATACAAAAAATTCAGCTTGTATATGTCATATGTTAAGTATGTAAAAAAAAAAAAAAAAAAAAAAAAAAAAAAAAAAAAAACTTTTAGTTATATTTCTTAATATATTTAAATTAAAACTGTTTAACTGCGAAAGACTTGAATAATATTGCAGTATTTTATTCGTTGATACAATGATACAATAGAAAAGCTTCCACAATTTTGTTCAAACCTTCCCAATATGGAAATAATTCTTTAATTATGTAATTTTGAGGAATTCCTCCAAAATATAAAATTAAATTATAATATAAAAAATATGTAAAAACATAATAATAATATATATAACATAATGATATATGTAATAATAATAATATTAAAATTATGTAAATAATGTAACAGAATAATTATACTTCATGAATATCTTATAAAATCTATTACATAAATATATTTTCATAGTAATGCTTCATTAGAAAAAATCGGAAAATTTAAAGTGTTTTATAAAAAAAGTAAAAACATAAGAAAACATATTTGTATAGTATGAAGCTAATGTCATTGTTTTTGCTTTTTTCGTACGGTTATTTTTAAAGAGAAAGATTTGTCATATTTAATTGCCAAATAATTATATTAAAAAGGGTTGTTTATTTCGAAAAAATACTGTAAAAAACAGGAAAAATGGTGTGCTATGTAATGTCTTCGTTTTTTCTAATCGTTTTTATAACAGTCAGGACAAAGAAAAATGACTGAAAAATAAATTATTAACATAGAATGTATTTATAATATTAAATCATTCAGGCAAGAATACATCACATTATAAGCGTAGAAAAAATATAACAATGCAAACAACCTTACATTTATAATTAAATATAATAATAATAATAATTTGTGATTGGTAATTTTGAATCATTTTTTCTAACTATTTGACATTTGGATACAACAAAACAAGAACTTGTAAATAATGATCGTAATTTATTCATATTTCTTAAAGATTCCATCAGCAGCATTTTTCTAAATATAAATTTCAGAAAAACGTACTCCGCGTAAAAATTTATATATTTGTAATTAATGTTATAAATTCTAATAGCATCCCAAATAAAATTAAAAATTCGTTCATACCACTTAAATTCCGCTATTATACTTTAAAATAATATTAAAGTGTTGTTCAATGTCTTTTCATCGATTGTTGAAATTCGTTAGTAATGCAAAATAAACAAAGCAGAAGAAAAAAAAAGGTTATTTATCCTTATAAATGCATCCCTCTTTTTTAAACTTATAAGATTTTATTGCTGTTCTAGTGTTTACTTTTCTCAATAACATTTCAGAAATATAGACATGGAGAATTTGCTAACATCTTGACGATTTTCACTCCGCATCATTTAAATAGCATTGCTTTGTGTTAATCTTGGTTTACTGTTGTATTAAATCTTTCAGAAATAAATGTTGAGAATAAAATAATTTATTATCATTTTGTTTTGTCTTAAAAAATTAATGCTTTGTTGAAAATTTTAAACGCTTAGTTAAATCGTTAATTCACATTGTATTAAATCATTTTGCGATGTAATGTGATTTTTATAATTAATATTATAAATAAATGAATATTATATGTAAAATCTATATTTGATTTGCGTGTTTCATGTATTACATGTTGATTGTGTGACATGATAATGTTCCATGGCTACATTAAATCATCTTGTATACGTGCAAAAAACATTGAATTTAAAATACATTTTATCTGAATCAGTTTTTTTTTAATTCAACATTTTATATTTATGCATCTTCATTATTGAAATATCGGGAACATCAATTTCTCGTATCTAAATACTTCCCCGAGTGTAACATCAAAGACGATAACATTAACGATGGAAATATGTAAAAATGAATTTAAAAGGTTGTGAGATTACGTTGAGTGCATTACCACGACAATGATTACGTTCAAATACAAAATAAACACAAACGTTTAATAACTCAATTAAATACACAGATAGAGTTAAATTAATTTTAATAAGACGCTCATTAAGGGATCAAAGCAGAATTTGTCTAATCGATTAAAAATATCTCTGCAAACTTCTTAAGCCTTGCATAGAAGCAAACCAACTAAAACCTTCGCAGAAATGTAATCATTTGTCCATCGTGAGAATTCTTTATACATATCGTGGATTCAAAATCATTCTTGTTTATGCCTGTTATTGCTTTATTTATTGAGTTCGCACAGATATTGTTGATCGTCAATCATTCGCACTTTCTTAGTCAACCGCAGGGTACTAACAACCTCGTCATTCATTATATATTTTTGTAGAATTCAGATATATGAATTTACTATAAATAATATAAAAAAAATACAATGCAAAATAAAATATAATTCAGCAACTCTCATTGAAAGCAGAGTTTGTTTACTCAAATTTCTTCAAACGTGTAGGGTATTTCTGATTTTTCTATAGAAAGAATGATTTTCATACTTGTCTTAATACTTGTGGCTATAAGCACTGATAGTAAGGGATATATGGCAACGTTTGGAGCAAAACTTAAATCTATTATATTTTCTGTCATGTATGGTTTTGTATCTTTTAGTCAAAACTATCCGTATAATCTAATGGCTGTTCATATGGTTCGTACAATCATGCCAGAAGTTTAGATTTTGAATAAGACCGTAAATATTTCTTTTACTGTTTCATCTATCTTTAAAGTAAGTGTATTATTTGTGATATCTGCGATATCTATTATAAAATGTGTTTCTGGTATAAAATTATCTTTAAAGTAAGTGTATTATTTGTGATATCAACGATATCTATTATAAAATGTGTTTCTGGTATAAAATAATTTAACTTTATTTTAATACTTGCAATCACGATTCTTAAAGCTCTTTTTTCATTTTCAATTTTTTCCCTGTGTTTATTTTTTTCCCTTGTCTTCTGGATTATGATTTTTTTTTTCGTCTAGAAACCATGAAAAAAAAAAAATGAAATAATGTCGAAAATGTTTCACGAAACTTTGTCGAAAACCTATCGTACCATCTCGAAGCAACGCTATTCAAACTGGAAATACGTTTATCTGGATAGTTATTCGATCGATTTCATTCATTTTTTTAAAGACATATCGTCCTTTTTGCTGGAGCTTATAGTTTAGAAAAGTATAATTTTGAATCTATTAAGTATAATTTTCATTAATAAATTATTTCTTCGAGCTCCCATAAACTTAATGAAAACAGTCAAAAGAATTACCTTGTTCAAATTATGGCCATTTTATGAAAAGATAATTTTTTAAACTAAATGATTTTTTTTTAATCTACCGAATTTAATATGTAACATAATTTAGCGAAAATGTGATAAATTTCTTTCAGATCCTTGTGACCAGGAAAATGTTTACTGCACGAAACTGCTTATATTCCTTCGTACGAGTATTATCTCTTTTTTTACACACAAAAAATTAAATAAGTAAATAAAATGTGAATAAATATATTGAAAAAAAGAATGGAGGTCATTTATATTTTCTTTGAAAACGAAAACAAATCTAAAAAAATCAAGATAACATTATTCCAGTGAAGAAGATTCTGCGCTTAATATTATTAATGTATTATTTATTAGGATGTATAAAGTTTGTTTCACGGCTAAATATGTTTCATTGATTAATAGAAATTGATTGATACACTATTAAAATTATTCTGAAAAGTTTCGTAATATTTGTATTTCTAATTTTAGAAACTTTTTTTAGAAATGTTTTTAAATGGCCAAACAGATTCTGAATCTCCCTTACATTGTACAGGTATACCGTTAATCTATATAATATTAAGCATGCAATAAAGAATGATAAAAATTATATCCTATTGTGAATTGTGTCCAAACCAGAATCTCTGAATGTTAAACACCGCAAAAAATATATTTTAGATATAAGAGTAAAATTTATCACATTAAGTCAAAAATTACTAAATTATATTATCATTAAGAAGGCTACCTTGCATTTTTCTTAAATTGCTTTTTGTTCTTTCTCAAATCGGAGTTGTATTCATTTATTATCATAAATTTTCATTGATTTTTCTGTACATTATTTTAGAAAATATCCGTAAATCAATCGTTAAAAGTCAATGTTGTGGGTACTTTTACTATTCTTATCGGAGAGGCAACTGAAGTTGATTTGGATAAAAATGACAAACTGATTTTAGCTACCTAAAATAACGTCAAGCTTTACGTAAATCTTTACGATAAAACATAGAAAACTTTCACTTATTTGTACCCAGTTCAAATTAGTCTTTCATTCATTTCTGCTTCAGTTATCAAATGTCTTTAAGTAATACAATATATATTATTTGTATAACGTATGGAATATTACATAATCTTCATATATGTATATACATGCATATATATATATATATGTATATATATATATTCCCCATTTATTAAGTTTTAAACAAATCATTCTCGGACACAATAAGAATAAACAGTCTCTAGTAAAATTCACAATAAACAAACATTTTCTTGTCCAGTAAAAATGTCTAAGATACAGACATACTACATTAATTGCAAGAAATCAAAATTATTACTTACAATTGCAGCACAAATCTTGTTACACATTTGAAAAGGTTTATTTGATAATCAATAGTATCTAAAGAAACGACAAGTGTTTATACTTGGTTGAAAAATTAAAGTATTACACTTCATAATAATGATGTTTAACGTTTCTGAAAATTACGAAACTTTCACTGCAGAAATTCATCCTTAAATGTCGGAATTCCGTTGCTTTCTGGTATTTATGGAAACAAAAAAAAAAGACTTTTCAAAATAATTTATAACTCGGAAGATGTTATATTTTCTTAAACTTTTGTTATATTCAGAAACATTTCTTTTTTTACAGTTATGATCATGAGCAATCATCTGAAGTATGTGAGAGAACATCTCAAATAATGAAGCACATAATTAATGTATATTAGGTGAATTACAAAATCTTATTTATATAGTTATATATTTCATAATAAAACACACATGTATAACTAAACAATCTATAATAAGATTATAAGTTTATTTCGCAAAATTAGTGACGCCTTCTATTTTAATTAAATATACCATATATTCTTACATTCTTTTGCAGAATATTGTTTCATATAAATGCTGGAAAGAATGTAATTTATAAGCAATATATTTTCAACAAAAGTATTTATGATAAAACTCCTATATATAAGCAATAGGCTATACATGTTAGAAAATGAAATATTCATAAATTATGATTAACAAAAAGAATAAGCTTCAGTTAATAATAAGTGGAAACAGCAAAATTAACTATTCATAATAATTTCTGTCTCAATTAGTTTCATTAAACACTCGAAATAAGTTTTATCAATAAATAAGTTTCTCATTCTGCTGAGCATTAAAGCATATTACACAATGAAATTGTTCTGTTTCAGATTGCTTTGTTATTAACATAGCAGTAGATGGAATCACGTTTCACTTGTATGCACAACGGTTTTACATAGATGAATAAACTCTGTATTTCGGTTTTCTAATTCCTGTAGTAGACGTTTGTTCATTTCTCATAAATTCTAACATACAGTTGTTATTTGTAAAACATAAAAAATAGAGTAAGTAAATATTTTACCGCTAAAATGTAAAGAAAACCTTTTGTTGAAATTGTTCAACACGTTAAACGTACGTTAGTTGCTGGTGAGATGTTTGACATGATATGATCTTAATATATCCGTTTTTTTATCTGTATTAATTTTGATATTTCATAGTAGCATCAAAGCCGGAAATAATATTTTTTAATCAATGTATATTTTATAATTGCTACAGTTTTTAAATCGATATTTATTAATAGTAATCTTTAAATAATTTATTTGGGAAAGTTTCGATTAAATGAGGCAGCGATTATATTCGGTTACATTGATTACAAAACACTGTAGCAGTTGGCAGCTGTATGATGAGCGATTAAATTCGAAAAAAAAATATATTGATGACGAAAAAAAATTAAATGAACTTTTATCATTACCATTATAAATGTAATAAATAAATAGATTCCAATAAGAATAATTTCTTTTTTATGGTTGTGATTGTTAGAAAAAATACACTAGTATACGAAAAGAAAATTACTATTTGACATATATCTGATAGACTTGTTTATGTAACTTTGTACAGACGGTATTTTGTTGTGTAGTCGAATTAACTACTTAACGAAAACAAACATACGTGTTTGGTGTACAAACAGTGAGAAAACAAGATGCGTCAAGATTCTTTATAAGGTCTGGGTTTGTGAAGTTAGATATTCAAAATCCGCAGGCTTAAACTGAAGCATATTCTTAATGAATCAGTCATGGCTTTAATTCGAAAATATATTTCAGTTATAAATTATCAACAACTTATTTTTAATGTCAATTTGGATTAAAATAATGTAAGTTTATAAAATACTGCTGCTGGATGCTATTTATACCAATTACTTTTAAGCATGATTTATACCAGAATTTCGAATAAAATTTTAGTTTTACAGCTTTGGTATATAAAAAAAATTCTGAAACGATGGAATTCCTTATTTTCATTTTTTTTTTTTGAAATAGTTGGTGTTTATAATTACATACACACAATTACTTGCGGCCTAAAGCTGTAAATATGAACATGTTATACATCTGAAAAACAATATAGTAAAATTTACTGTCTTTAGGAAGTTAATTATTCGTTTTTAAAAAAGATGCTTAAACAGCATGGTAATTTTAGATATTTAGGTGACATTAAAACAATGTAAAATCGTACGCTAAACATTAATTAAAATGTCTCTTTTTAAAACTTTATTAAAATATGTATATATGCATACTAGTGGAACCATTATAGTATATAATGTTATACGTAATATCCACTTTATTTTAATATTTATGTAATTGTCTTGACAGAATTGTACTACAGAATTGTTCATTAGGATTGAGAGACGATATAAGTGTGAGGAGACATCTATTTCCGATACAAGATTCTGAATAACTTACCTTATTGTTGTTAAACTTTCTCGTATATAAAGTCTCTATATCGAATTAAATTCATATAAAAATAAATTTAATATTTTTTTTATAATAGTCCTTATTGGATATAAAATAATATTAACAAACTGCACTGTACTCTGTGTGCAGATTTTGTGCTTCAGCAGGATTGAGTCCCGCCGCATACGTCTTTATATGTACGAATTTACTTGAACGAAGAGCTTACACACCTGTGTATGGGGCGTTGGTGTTTGGAACGAACTGGATTACAGATCGGACATATGAAGTGTAACAAGATTATCATACATTGAACATTTATAACTGAAAAAAACTTGGTATATTTCTGCATGAATTCATGTATCACTTATTGTAATATGTGCAGTAGTTTCGAAAATATGATTTTTTAAAATCAGTCAATCATGTGTACCCACCCTGTACTTTTATGAATAGGGCTTTTCTTATTTGTTTCGTTTTACAAAATACTTTGACATTAAAAGGTATCTGTAAATCTTCATCAATATCAATAGTTTTATTTTCTTACATGTTGTTCTCACATTTTTATTACTTTTATGTATGAAAAAATTAGATACCGAAAGACTTTTAAAGGATACCATGACTTACTGATTTTCTTAAAACAAACATTCTAAAAAAAATAACAATTAAAAAAAGAAATATTTTAAGAAGTGTTCCGAAAATTACTCTACGTTGTGTAAACGATTAGCTAATACCTGAAACTTTTATTGTGGATATTAAGAAATTCTATATATTCTTATAAAATGCTTAGAATAGACTAAGAATTAATTTTTTGTTAGCTAAAAACTGCATTGGGAATGCAAACGCAAAAAAAGGAAAATATTTTATTAAACATTAAAGCATAAGTAAATTGTGTTTTTATTAAACAGTAAGTAAATCACAATTTATACTCTTTAATTTCTTACGTGAAAGAAAAGTGTGCTAGATATTAACGAAAGGTTTCATTTATGATGAAATTATACGTATGTTAATACTATAAACAGTACAACTCAATTAGTATTTTAAACAGTTTAAACAGTACAAGTGAACGCATGAAATTCGTCAAATTTATTTCTTTCTTGTGTTAATTATATCATTTTACATACTTGACCACATCCAGCTAATATGACAACAAAATAAATAGATCTTGTGTTTTCTGCAATGTTTAGAGATATTTCGTAAAATATGACTCTTTCTCTTGAGCGGAATCACGGTTTATAGCAAGTTCTTTTATGTGCTTGAAAAATATTTGCTTTTTATTCTCTATTTCTACAAAGTTTGGATACATATATTATTTTATTCATAATAAGATGGGATACTTGAATACGTTTACAAAGTTTTCCTTACTACACGCAGATGATTAATTTTCTTAAGGGGGCAAGGTACCCCCCAAAATTATTTTGTAACTATAATCCATAACATATTTTTAGGTTAATGTTTCAATAATTATAGTCATAATACATCATAAAAAGTGTTAAATTTTCAATATAGCAAAACCTTTATAAAAATTAATTTAAAAAATTAACAATTTAAAAATCCCTTCTTCTTTTTCAATTTTCATATTTCGAAACCTATTTTTTTATCCTTTATTCAGAGAACCTTTTCTATAAATCTAGATATCGGATGGATTTTTGATTAGTCAATTACATCAGTAGAAAAAAATTATTAGGGAAGGTACATGAAATAAAGTTGGGAAATAGCATGTTTTTAAATTCAGAATTTGTTATCACACACAGTATGTACAGATACCCTTTTTTAAAACATCAGAAAAGTTTGTTACTTAATGTGGTAGCCTTAGAATTTCGATTAAAATGAAAATGTAAAAAAAAGTGAGAACTGCGAAAAATGCGATTAAACATTTTACTTACCCATAAATGACATTAAATTTCATCTTTATGACTTAAGTATATCTCCTTTATTATTTATTGAATAGTTCCAAAGCATGGACAAAATTTTTTAAGAATACTAAGGCACGTTTATAATAAAAATTGTGAAAATCGACATTTTAGTCATTTTTTTATCAAAATGACAGGTACTGAGTTCCCTTAAAAATTGGTAATTTAAGATATTGTAATGGTAAAAAAAACTTGTAATAATGGTAAAAAATGGTAAAATGATATTTTTGAAAAAAAAATCTATACTGGGTGGTTCAGAACTATATGTCAACAACGTAAAGACAAGTAGAGCCGACCTAAATAAGCAGATTTCGTATAATAATATGTTTGCAGAAATACAGCGTTGAGACAGTATAGGGCGCTGTTAAGTTCGGTAAATGGAATCGCTTTGCTATCTTGAGTCGTTATCCCTCTATGGCATTTCGAGCAACATGCATTGTTACACCAACGCGGAACCTGCCGACATGCATTTTATGTATGGGGCTAAGAAAGGAGATTCAAGCCAACGAAGAGCATTCATCCGCCGCATTCAACAGTGCCCTTTACAGCCTCAAAACTTTATTTCCGCATCCACGTTCCTATACGAAATCTGCTTATTTAGGTCACACCTACCTGTCTTTACATATATGACAAATTGTTTTGAACCACCTGTGTACAATAAATCTATTCATATTTTTTTTTAATAAAAATCTTTCGATATTTCCCTTTTTAGTCGAACTGTTGTGTTAAGACTAAACTAAAAAAGGTAAAATCTCAAAATACGAATTCAGGAAAAAAACTAGTCCCCCAAAATAAAGTAATCTATTTCCTTCTTAAAAACGAAAATTACTCACTTATTTTTGCCTGTCAGAAAATGAAAAAGAGATGATTTATTATCTGCATAAAAAAATCATAAACCAAATAAAAAATAAACTTGAATTACAAGCGTTGATTTGTATTTTCCTTACGTGATATGTTTGACTTTTTGGATGCATGGTTGATATTTTGTAAATAGTATGACTGGCAAAATATGCACTGTTTTCAGAATGAATACTTGCTATTCAAACTGACAAAGCGTTGATTTGTATTTTTCTTATGTGATATGTTTGTCTTTTTGGATGCATGGTTGATATTTTTGTAAATAGTATAACTGGCAAAATATGCGCTGTGTGTGAGAATGAATACTTGCTATTCAAACTGACAAACTGCATTAATAAAATAAGCGCTTAAAATTTAATAGCAGTGCTTGGATAAATTTATTTTTTGAAATTTGTTTCGTTTTAAGTCTATTGGACTGAGTGCTCTTTTAAAGTTCATCATTTTTCTGAAGTTGAAAGCATATAAGTATTTTTAAATTCAAATCTAAAATAATTATAACAGGGTTCGTACGTTTCAGGGCATTTTCCAGGACATGTATCAGTATTTATTTATACACATTAAATTATATTAAACGCGGGGAATTTCATCTTATTTAAGGAGAGATTTTATATAAGAAAATGCTGGTTACAAAAACTCTCCTGTTCTGGAAATTCTAGCAGTCGTACAAACCCTGTGGTAAATAACTTTTTTTTTTTTTTTTTTTTTTTTTTAAATGTTGAAACAAGTTATCATGTTAACACATACTGGACAATTGCACCATAAAATATAATAAATAAAGACACAATCTTGCTTAATGGTACACAAAACACGAACTTTAATCAGTTAAAAGTTAACTTCTACGTTCGAGTTGTTTCTACAGCCGTCTTCAGGAAATTATGATGGTAAAATGAGTCAAAGTTCAGAGACGAAAGCTTCCTGTGCAAGAGATATTTAGTCGAAACTTGACCAAAAATTTGAATACAAAAATGTAGTGTTGTCATCCAGCGGAAATAAATAATTATTAATGAACTAAGATCAAATGAATCGAAAGGTCGATTTAAACCACTAGTGCCGCCATCTACACATGAGCGACAAAACCACATTCAACTGAGTTTTCATTCAAGTTTTGGCGACATAATACAAGTTTAAGCTGAAACGTTGTAATTAGATGTAGAATTATGATTTTATGATATTATGCCAGATTTTTTGGGATGTTATAGGATAAATTATCATTACAAGGTTTATCTTCATGTGCAATGATTTCAACTGATTCTCTAATTTTATTTCAAAGGGGTTATTGCACGGAACTATAATTTATGCTTCATGAAAGTTAATATGCAGAGTTCATTAGCTAAGTAGAACCTAGAAAAAGTTGTAGTTTGTTTACGATATTTAATGTCTCTGCGACGCTTCATAATTCTTACTGATAACTTACGTTTTGTGATGCCGATGTAGACTTTTTCAGCATTATTAGATAGAATGATAGGAATTTCATATATACGAGATTTTGGATCCATTGGGATCTGCGGTCTTATCACTGACGATATAAATGAGGTAAGGAGGTGGAATAGCGACCAACTTTATATTATATTTCTGTATGATCTTTTTTAGCTTTTAGAATATAGTGGGAATGTAGTGAAATTTTCTGTACACCACAAGTTGATTATTATCTTGTCGTTGACCTGAAGGAGGGGGAGTGTTATACTTCTGTATAAACTCTTCATTTAATTGATCATCTGAGGAAATCATAAATGCTCTTTTAATGAATGACTGTATTTGAATGAATGACTGCATTTCAGTTATTGTGTCTTTATTTAAGTTATGATGTTTTGAAATAAGCGGAAATTTTCAAATTTTTGACTAAATTATTCATATGTAAAATAGTATAAATTACAATGATAATTTACTCTTCCAAAGTTAGAAATCAACTTGAAATGGTGTGAAATGAACGGATTGTTGTAAAATAAACACCACTGTCTTTTATTATGTTTGATATTTTTTTATATGTATCTTCTTATAAATATTTACTATATTAGAGCTATTCCGTTTTTCATTTTTTACCCAGCATCTCACTTTTTTTTATCTAGTTTACTTAATTTTCGAAAATTATTCATGACCATTAGTGACTATAGAAAGTTCTTCTAAAGTTATTTACGTAGATGTTAAACATATCACAATTTTATTATTTCAGTTTTAATATTTAAGGGGACAGTTGACCTTTTCAATATTTTTTTTTTTTTTAAATATGGTTCAAACAGTTAACTCACTGCATTTCAATGTTCAACTGAAAGTACAATTTGAGAAGAAAAACTTCATACTTATTTAATTTTTTTAATAAAAAAAATCTTTAAAAAAATTGCATTTTTAAAAATCTTCACTACTTTTTTAAATACTGATATTTTTGTCTTATTTTTTTAGGGTTACGTATTTAAAAAGTAAAAACAGAACCATTATAAGATCACTTCTGTGTCTGTCTGTCTGTCACAGCCATTTTACTCGTAAACTATGGAACGTGGAAAGTTCAAATTCGGGGAATTAATAAAGACCATTGACCCGCATATTTTCAGATTAATAAACATTCATAAATATATTTAGTAAAATAGTAGAGGGGCTAATTATGCTACTTGAAAAAAATATATTTTCTTTGTATATTATCATTTTGGGTATCCTGTGAAAGCTATTGTGACGCGGAACTCAAAAATACATTCCTTTTAATTTTAGGTATTATATTTTTAAAGATATTGTTGAAAATTTAGCGCAAAAATATATTCTCCCCCATCTAATTCCAAAACTACTGAAACTAAAATTATGAAAAAATTGGAGATCGTAGACTTTAATATAAACCTTGCCGGAAAATTATAGCGATTACCCTAGGTCACATAGTTTTTGAGTAATTAGCATTTTTCTGTTATACACAAATTTCGATTTACGGGCATTTAGAAAAATTGTTGAGCATCGCTGAATATACCTATCGTTGCAGAAGAATAAAAGCATTGTTGATAATGATTTTTGAAAAAAATTACCGGTAATTAGCCGAGATATTAACCCTTAAATGTACGGTCAGTTTGGACAACCACAAGGACATGGGCGGCGTTCTCTATGCCTAGTTAACAACTTTTAATGATATATATGTGTAATGTAATGTACAGTAAAAGTATAAAAGCAATAAACTCCAAATTGTTAAAAACATACTAATTTAAGGGGTCCCGGGACTCTCAAAAGTGGAAAAAAAAAAAAAAAGACCATTTTCAACATTTAATGTCTTAAAATGTATATGATTTTAAAACACAATTTTAATTGGAATGAAAGATATAAGTATGTTCTTTCGTTTCATGTATTTAAAAAATTGTAAGATGCAGAATTAGTATTTATAGGGGGTTCGAAACTGTTAGACATTTGTCGAACAAAAAATTGGCATAACAGTTTACGCACAGGATTACAAAATAAATATTGCAACTAGAATGAAAATGTTGGTGCTTACTTATACTTCAGATCGTAATAATTTCCATGAAATTAAATAAATTTGTATTTAAAGTATTTTTATATTTTTAATGCAATGTTGCATTTAGCTAATACAAAATTTTGAAAATTGCAACAGTAAAATCACCTACAAAATTATTTTTTTTTTGAACAATAAAAAGGAAATTTTAGATTCAGTTTATACAAAATAACATGAAATACGTGTTTTGAAAATTTCATGAAAAAATATTCAGAAGTTTTTGAGGTATCTTGCGCGTTATGCCCAAAAAACGCCATTTGGAAAATAATGACTTTAAAGTTTCGGGAACGCCGCTTCAGCTATTGAGCGGGTATAATTCTAAAAGCCAAAACTTCTATTCTAATGGGAATTTCAAGAAAACAATTATATCAAGATATTCAGAAGAGATAGGAGTTTAACATCTAAAAAAATTTAAATTTCTTACATTTTGAAGCTTTAAGAGTCCTGCGACCACTTAATCCTTTCCGGCACGGAGTAATTCTATTTATAAACTTATGAAATATTGAACTGAAACCGGAATTTATAAACGAATTTATTAGAATATGCGAACTTGCTTATTTTCACGTTCATGATAAAAGGAAAATTTTAATTAAATATTCTTGGTGCCGTTTGCCTGTTTTGGAATTAAAATTAGGTGTCCGTTTTTTAAGGGCATCGACCTTGAAAGATTTAATTAGAATGAATCGCATAAATACTGTAGGATTCGCGATAGTTTGCATTGATTGTATATCTCAATATGCCTCGAGTGACTTTAAAAGTTAATTAAAAACCTATCTGGAAAAACACGGCACTGTCTAAGGCGGCGTTGCAACTTTGAGACCTCAATTCGAAGCGCGCTTAGCTCAATACCAAATTTAAACTTTGAACAAAGGTTTCGTTTTAGCTACACTGTAGAAATAAAGGTCATTACTACGCCAAATTTAGTTTTATGAAATGCCAAATGAGGTTTAACTATGCACTGCTTTTATTGTCAGTACCGAATTAAGTTCATCACAAACAGATTAGGATAATATTAAAAAAAGATTTATACGAATAGCTATATTTCATATTATTTAGGTTCGATATCTCTTTGAACTTTCATGGTCTACTAATTTACACTTTTCTAATATATACAGTTATACCCAATCCTACGTTGTATAGTTTTTTACAAAGTCTTAGTATTCTTTTATCAACTTTTTTTTTTTTTTTTTTTTTTTTTTTTTTTTTTTTTTTTATAATACAATTACAAATTCATATACAGGGTGATTAAAAAAAGATGGGAAAAGCTTTAAGTGGTGATAGTACACACCCAAACAAACATTTTGTATGAAATAATGCATGGTCGAAAACTAAACGTAAAAAAGTTAGAGGGCGCCAAAAGTTATGTTCTTATATGAGGCAAAAACACACAATGAACGATTAAGTTAAGTTACCAAAACAAATTTAATGGCATTTTACTGCAATAAATGCACAAAACATTGACCGGCAGCTGTTATGAACGCAGTACAACGCCGAAGAACATATTGGCGAATTTTCTGAAATACACCAGGCATATCGCAAACTTCCCCTACAGCAGCCGAAAGCTTGGCGACAAGTTCTTCTGCGGATTCAATGGGAGTCTCATACACAAGAGCCTTTAGCTGTCCCCACAAAAAAAATCGAGACATAAAAGATCTGGTGAGCGCGGCGGTGAGCGGCGCTCCAATCTTTACTTACTAGTTTGCTCTTTCAATGAATGCTCAAGGTATTGGTCAAATATTATTCTCCCTTCAGTATATCCGCTTGTCAATTTCATAATGATCTCGGTAAAAGCATTTGCAGAGTCTTCACAAGTTTTCATGGCAGGTGTCTTTTTTGCTGATTGTAAGATTGCCATTCCATCTATATTACAATTTTTTTCTATCGGAGACATAATAGAGGATTCTAATGATTCAAGTATGGGTGATCGATTATATTGCTCTATTTCTGCAATGGATGAACTTTTGTCAGATGGAATATGAAGATATCCATCAGAAAAAAATAATGATCTTGGTATTCAAAAAACTTGTAGTTTCCAATTGCATCTTTTAGGTTTGTAGACATTTGAGGTCTTGATTCCAGAGCAACAGGAAAACGAGATAGAAGTTTCCTATCTTATTGAATTAGTCTATCTCTTACCAATTCTTAGAATTCCAATTGGCCATTTTGGTCTACGATTCAGAATATCATCCTTCGCAGATTCTAAAACTTTCATAGAGGATGCAATATTCATTAGTGTGGTATTATCGTCCAAAGGGTTTCCTCCAAAATGATCCCGAATACTCTCCTTGACGATGACTGTGTTGTGAAAAATTCTTAGCGACATGGAAATCCGAAGTTGTTAGTGTTTCCTGTGCTGCTTAGAGACAGTATTTTTCAAAGTAAGTTGGATCAATGCGTAATACTTCTGGAGCACATAAGAAATATCTTTCGAGGGTGTTTTCATTCTGAGTTATACCAATAACTCCACCAATACCAATAACCACCAAGAACTGAGAACTGTTCATAACAGTCTTCAGTTCTTTGATTTCCTGTTCCAACTTCTGTTCTGAAAATAGTTTCGTAAGTGGCACATTGGCTTTGGATACTGCAAAACAACCAGATTCGAGAGCATTCCATATTTCTGGATATGTTGTTTTAATGTCCTTCATCTGCGCTAATTGTACTGGAATGAGTCTGGCATAATGAAATAAGTCATGAGCAAAATAATACTTGATTTGTTCCTTTAATGACGCGAGATGCAATGCCTAATCTCCTTGATGAGTGGCACGGATGAAACGTAACAAAGATCCAAATTGGTTCATATACTGTAGTAAGATTTTTGCCATATCACCACTGCATTGTGTAATATGTGGAAGACGGTTTTTTTCAACTAGTACTCTGATCTCTTCAAACAAAGTTGTAGGATCAACTTCACAATTGTGCAATTTCTCACGTAGTGAGTAGCATTTTTCTTGCAGGGAAATAATCTCTGTAGAATGTGGCAGTGTTTCAAAGAGAAGGTCGTAGCATGCCAAAACGATAGTCATGTGAAATCTATGCCTTTAGTATATTAGTAATTTTGTAGTAAATTTATAAATAAATAATAAATAACACAATTTATGCATATTTTGATTGTGGATTTGCATTTTTTGACACCAATAACATATAATTTGATATACTGGTCAACAATATCCCACAAATATTAAAAAAGTCAGTAAATGGCAGCCATCTTGGACGCCATCTTGAAAATCACCTCAAAAATGTGCAAGAAAAAAATGGCATCTAAGATATTTGGGATCTACATGTCAAAAGCTACAAAATAAAATAAAAATATCAAACTTGGCACAAAAATCGAGCTGAAAAACATTTCAGACCCTACTAATGTGAATAAACTAATGTTTATTTGAAATTGTAAATAAGTTCCTTCATATTTATAAGTAATATCTGTGTTATTAATATTAAAATTTAATTTTGATTTTATTAATTCAATACCTCATTGAAAGGTTACGAAGTATGTGTTTGTACGAGGGTTACTCTGAAATTATTGAGATACGCGCAGACGAGAATTTACAAAATAAAAATAACGGTTTAATTTTAAAATACAAAGTATTTTAACACAGCAGACGATTTTTTACTGACTTACTTCAACTTATTTAGCATAGAATAAATTTTAAACAGAAGAGAAAATGGAATTGGCGCGAGAACATTTTCGCGCTATGATTTTCTACGATTTTAAAGCAGGATTAAATCAAGAAGAATGCGTTCAACGGTTGAAAATAGCATTTGGTGATGAATCTCCAGCTCGTGCTACTGTATTCAGATGGTTTAAAGAATTTAGCAGAGGTCGCAATTTTCTTCAGGATGAAGAACACACAGGAAGGCCACCGTCAGCAGTAATCCAGGATAATGTGTCTGCCATACGAAAAATGTTAATGGATGATAATCGCTGTACCTATCAAATGATACAGAAGGAACTTAACATTGGATCCTCAGCCATACACAAAATTATTCATGAAGAATTGCATATGAAAAAAGTAGTTTGCCGTTGGGTTCCCCATAATCTAACTGAGCACCAAAAAGAGGAGCGTGTCAGAATCAGTAAAGAAACTCTTAAATTGCTAAATGATGGTAGCCACCGCATCATTTCTAAAATTGTAATGGGGGATGAAACGTACATACCGTTTTTTTACGTTCCAACACGTCAAGAAAGCAAACTATGGGTCTTTGAAGATGATCCCAGGCCGAAAATGGTGAAAAGACAACGCGCACTGAAAAAAAGATGTATGCTGTTTTCTTCAGAAGTACGGAATTGGTCAAAGCCATCAAGTTGGAAGGACAGAAGACAGTAACAACAAACTGGTATACCACTAAATGTCTTTCAGAAATTTTACAAGAAGTGAATGTTAGGGGACTAATGCTTCACCATGACAATGCATCTTCACATACAGCCGGATTAACAGTTGAGTTTCTTAAACAAAAAACGAATTAAAGTGATAGAACATCCGCCGTATTCACCTGATCTAGCTATGTGTGACTTTTGGTGATTCTTTAATCTAAAAAAGAACTTATGTGGACGTCGTTTTCATTCAGAAGAAGAGATTGATGTGGCTATAAATGCATTTTTTTCATCTATTCCAAGAAATGAATGGCTTGAGGCATTTAATCTGTGGAAAATTCATCTACAAAAGTGCATTGATGCTGGAGGAGACTACTTTGAACACACCTAAAATTTTGTAAGTACAACTTGAAAAACCTAGTTGTATCTCAAAAATTTCAGAGTGACCCTCATATATATATATATATATACAGGGTCGTAAAATATTTCTTTTACAATTAAAAGTGGTTTTAGAGCCATAGTGATTTTAATACCCCTGAGTCACAATTCCTTTCTATTAATGTTATTTAAAATTATCCTTTTATCTATATTATTGTATTGGCTATCAATAATTATTTATTTACACAACCTCTTATAATTATGGCGAATATTCACTTATTGGTTTTAAACTAATTGTTTTTCAGATTTATTTAGATTCTTTATTTTTGTAAACGTATGCTTTCTTTTATTTTAATGATATCTTGATATTGAGAGTAAAGCCTAATTTGAGGCGCATCAATTGTGCGAGCCGAATAATATATCATATTCTGATCCGAGTTTCACAACTCCTTTGAGATACTACATAAGCTCGTTCATCTACTTCCCTCTTTTGATCACCTTGTTCATAATAATGTGTTTAGTGTTAAACACATAGGGCACAACATAGATAAAAGTGTCAACTTTTAAATCTAGATAGATTTAAATTTCTTAAAAGTGCATTTGTAAAATCTAGATAGAAAATTGGTTCACAAATATTTAATTTAAAATATTTGTTTGAATTACTTCATGTATCCATAAATGTATCATAACTTTGATTTTATTTGTACTTTTAAATGCAGATCATCATATATTTCACATTTAGTATAATAATAAGCTTTAACAAATACATAAACCAGAATGACGTTTTAAAACAAATATTAATCCTTAATGCTAGTTTAAGCTGAATGCAAATATTAAAATAGTTGGGATACTACTTCTATTATTTGATATTTAAATGCATAATTTATTTAAATTTGTGCCCTAGGATAACCAATATTATGTGTCTTGAAGAAAGTCCTTATGCATACAGATATTTCGCAATATTATTCTTATTTACTTATTCAAATTGAACATATAAACTATTCACTTATTTAAACTATATTATGTTTTAAATATGAATGATAAAGAATTACGAACGATGCATAAAGACTTTTAAAGAATATGTAAATAAATTTATTATACTCTCCTAAACTGTCAAAATAAAACAATTAAACTTAGAAATTTAAAACTTCAAAATCTAAATGATCATAGAAATCATGCATTTATGCATCAATGAACTTTAAAAGTTAAAGTTCTCAGAAGTCTTTTCTAAATCTTTTTGAAGAAATACTTTTGTGGAAATGTATTTACGTTTCAATTTGGAAAGTTAGAATATGTTGAAAATTTAAAATTAATTTAACTTACAATCAAACATATTTCATTATGCAATGGATGTTATATAAGGACACTAAAATAAAGGTTTTGTTTGGTTTATAATCAGTTGAAAATAAATTAATGAATGCATTCAGTTACGAATACTGTTAAATGTCTATCGCAAAATGTCCAGTTATTCAGGCATTTTTAAAGACAACGGTTATTTGACTAGAAGCGTTGTAAATTGATCAGAATAGAATTAAATGACGGTTATGTAAACATTTTCTTTAAAACGAATTGAATGATTAGACTGCTTGAGGTAGAATCTTAACAGTGTAATCCTCATTATGAGAAAAATGAGATGCAGAAGAATATAAAAATTGTCAGAGAAGTCTATTATCTGACTTTCTTTAAATTTTACATTAATAACTGGATGTAATGTACCCCTACAGAATTTTCGCCTCAACATTATTAGACATGCAAATATATCAGAAGTAAAAAGATATATCATCCACAATATAGTGTTCCTTTTTTTTATATTTAAAAGTAAAAGAAAAGTAAACACAGAATTGCAACTAAAGGCTGCATTCTTGTACAAAATATGTCTTAGATGGATTATCGAAGACATATTTGACCCACTATAGCCTTACAATGAGGTAAGAAAACATTCCCCAGCAACTGCAATCATTCCTAGAGTACAGTTTGAGTCTTTGAAACTTTAATACTATGAGAAACAAGTGGATTATTTGCAAGAGTTTTGAGGAACTTCATTTCCTCTTGCATAAACTGTGCTGACGTTGTATCTCAACCATTCTTAGCATGTAGTAAGAGTATCTTTTCTGCAACTGATGAACTCGCAGCATTTGCTGGAGAAAATGTCTAAGAGAAATAGTGTCATTTACAGGTTTTAAAAAGAAAAGGTTTTCAGCCCTTCAGAGACCTATCAAATGGACTAAGAGCTCTAAATACTCTCCAATTACAATCTCGGGCTCATTTAATGTATCCAAGGACAAAGCAGTTTTTATAATCAAGGTTTCTATGCCTTCTTTGCTTTTTTGCATGTAATATCTGCTAATGAGAAATTTTCAATCATCATAGTTATTAAACGACCCTTGTTTTTGGGTTAACAAGAGACTTTTCTTTGGATATGGTTAGTCTCATTGTGACGCCAAACAATATGTCAGTTGAAGCAAGTTTTGTTCATCGCCTCATACGCTCAACAGTTTTCGTACCCCACTGTACGTCACCAGGTAATCTATCAAGGACAACTATTGCCTCGTGTTGATGTTGTGGCTGCACGTACTCAACATATTTGTTGCAGCTTGTTAATAAAGACTGAATCTTAGGAAAAACGACTCTATACAAGAAAAAAAATATGACAAATTAAACCCTGCCGCTTTATGGCTTGTTTGAATGCCTTGAGAGTAAATTTGTCTCCTTCCCCTAATCCATTGTCGAATAGGGAGGAGTAGATCGTACGTAAAAAAATCCTCAGTATTCATCCAATTATTTTGCAACCGAATGTTGTTGTGTCAAAATTGTGGGATTTATAAGAAACAATTCGTCGTCTACTTGTATTACACTAGTCATTACAGCTTTGTTGCACCGTTTAAGATTAACTTCCAAAATCACCATCAACACCTCTGTTAATGTTTTTAATGTCGTATTACTAAGACGTATGACAGTTGGTTTGAGCATCAGCCCAAAGCACCAGGCCCCACCAGTGGCTGAGAGGTTCTGCTCTCAAAGCTGGTAGACGGTAGGTGCAGGGTTTGATCGCAATCGCGCCCGTCGGTTTAATCATTCGGAGTTTTCGTGGTTTTCTTCGAGCCATGGATTTCCATACGTAAATACGGGTTAGGTTCTCTTAGAAAGACCCCCACGAAGGGCACTCCTCCCTCGGGCCCCTATATCCCTAGTGTTGATAATCTGCCGTCAACAATCAACCAACCCAAAGCACCAGTGCTTATTTAATATAAATCAGAGTTTTCAGGAAAGAGAAATGCTGTGGTAACCATTCGTACATTTTGCTATGTCAACCATGTTATCCCGTACAACTGTTGAATAATTCCGGCTCCATGCTCTTCCGAATAGTGAAATTAACCACCACGGTACCACCACGGTAATTTTCCATCTGTTCAGAATCCTACTGCATTTCATTGTCCACCTTCACTGAATCATCTTCCCCTACCCCGCGACCGTGTGGAACACGGCCTTGAAATTTCTTGTTCTTCATGAGATATTGTTCGATAGTCATTTGCGTCACTCTTTCGCCATTGATAAGAGAAAAAAGCTTTTAATACATAAAATGTAGGAAATTTTATCTTCGTTAATTTATGTATTACGAACTTTCATGTGAAACGCATATAATTGGAGTTATTTACGAAAAACAGAGAAATGTTCTTTTTTTCAAAATATTTTATTTTAAACACCCATTTTTGCAGCACTATCACGACTATTCCATTAATGAATGAATAGGACTTTTCATGCATATAATTTAGGATATTTTGTACTCTTTAATTTACATAATGCCCACTTTTATGCAAAGTGTCTTGCTTCTTATTTGTTTTAAAATAAACGGTCAAGTGCAAGTAGTACTCGAGCTCAGAGTGTTCCGTACAGTCAATATATGAATTATTAACTGTGTTATAAAAAAATCGTTGCTAAAAGAATAATAAGACTTTGTAAAAAAACTATACAACGTATGGCTGGGTATAGTTGTATATACTAGAAAAGTATCAATGGCTATACCATAAAAGTTCAAAGATATTTGAAGCCTAAATAATATCAAATATTCCTCTTCTGTATAACTATTTTTAAAACTTTCCAACAAAGTTGAAAAGTGTTTATGACTTCGGTTTTTCTGTCCGTCTGTCCGCGCTCTAACTACCGTAAATACACTCGGATTGCCCTGAAATTTTATGACCTTACTGATGTTTACCATAGCACGTACCATATTTCAATTGAAATTTGTAGCATGTTTAGTTCATTTACAGGGACAGTCAGGGTCAGTTACGCTACATTGCGTCCTATGGCAAAAAATCGTTTAAAATTATTTTTAATGGTGTTATATGATTTCAAACATAATAAAATTGATATGCATTAATAAAGTGCACTAAAATATGTATTCTGTAGAATTTTCGGTGTAAAGAAGAGTTAATATTTATTTACAGGGACATACAAAAGAATTCCATCACATAGTGATATAGGGTTGGAGGGAATTGTTTGCGGCGTATTTTCATTATATTAAATTATTTAATGTATAATGAAATTGTTATACGTCGCTGAGGTTTAGTACAATTTATTTCATATATAATACGGAATGCATGGCATTTACAGGGACACACAAAAGAATTCAGATACTATATCATATTCGAAGTACTGTACATTAGCGATTATTGTTGGAAATGCTTTTTTAATTATGATATGCGCTTTCATGTTTCACTATATTTATACATACTATATGATGTGTATAAATGCTATAATTCAAATACAGGGCTACACAACGGAATTCGTAACGTTTACTGGATATGAGTGCAAATTGCTTAAAGGTGGTTTAGAAATGAGTTATGCATTTGTACGCTGAACAGCATTTAGTTTACTAATAAATGTTTGCAGAATATAGATAAAATGATATACAGGGTCACGCAAAGAATTGGATACATGACCGTCTATAAATGATAATTTCTGGAAATGTGAGTTCAGTAGTTTTAAGAGTATTTTACTTTGAATTAAATTTTAACTAAATAGTAGCGTGGAATAAAGGCACGAGGTTAACTACCGGACTCTACTAAAGTATTCAAGTATGTTTCCATCTATTACTATAAATTGCTGACAGAGAAATTCAACTGTTACGCGTTTTCATGCTAAACAACATTTACCCATTATATAGTATACATATCAACCTACAGATCAAATCAGGGCTGCTCAAAAGAATTGAAATACATGTTTGGTTACGGACGGTAACTGCTGATATCAGTTTCCCAAATATTTTATAGGTTTTCTAAAATGTTTACTTAGGTACCTTATATACCTTAATTCCCTAAATAACGACGTTTTGTTAAAGCCTGTAGGATGTGTTGGAAAATGTTTCATAATCTATGCTTAACGCCTGATTTTTTCTCTTGTTTTAATCTTATCCTAGTATGTTTATGATGAACTTAATTCGGTAGGGACAGAAAAAGTAGTGCATATTAAATCTTCATTTGGCATTTCATTAAACTAGATTCAACGTAGTAATAATATTTTCTTTTTACAGTGTAGCTAAAAAAAAACTTTGTTCAAAGTTTAAACTCGGCATTGTGATAAGTGCACTCGAAAGGAGGTTGCAAAGATGAAACGCTGCCTTGGTCCTTGCCGTGTTTTTCCAGATACGTTTTTAATTAACTTTTAAAGACTCGGGAGTCGTATTGAGAGATCCACTCAATGCAAACTAGTCGCGAATTCCATAGTATATATGTGATTAATTCTAATAAAATTAGCCTGTTTTTAACAGTTTCACATTTATTGCTTTTATATTGCTACTGGGCATTGCATTACACAAATATATAATTAAAAGTTGTTAACTGTGCTATAGAAGTCGATGGTACATAGAGTACGCCGTCCCTGTAATTATGGACGTCCAAACCGTCCGTGTCTTTAAGGGTTAATATGCCGGCTCAGTGCAAACTAGTAGCGAATTCCATAGTATTTATGTGATTCATTCTAATAAAATTAGCCTGTTTTTAAAATTTTTACATTTATTGGATTTATACTGCTACTGGGCATTGCATTACACAAATATATCATTAAAATTGTTATCTAGGCTTTAAAAGTCTGATGTACATATAGTACGCCTCTCATTATGTATGTTCAAACCGTCCGTGTCTTTAAAGGTTAATATATCGGCTGATTACCGAGGATTTTTTGGAAAATGCTTTTCAACAATGCTTTTATACTTCTGATACGATAGATACTTCCAGCGATCCTCAACACTTTGCTGAATGCTCACAAATCGAAATTTGTACTTCTCTGTAAATGCTCTGTTTTCAAAAACTACGTGACGTAGGGTAATCCGTATAAATTTCCTGCATGGTTTAAATTAACTTCTACTCCTTGTAATTTTTTCACAATTTTAGTTTCTATAGATTCGGAAATACGTAGGGGGGAACATAAATTTGCACTGCTTTTTCAACAATATCCCTAAAAATATAATTCCCAAAATTAAAAGAAATATATTTTCGAGTTCAGCGTTACGAAAGCTTTCACACGATATACAAAGAAAACATTTTTTTTTCAAGTAACTTACTTAGCCCCTCTACATTTTTCCTAAATATGTTTCTGAATATTTAATAATCATGTCAATAGCCTTCATTATTTCCCCAATTTTATCTTTCCACGTTCCATAGTTTATGAGTAAAATGTCTGTGACAGACAGACACATGTGTGATTTAAATACAGAACCCTAAAAACTTAGAAAAGTTCGTTTTTTACGCCTGTTTTACAAAGAAAATCGTATTTCCCTGTGAAACCTTTTGTTTGAAAACCTGAGATTCTTGTACAGCGACCCAAACAGCATAAACGTAACAAACATCAAAACTACACTAAAACTTTCTTTTGTTTTCTACCAAATAACTGGACTAAAACATATAAACACTCGAAGCACTTTATTTTCTTGCAATTTTCTCGTTTAGTTTAATTACTAATTCTTGAAACATGTGTTATTTAACATACTTAAAAAAGAGATTGTTATCAGTTAGACGTGCATTATTTTTTCATGTATGTTACTCGATTACTCCGAAACTACGCGACAGATTAATGTTGGGGGGGGGGGGGTTGAAACTGACACAGGATACCTTAGTCCCATTTAAATCTCATCAAAACGGGTTCAGTATATTTTTAGAAATTCAACAAAAAAGGATAAATTCAATATTTTTCCGCGTTCTGTTGTACTTTAGCTGCTTGCGAAACGCTATGTTAATGGGATGCGCAGTGCCCGTTGTTGTATCAACAGACTATTTATAACAGATCTACCAAAAATCGTCTTTTTAATTTCTTTTATGCATATAATAGAAGAAGTTACTGTAATTGAATTTTTTTTCGAGTTCCGCTTTCAACGGATTTGCACGTTTTAGGAGTCAGAGGTCCCTAAAACATGTTTATACAAAATTACATCCTAATCGTGCATCCTCATTGTACCATCGAAAAGTGTATGAAGTTACGCATAGAATTGGGCCATATTTCATATATACGTTTTTGGCTATGGCCAACAGATTCCACTTGAATTTACGAATATTTGGGAAAGAAGTGGGTGCTTTAACAGCAATTTTTGTTTCATTTTCTTTATTGTATCATCAAAAAGTATATGAAGTTGTGTATACAATTGAACCAAATTTCATGTATATATATATTTGACTAATAATGAGCTCGAAGTAGCTAGGAGTCATTCGGTAGATTCGTCGCCCCGAGACCATCCCTTGCCGGTTTTCGGTGTCTTTAATTTGTGTAATTTCCCTTTTAAATTTGTCCGGTTTCTATTTTTTTTTTTTTTTTTTTTTCAACGTTGCTTTCGCTAGAGAGTCTTTCACTCGGGACGTGGCTGGGGACCTACGATGCTTGCTTCCGGAGAGTCGGACTAGAGTAGAAGTATAAAGGGCTGCGGACGAAGATGGGCCAGCAGTTCCCAGTTGAAGTTATTGATTTCCCGCCTAAATGGAACGATATAATACCAGTTTACGTGTCATTTTTTTATTGTATTATTAGAAAGTGTAGTTTAAATCGGAATATTTTCCCCAAAGGGGTCACTGTAATCGCAATTTTTGTGCAAATTTCTTGATATTCCACAGTTTTCCTGTATACCGTCTATTCATCCAGTGAGGTGCACTTAGCATACAGCCAATCCTGCGACTCGCAAGCAGCTAACTTAAAAAAGGAAAACGAAAAAAAAAAATTTAATAAATATCATGATCGGGATAAACTCGTTTTTACTCCGATTAATAAAATAAAGCACAAATTTTAGATCAAAAACAAAGTTTGCATGGTATTGAAGTTATTCTATAGTAATAATAGTATAGTAATAACAATGTAATACATGGTTATACTGCAATGTCAAAAAGTAGTTATACATGGCATGTAAACAACTTTTTGAAATACTAACTTGTATGAGATAGCAGAAAGTTTGAGATTTAGGACATCCGTCAAGTTTATATGTATGTTGACCAATAAATACGAAATTAAGCGAGTGATGCATGTGATTTTTTTTTTTTTCAATTGAGACGTTACTCTCGAATTAGTCCCATTTAAATTTCATCAAAACTGGTTCAGTACTCTATTAAAAATTCAACAACAACAATAAAAAAATTAACATGTTTAAAACATTTCATTTTCATCGATTTTCACCAAGTGA
This sequence comes from Maratus speciosus, assembly GCA_963932465.1. Lineage (NCBI taxonomy): Eukaryota > Metazoa > Arthropoda > Arachnida > Araneae > Salticidae > Maratus > Maratus speciosus. The sequence goes on from OZ010789.1 coordinate 69,945,356, forward strand.
CGTAGCACTATGTGTTTGGCGAGAAAGTCACTACTGTGACTTTTTTCTTCCGCATTTATTAGGTTTCATTTCTAGAATTGTTGTAATACTTTAATCGTTAAAAACTTTTGTGGCAAGAACTTAACACACACACACACACAAAAAAAAAAAAAAAAAAATGTTCTGTAAAAGAACTGCATTTTTACAGGGGGGTTTGTATGCCAACGCAGGGTGGGCTGAAAGTCCTGGACAGTGTTTTGGATTTAATATAAAATCAAATAATTAAAGTCTGTGATTTTGGGTTAAACAGTTTATAATTATTTATGCTACAAATAAATTTTCAAGAGACAAAATAATTTCCTGAGAGCAGATATGATTCATATACAGTCGAATCTCGATATCTCGAATCTATTGATACCTCGAAAAAGGAAATTTCCCCTACATTTCCATCAAAATTCTTATGTATTTTCCTTAGTTATCTCGAAATATGTTTTCTAAAACACTTGATATGTCGAAATTTTTTCCACAGAAATTAGTTTGACTTTTTACGTTCGACTATTGTCAGCTGTAGAGCCAGTTTGATCTGGATGCTGGTTTTACATTCTTTTATCCCTTTATTATACAAAGAACTTAAAAGTTAAGAATGGAAGACTTTTGAAATCGAAAAATGGCACAAAATCGTTTTTTGGAAACTTTGCGGTGGAAGTGCATCGGGTGGTGCAGCTACCTGTGAAGAACTTTCAGAACTTCCTTCTCTTTTAAAGGACTATAAAGCAGATGATGTGTTTAACGTAGGTGAAACTGAATTGTTCTACCAGCGTTTTCCTAACAAAACGGCTGCATTTAAAGGTGAAGAAAGCCGAAGTCAAAAAGAGTAAACTTTGTGTAACTGTACTTTTCGCAGCAAATCTAAATGGTAAAGAAAAGCTTCTTCCTCTTATGATAAGACGATCTCAAAAGTCGAGGTGATTTGTTAAAATTAAGTCATTTGTAATGCTGTACAGATCAAATATAAAGGAGTGATGACAAACGCAATTTTTGCTGATTGGGTGATAGGAATCGGTAAAACAATGGCTAAAAGTAAAATGCGCATTTACCTCTTCATAAACAATTATAAAACCCAATCTAATCTTCCAACGCTAAAAAAATAACACTGTTAAAGTTTTGCCGCCAAACACGACTTCGGAGATACAACTATTCGACCAGGAGTTTAATCCGTAGCTTCAAAGTTGGTTATCGAGCCCAAATTGTGAGAGAAGACTTTTGAATAATATCGGTGAAGGTAAACCATCTAGCGCACCTTTCAACATCTTACAGTCAATGCGAATGGTTGACTATGCATGGAAAAATGTTACAGAAATAACAAAAAAAGAAATCGTTTCATATAAGCAGGATTTTTAAAATATGTAACTTCCAGTGAAACAGGGGAAGTTGATTCCATTAAGCAAGCAACTGAAGAAGGAGAACTGAATCCAGAACAGTAGGAATCGATACAAAAGGGAGATTTCATTCGAAGAATTCTTGAATGTGGACAATGAGCTTGAAATGTGCGGCACTATGACAGATGAAGAGATTGTTTCGAGCATTAAATGCCAAAATTTATAACGAAGAAATTGAAATTTAAAGATCAACACAAGATCCTACAAGATCAACAAGAACATGAAAAAATTACAGTGAAAAAAGCCGACAAGGCAGTTTACTTGCTGGGGAGATTTCTTGAATCAAATGAAAATATTAGAACTGAAGCATTAGGTACCATTGCTATGTTAGAGAAAACTGTGCAATTGCGAAAAGATTCTGGAAGACGGCAGACTTCAATTAAGGAATTTTTCTTCCGAAGAAACTGGATGCATTTCTCAATGCGAATTCGATATTATTATATCAAAACAAGCATGCGTGCAAAACAATTGTGAAATTATTATAACTCTGAGAAGCGTAATTTGGTCATTATTAGTAGATTCCGTGTATTTTTTGAAGAATCTTTTTTTTTACAGCGAAAAGCAGCATGTGAGATTAGAATTTTTAAATTTTGTCAAAACCTTGATAACTCGAAACCTCTATATCTCGAATTTCTTTCTCTTCCCCACAGATTCGAGATATCGAGGTTGTACTGTATTAGAATTTACTTAAACGTTACCACAGGTATGTCGGTATGTTTATACCATAAAACTTTCTGTCTGAACTTTTTATTGAAGTAAAAGTGACTAATGAATTTACATAGTAAAAATAGGGCTAGAACTGTAGTAGAAAAGATACTAATGTAGAAATTAAAACCCTTGGTAAGAAATTCTTTATGACTTTGGAAACTTTTAATTTTAACAAAAAATAGCGTAAGTTCTACGAATATTTATCTAAATAAAACTACAAAATTTATTCAATAAAATGTTTCTTGTTTTTAATTTTCGTTAACTCCTGGGTAGCTGTTATTTTTTGGCTCTTGAATCTTACAGACCAACAAAAGAAACCAACAAAATTTTACAGAGAGATCAGTACCGTTGCCAGAAGTCAATATGTTGAGAGTTCCATACTGGCCAAATTGCGTATCAATACATTTTGAATAAAATTACATGTATATCAAAGAGGCTGATTTTGGAATTTTTTCAAAATATAACTTGATGTAATTCAGGAGGGATAAGTGATGATAGTATGTTTTATTTTACATTGTTGGACGTAATTATAACAGAGATAAAATTGGAGAGAGTTATAATCTTTCAAAACTTTTTTTGAATAATATTTCTGTTATTTTAAAATATAAATACTCAGTTTGTTTTTTAAAAATACAGAAAATCCACCAAAATTACAAGTTCATATTTTTTGTTTGTCTATAGTTTTCAGAAAATCCTTTGAATTTTGTTAACATAGGCAAAATCGTAGTTTAATTTTAAAATAATTTTAAGATAGAAATTTTTTGAAAACAAATTTTAACTTTTCTTTCTATATACTTTTCTACATAAAAATACAAAAATCCTCCCGACCACTGCGGGAAGGAAAATGTGTGTTTTATATTCCTTTTCTTTAATCCAGCTTATTTTACTCAAACGCACGAAACTAAAATTAGTGAACCCGATTATAGAAAATTGAACACCAATTTTGTCTTGAATACTGAATACAGAAAAATAATTTAGCCAAATTAGTCAACTATATTCAATTTGGATTCATTGAAAGCCATTTATCATTGTCCGCAAAATTTGGCGGTATGTTGAATTACCTGCCTTTAAAAAAAACAAGGTGGATAAAACTAACCAATGAACTTGGCTGAGACCTTGGTATGTACTGTACACATGCTTAGTACCATCCAAATCGGTTAATAAATACGCGTGCTATCGTATGACAACATTCAGATTGTTTCAAAATGTCAGTCACCCTATAAATTGAAACTGCTATAATTCAGCCATTTTTTAAAGATAAATACGAAACAAAAAATCTTCCGGAATCCTTGTATCAAAGTCAATCACTTAAAAAATATTTTTCAGTTTGTAATTTTTTGGTACCTCTTTTCAAATTCTTTAACAAATTTTAAAATAACCCCTATTTTGAAACATGATGGTGGATGAAGCTGGCTAACGATCTCCATCAAGACCTTCCCGTGCACATGCTTAGTCACATAAAAGTGGGCTAATAAATACACATACTATCGCATGATAAATATCAAATTGTTTAAAAATGTCAGCCACCCTATAAATTGAAAGTGCTGTATCTGCGCCATTTTTTAAGATACAGACGAACACAATCCTTATGTGAAAGTCAAACACTTAAGGAACAAATATATATTTTTATTTTTAAATTTTTTGTACAGCATGTTTAATTTTAAACTTTTTAAGATTTGTTTAATTTTTTTCATTTCGTAAATGGCCATCATTTTGAAACAATATGACTGATGAACATGGATAACGAACTGAACCAAGCTACTTGTATGCATTATGCACATACTAAATCACATTCAACTCGGTTTATAAGTACGAGAGTTACGGCGTGACAAAAATCGATTGTTTCAAAATGTTAGCCATGTTCAACATTTAAACTGCTATATCTCCACCATTTTTAAGATGAAGACGAAACAAAAAATTCTCTCGAATGATTGCATCAAGGTCAAACACTTCGGTCGAGACATTGGTCTCTACAATGCACATACTAAATTACATGCAAATCGGTTCATAAATACGAGAGTTACAGAATAACGAAAATCAGATATAAATATATGGCCATATATCTATGTCTATATATATATGTATCAACATTTGAACGCAGGTTGACTTTGGAGTCTGAGGATCTTGATCGGGGAAAATATACCGAACGTTTTCGGAAATGATCTCCGCCAGACGGCAGCAGTAAAAAAGTTTTACTTTTTATAATAAGTTTCCTACAGAAAATAATATTTTAGGACTATATGTCGATCGGAAACATCGCACATAATTAGTCTTTATCGGGAAGATTTTGAATCATTAATCTGTAACATGGCTTAAGATGTTTCTATTTAGATACATGGCTTTACCTTATTTCAATATTTAACGTTATATGTTAAAAAAATTTCTTTATTAAAAAAGTCTAAATTGTTTTAAGATGACATTATGTAATTTTCATACAAATATATTTTTCTTTTAAGAATTATTTTACGATTTTCCTACAAATAAATAAATAGCGTAAAAGAAACGAATAAAATTCCCAATATGCAGAAAACATTTCCTGGGACAGAATTTCATTTCCGCTTCTGGAACCTTATCTAATTTTCACCAGTTTATTGATTTCTTATCATTTTTACTTTCGTCCGGCTTGGAGTATTTCTTTTTCAGTTTTTTTTTCAATAATTATTAAATAACGAAAATAGTCTACAAACTAGTAAATCTCCAGATCCGAGATCTCAACATCTGCTCTACAAGTCCTGTTTATTAATAATATCTGCATGATATTTGATATCCTACAATCAAATATTTGTAGGTTACATATACATTTATTAGCATATAATATTTATGAAATTATTTCCTGAAATTTTAGAAGTATCAAACTAAACAAGATTGTATACAATTATATAATAAATTACTTATTCTTGTATTTATTGTGTTTATGAATAAGGATCCAATGCTCTCAATTTCCAGTAATTGTGATGTTACATTTTTCAAGTGTATACGTCTGGATACATTTATCTTTGTATTTTAATTAGAATAATAATCTTCTTGTACAGGCAGGTCTTATCATATCTTTATTAGTATACTTATTTGTCAACCACACTATATCTGAATATGTTGCTGAAATTGAATACAATTTCGAGTAATTATGGTACGTATACAAAGTAAATTTCTCTTATGAGACTTTTATTCAATTTATTTCAATTTATACATTATTTTTATAATTTTCGTTTGGAAAACCTATTTGGGCATATATGACAGTTTTCTGTTATATATTTCCTGTCAAATCCTTGCCCCCTCCCCCCCCCTGAGCGTGAGGTCGAGTTTAAAATTTAACTTAAATATTTAAGAAATTATCAGTATTTCATGTCCCCCTTCCACGAGTTGTATATTTAATTTAATACTTAAAGTATACTAGCTACAGGCGTCCCTCTCACAATTAAACAAACTTATTTAATACTTGAAATACTCATCAGTTAGAAATAGTGAATCATTAATTCAGTCTAGCGTGTTAAATATTAAGTCAGTTTCACAAAGACCTGGCACAGACAACCGACACAGCTTTCTGTTCAAATGAAAACAAAATATAAATGAAACTTTTGTTCTCTTTGACAGTTATATTTAACACGCAAACTTTTTTTTTCACGTCCCCCCTCTCATAATCTTTTCACGGTCATATCATATCATTCTCACACATTGCTCTCTGTCGCACATTTTTAGTACCGGACGTTTCTTTGTATAGCTTATGACACAAGCTGCCCATTTTTGTAGTCTTTGACTAAAGTATATAACATGCTCTTAAAATCCACAATTCAACAATCCTTATCTTTGACGAGCGCAATTACCACAAGGATTCCTTTCATTTTCTAGCGATCCTACATAACCTCAACTATGTATATACAAAAGACCACTCATAAATTGTTTATTTTCTCTTTCGCCACAAACTCTCTCTCACTACCTCTGTGCAGTTGCATTCTGGTTCCGCCCAGTAACGTGAACTTCTGAAAGTAAATTCATCACTGAACTATCTGCCCCTCTGATTGCAGCATCCAGTAAGAGCGGCTCTGGTATTTCTCTATTGAATGCTACGAACCTCTCCATGTGACTTACCACGGCCATTTTGTTTAAGGTTCAATCAGGGTTCCTACTCATAAGGGATTTTTTTCATGACAAATATCATTTTTGTTTTTAGAAAAGTAAATCTAGGTTAAACGCGCGAAATTTCGTCTTATTTAAGAAGAGATTTTTTCGTAAGAAAATACTAGTACCGAAAAATTTCCTGGTCGTGTAATTTCATGACAAGTACGACCCTTGTGTGCAATAAGCTCTGTAACTTTAAAAGTTCAGTTGGGGATTTTTTGTACTCTCTCTCTTAACTTGCCAGGGAATTGATTGTCATTTTATCATCTATGTCGACAATCTACAGCAAAGTCATACTTCTTTAGTAATTAAATAATCATTTATTTTAGTAGTAAGAGCATATTAAAAATTAAATTCAACCAAAATCTTCTGTTTTATTAATAATTGCTGCATTAAAATAATGAGACTTACTGTAATTTTATTTTTAATGCTTTGAAATACAGTTGATAGTAAACGATTTAATTAAAGATTAAAGAAAAATTAGAAATTCATTGGAAAATTTCATTGGGAAAAAATGTTTCATATTGCTCGTATTGATGCAGAAATTTCCCCAATAATTTATACAGTTAATTTCGAAATTCCAATAAATATATTGTCAAATTTTTGAAGTTGTCGGATTAAGTTAAAATCTCAATTTCGAAAAATTAGCATCCATAATTTGGATTCTTTAAAATCTTTAAATCAATTAAAAAAACCTGCTATTTGATCTGAATGTTAAAAATTTTAGATTGTCTTAGTTTTCATAGAAAAACACTATAACAAGAAATTAAATGTTCAATATTTTTCGAAAAAAAGAATAAAATTTAAAGAAAAAAATATACAGCTAACTAGGGATACCTGACCAACATATCTACCAAATAAAGATAACGGGATACAGTTTGCGACAGTTATCGTGGGACATACAACGATACAAACATATAGACATATAGAAACCAATAATTTTTTGTGTGTCTACAGTACGTTACCACTGAAGTTTCGGCTATTATGTAGCCTAATACACGTGTATTTAAAAGATTTCATCACGAGAACATATTTTAGATTTACTAAATAGAAAGATGGTAGATATTTTTTTCTTCAAACAGTTTTATGACCTCGACCTACAAAAATATGCGCATATTTGTTTTAGATTTCGAAGAATTTTCTTTAGGAGCATAATGATAAATCATTAAAAAACAAACAAACAAAAAACGATTGTTCGTTAGAAAATGTATTGATTATTATAACAATTTGCATTTCAATATCTTCAGTATTATATCATCGAGAAAAACTCTTTTTAAGCTCATAATTAAATAATGTGATTAATAAATTGATATGACTTTTAAATTATACGGTATTTACTTAAAAATCATTTATAAAATCAACTAGGTTTAGCATAAAAGTAATGCAAATTGGTACTAGACACTTTTTGATTTAATTAAAGTACATTTTTACTTATAATGCTCTTAGTATAATATCAGATTATTTTTTTTTTTTGTCATGATATTTATTTAGCATTATTAAGCTTTAGGTATTGCTGGTGTATAAGATACTTACTTTTATAAGGCATTATGTAACGTCCATTCGCTACTCTTGTGACCATTAAGCTAATGTCACACAAACGTCTGTTTGCACGCTTCTTTCCTTCTTACAGTCTTCTTACAATGGTTCCGGAACGTGTAGGATGGAAAAAAAGCGTGCAAATAGACGCCCGTCTGACATTGGTCTAAGGGCATTTTTTCCTAAATACTTCCAATTATTTAATTACAAAATATAATTAAGATAAAAATTGACATAACCATCTAACCACAATTGTTTTTTACTCACGTAACATATATCTAATTTGCATTTTACTTGCCTATATATTTAATGAAAATTTTGTTTCTCTTGAGACTCTCTGGTCACAAAAGTAACAAAATTTTGATTTGTTATATTGAAAAGTAAAATGCGTTTTGTAAGAAATTAGATCCACTTTATGTGAATGGTGTACATTGGTATTTAACTGTTCATATCAATTTTTATCTTAATTACATTTTGCAATAAAATAATTGGAAGTATTTATGAAAATTTGCTCTAATGGTCACGAAAGTAACGGTGGATGTTCCCGTAACACAAAATCGAAAATATTGTTTTATGGAAATATATTTCTGTAGCTTCATTGTACACGAAAGCGCATCATTTTTAAAGACATACAGTTTTAGTTGTATATACCGGAAAATACAGTAATTTAATAAACATCTATTTAGACTTTTATACAGCATGCGTTGACATACTTTTTATTTATAATAAAATAATTTTTTAATGTGCTCATAACACTCTTAAACGTGGATTTTTTCTAATCCAATCTCGAAACGCTTACAATCGCCAGAGTGGTAATAACTAATACTTAGTTATCTACTACTAAGTTTTTAGGTGCGTTCGTAGTTATATAAATACGTAGCACCTATAGTCGTTGTTCAGTCCGTCAGTCTGTCTGTCTGTCCGTCTTTCCGTCCGCATATCACAGAACAGTGGGTAGAAAGTTCGGTTCTACCCAACCGAATAATCCGAAATTTTAAATATATAATTGTTGCAAAATTTTGTCGAGTCATTTCAAATTTCATGAAAATTGGATGCATAGTTTACTTACAGGGACAATCAAAAAATTTCCCTTACATTACGGCCAATAGAAAAAAAAATATTTCAAGTGCATTTTAATGATAGTTACAGCCTTACGAATGTCTGAAATTTTAAATATATAATTGTTGCAATCTTTTGTCGAGTCATTTCTGAATGTTATGAAAATTGGATGTTTAGTTTAATTACAGGGACAGTCAAAAATTTTCCGCTAAATTAAGGCCAATGATAAAAAATTATTTCAAGTGCATTTTAATGATGTTACAGCCTTTCAACAAGAATGAAATTGACATGTACTTATGAGTTGCAATAAAATATACATTCAGTACAATATGCGGTGCAAAAAAATATTATAAAACTAGTTATAGTACGAACGCGCCTCATTTGCCACGTTTGACGAGGAATTTCCAACTTGTTTTCAGTTACAAGTGTTCGATGTGTGACCCTTTCGTTACACGGCACACATCCAATCTGTAATCCAGTTCGTTCCAAACATTTTGTAGCATCACTCTGTCAACGATTCTAAAAGCTTCACAAATGCGTTCTTTAAGTTCTGAACACTTTGTTTTCGGCATTGGTGGTACATAAACAAGGTCTTTGACACTGTCAGAACTTAAAAGACGCATTTATGCAGAATTCAGAACCATTGACAGAGTAACGCTACAAAATGTTTGGAACGAACTGGATTACAGATTGGACGTATGCCATGTAACAAGAAGGTCACACATCGAACATTTGCAAATGAAAAAACTTGGTACATCTCTCTGTATATTTATGTATCACTTATTGTAATATGTGTAGTAGTTTTGAAAATATGATTTTTTTTTTAATCGGATCCGTCATTTGTAATTGCCCTGTATTGATTAATTTATATTAAATATATACCTTTTTTCTTTATTAATCAAAAATGTTAAGGTTAAACTTGTATTTAAATTTTAGGCCAATGCTGACTATATAAATATCTCATACATATTACATTAATATGCCAGATCCTAAAAATTGTATGTATTAATTATGATTTTTATTGTTTTTTTCTCATCTCCTCCATAATTATGTATTTTAAATTTTATGCATATTTGTGGGCACATTAACTGTTAATTATTATTTTCAAAGTTTAAATTGTTAATTTAAATTTAATAAGCATCTTCATTTTTGTTGTTGTTTTTGTTTTTTAGTTAATTTATTTATTTTTATATACTTATATGTATTTTATGTATTTATTTTATTTATTCGTTTAAGTGATTATGCACTGCTGTGAGAGAGATTTAAATATATTAATATTATATAGTATTGTATATTTGTTTATATGAAACATTAATTAATTTATCATCCATATCCTCATTTTACTTATTTTTCTATTTGAATTTTTCTATTTGTATATATATATATATATACATAATTTAAATTCATGAATTTTATTTACTAAATACAATTACTGTTTTCTACTTAATTGACTAATAGTTATTACTATTATTTATCAAATCATTTACTTATTTATTCTTATATATTTGTATGTACACATTTTAAATTATCATTTATAATATTTCTATACAGTTTCTAATTTAAAGCTTTATTTAATATTAATCAATAATATTAATTATTAATATTTATTAATATATTTATTTTAATTATTTATTAGTTTTTATTCTAAACAATTTACTAGTTGTAAATACTTGTGCAATTATTTTAAATGTATGATTTAACCAGATATGGCAGCACTTGATTGATTCATGGGATAACAAATTAGAATTTACGTTTAGTATAATACAGATGGCAGCACCATATCTTAAAATATATACCAGCCTATACTATACATTATTACCCCTTGGTCCATAATTATTAAAAAAAATGGCAACATGTGCAAATGATCTCTTACATGTATATATATATATATATATATATATATTTGCTCTATCGTTCATCTTAAGGGGTAATATGCTTCTCTATTTCATTCCATTTCAATCAATATGAAAGCGTACATGTTATTTGCGATACTCAGTGTAATTGGGGACTGGCGAATCTGCCTTGGTTCCACAAAATTCCATTTTTCCAATGTTTACTGTGTTTTGAAATCCATGTTGCGCCTGTTATGGGATCTGTTTCATATACTTATATAGTGGTTTATACATCATTTTTAATTTGAATAAATTCCTTTATTATTTATACATTCACAATAGTTGTTGATAATGTGTAATATATATATATGTGTGTGTGTGTGCATACATATATATATACTATTAAATTTTTTATTCTAATATTATGTATTTTATTTCTTATGCACATTTGATAAATGAAGCAGAAATGACTGTATGACTAATCTGAACTGGGCCCAAATGAAAATGACTTATAGTATCAGATAGTTTAGCGTGAAGACAGGCGTAATTCCAAGTTGCTAAAATTAATTTATCATTTTTATCTCATTTCACTTCAATTGCCACTTGAATAAGAATAATGAAACTACCTGTCACATTGACATTTGAAAGTTTGATTTACTGGTATTTTCCAACATAATGTGCTGGAAAAAATCTTTCGAAAGAGGTTTTTAATATCATATAGTTAATCATACAACACTAGAAAATTATGACAATAACTGAGTACTATTCAGATTTGAGAAAGAAGAAAAAGAAATTAACAAAAAATACTAAATGTTCTCCTTAATTCTAATATAATTGAATATTCTTTGGCTTAGTTGATGTGATATTGTTTACTCTTATATCTAAAATACGTTTTTTAGTGGATTTTTACATTTAGAGATTTAGGTTTGGACAAAATTTACAATAGTACATTATTTTAATTGCTATTCCTTTTTGAAAGCTCAATATTATGTAGTTTAACAGTAGAATACCGTGTATCTCTGCAATGTAAATGACTTTCAGAATCTGCTTCGCCAGTGTGTATTTAAATTGAGTTATTAAATATCGATCGAAAAATTTGACTCATGAAAACATCTTCATTAAGCTGTTTGATTCGTATCTATTGTGCGGTGATTTTTAGAATAATGCCATTATTTTTGTTTAACTTTTTAAAATCAAAAGAAAAAATATACGTAAGATAAACTTTTTAATTTCACAATAACCTACTTTTGTTATTTCACACCTATATTTTTAAGATTGAACCATTTTCAAGGAAATATAATAATAATTAATCATATATATATATTTAATAATATAATATATATATATATATATATATATAACAATAATTAATTCCATAAGCTCTATTTAAGATGACGCATTATGTTGGACATAAAAAAATAAAACAACATACATAAATACATTAGATAGAAAAATCTTTCGTAAATGATATCGTATAATAGATACAGCGTTAAGTTATTAAAATATCCATTATATGTACAGAAATTGTATTTGAAAATTATTGCAATTTGCTCCAGGAAAGTTCAGATTTAAATGACTGTTTTAGGCAGATATGAATTCTTTTTCATAATTCTAAACAATTATTCATGCTATATGTATACATATTTAGAAATGTAAAATATTGCTTTACAATATTACGTTAGCCTGTTTCTCTAGGCAAACATTTTATGAAAATCTGAACACGGTGAGACATTTACAAAAAAATATTTGTATTATTTTAAATAGCTTTAAAATTATTATTCATTTTCACAGATTTCATGTTATTTAAAATTTATTTTACTGATATGTCCAGTTCCAAATAACCTGTCTTATACTTTGGCAATTTCGACAACATATTACGATTCTGATCCACCAAGAATTTAAAGTGAATTAGTTTAATCACGATTAAAATTGATTAAAAAATAGAAGAAATACATTTTAGAGAAATATGTAAAAAAAAAATATTGTATTAAGTTTCACGGTTTGTTAAAAAAGAAACAAAGTTGAAAGAAACATTCTTTTGAAGCTCATTATTGAACGCAAGCATGTGTTAAAGACAGACATGGATTATTAATCATTGTCGACAAACCTCAACATATGCTGCGTAGTTTTACATCCATTATGCGTTGAATAGTCGATAACCGAAACGAGTTTTTAATGTTCCCTGTTAGTTAAAATTAATTGGATTCATTCAGGCGGAATTAAAATGTACTCACTAAACAATAACATATGCAGATTTTTAGTCTGCACTATTTACGTTTCAGGGAGAACTGAGTGTAAAATTGTAAAAATATTCTTTTAATTTTAGTGTAAAATATTATTTTCATTAATGAATTCATATAATACATTTTATAAAAAAAATATAGCAGTTTTTTTTATAGATAATATAACAACAGTATGTTGAAAATAGTCTTATCAATGTGAAAATAAGATCACTTAAAATTTCTGTGTTATAAGTTGTTTTTTTTTTTTCGGTCGAAGCAATTAGTGTTATTCAGTTAATAAGAACATGAAGTTGTATTTAAATGCAGTTTCAGTACTTGAGAAGTATACGTTAGGACACTGTAGTTTAAAATTTCCTTAAATAGTTATGTTTGAGTAGCATTTTAAGAGTTAAATTTAATGCAAACATTTATTTTCGTGTTTTACAAAAGATATTTTTCACTTCCAGACATCTATGTTTATCAGTGTGCATTCTTTAAAATTTGTCAGAGATCAAATATAATGTTGTTTTCACACACAAACAAAAGAAAAATGAACGTGGTCCGATATAATCCAACATGAAGCATAAAAATGTTAACGTTATTATTATTATCATTATACCGCTGATCATACGATTTTATGCCGGGCAATTTATCTAGCTTAACGAGTTTTGTACCCGGCCGTTAGGACAATAATAAGTTATTGTAACTTAGGGCGTGGTGTAAAATTTGCCTAATCGCCTCATGGCTGGATTTAACTAGCACTTTGGCCATCATGGCTGGATTGATATTTACTTCATCAGTTTTGTTAATGTGTTGGCTGGTTCTAGCTGGCTATTAACTTTGTTGTTTGAATTTGTTTGTAAGGTGTCGAAAAAATAAGAAAAAAAATAAAATAAGAGGAGGAGAAGTGACAACACTCTTGCACAGAACTCTTATGATCCGCCTATACATCGCACTGAGAAACTTGGAAGGGAGCACATTTATCGAAATTGTCTAATGCTAATATAAACAGGTGGCTAATCTACACTATGACGAGCTTGCAAATTTGTGTTGTTACTATGTATTACATAAAAAAAAATACTACTTTCCTTTTATGTAGTTGATTTTTTGTTGTCAGCTTTTTATGTTTTGTTAACAATCTCGTTTGTCTTTTTTCTCACGTTTTTTAGTTTGTTCTTATTTACGCTTTTCCTTTCACTTTTCTTGGAAGTGGATTCTCTTGCCATGGTTAATCACAAAACATGGTGGTAGGTGTCCTGTCTGTTGGTAACTGTACATTTTCCTATGGTTACTTAACATTTTCATGAGCTTATTTGCATATTATTTTCATCTATCTTGGTAGTAGGTGTCACATATATGGATGGTTGTTGTCACAATTGGATTTGGTATTTTTACTACATCTCCTGCATGCTCGTGTGTTGTTGTTTTCTAGTTCCTCTATAGTGTGGAATGTGTCGTATAAATATTGTATAAATATTCCTCCTTGCTGAAAAAAAAAAAAAAAAAATCTACAAAAAATGAGAGTAATATTAGATTAATTGATAACACAGTTATTCAGTTGGTAAATAAATTATATGAGTTGTTCTTTCAAGTAGGTAAAAAAGAGGGTAATGTTGTTATTGTAGGCAATTCTCAAATTATTTCTCTTATCTTTTCAAGGTTTTTGATAACGAACCAAATCACAAACATGCATATAATTTTTTTTAATTAATATAAAAGCTGTTATTTTAATGGTGGTAATTATAGTTAATTCAATGGTAGTAAAAGGCGATTTAAATTCAGAAATGTTTCAATGAACCTAGGAAAAAATATTTTCCTAGATATTGCAATGGTTATTTATTGCTGCAATTGTTTGATGAGAGGTTTCCGTGATCGTAGTTAATAAAATTATTACCCTGCTTCTAATGAATTAGCAAAATTGTCCTATTTTGTTTACAATATTGTAGAATCGTCACATTTAAAAATAAATATCATTACAATGATATATACATCCTATTTAGCTGTTAAAGTAACGCTGTACTGCTATTTTTGGAACTTCCAGCATGATGGCAAAGTTCAGAAGTGTACTTACTACAACCTGTTTTCTTAAAATCAGCATTCAAGTGCTGAAATAAGGCTGATATGTGGTTTATAAAGCATTTTTAATTTTTTTTAGGGGTGGGGGGGGGGTAAATTTGAAGAAAACTAAATCTGTATGCTAAATATGTACTCTATTTCAAAACCTGATAATTTTCACTCGACTTGTTTCTTTCAGCATGGTGAAAATCTGCAGCTAATATTTCTTTCTTTCAATAAACGTATATATATTGTACTTGCAAAACAGAAAAAAAAACTCATATTTTATTTTAGATTTCATCCACAGTGAGCAATAAATGTTTGGTGACGTGTGAATATGGTTTAATTGTAAGTGAAACGCTTGCTGTTTTTATTTTATTTTTACATAAAACTATTCATTTAGCACTTGGAGATTTATATACGTAAGAGTATCTTTTTGCTTTAAAATATATATTTTTTATTATTATTATCAAAAGTTACACAGAAGTGAGGAAGAAAATTTCTTTTCTTTTTCTTCCTTTATTTATTTATTATTACTATTTTTTTGTGTGTGGAGTTTACGTTAGAATAGCAAAATTTACTGAATGTAAAGAACTATTTACATTTTTATAACACTTTTTCCCCCCCTTTTTTCAATTCCTTTTTACCTCGATAGTTGGATTTTACGCATTGTAGAAATATAAAAAAGTATGAAGTTAAACATGCTTCAAACCTTTGAAAAAAAGTTAAAATACTTTCATTTCATACACTTTTTTTTATAAAAGTAAATATTGTTTGAATCATTTGAAAGTTTTTTTTCAAAAGTTTCCTTTTTTATTCTGTTTAGCAAAAGAAAATTAACACATCATTCAATTGTATATATATATATATTTCTTTCGAACATAAATCATTCGTCACTCAAATCTAGTTTTTCATCGAGCTTTAAAGTTATAAGAATAAAAGATTTTTTAAAGAAAATATTTTTAAAATCCTTATAGATATTTATTTTCCTGAGAAGAAATGAATCGTATATGTTCTAATATAAATATGTACTATGTGTATATTATAATAAATATGTTCTTTCAAAAAATTAAAAAAAAAACTCACTGGTTAACTTAGTCATTTTAAAAAACAACCATTTAAAAATAAACTAGTAAATCTGCAGATCAGGAGCCTCAACGTCAGCTCTACAATTCATTGTGTTTAGCATCCTTTGAGTAATATTAATCTTTCTACAAAAAACGAAATTTAAAGTTTTGAAATTACATAAACATTTATAAAACGAAAAAATATTTCGAAGGTTTCTGACATTAGAAGCGTTAAATTAAACCCCTTGTTATGTAATGGTATTCTGAAAATCTCATGAGCTACTTATTCTGGTATTTTTTAGATAATAAAGTAGATTTCTTCAGGGGGGACTCTGCCCCCCTGAACCCCTTCGTAGTGTAATTTAATTTACATTTGTAATTATCAATTAATTGTGTTAATGTCCTTTAGTAAATTCTACCAATAGACGGAAACGTACATGAATTCTTTTCTACAGCCCTGTATATTACGTGAAGATTTTTACGCGTCGTCTATAACATTTAAATTTAATGCAGACAAAAAACCCTCTTAAAACTGCTCATATCACATTTCCGGGGATTAGTATGCATAGTGTGCACCATATATCCAGTTTCTGCGGAGTCCTGTATATGGTTCTATTTAAATTCTGCAAACATTTGTTAGTATACTAAATGTAATTGGGCTGGGAAATACATAACTAAAAAAAAAAAAACTGAAGCAATTTGCGCTTTTTTTCATTTATATTTACGAATTCATTTGTGTATCCCTGTACATGGTCTATACAATATTTAGGCACTACTTATTAAGCACAAATTTACTTAACGTTAAAACGCACACCATAATCGAAAATGCTCTTCAGCAATCATCCCTAATAGACCAGAACTGTATCCGAAATTTTTTATGTGACCCTATAAATGAACGATAAATACGATACAAATCATATTCAAGCTTCTTGTAGTCAGCCACAGTAATGTAATTTAATTTCATAATGTTTGAATTAGTGCAACACAATTAACACACTGGCGACAGGCAATTTAATTAAATCTGGGTTTAGAAACAGTAGAAGCTCCTCCCTCTTCTGAAAGTGTCTCGGAAATTAGTTTCTGAGATATGTTTTTCATGTTTATGCAGCAGTAAATATCTTTCAATGTATATAATGTCTTACAATCTATAAAAAATGTGGACAACACAATATAAATGTCTTTTCTGTAAGGTATAAGTCACTCCCTTAGCCAATGATGTATTCTGAATAAAAACGAGAATTCTCGTTTCCCGTCGCTAATGTGTTAAAATAAGCTGTGAAGAGTTTTTTTTTTTTCCCGTAGACCACATTTTAATCGACCACTTTTGTGTGACCCTGAAAAAAAACATATGCTTTGCACCCCATATACTACAAAAATGTTTCAAAAATACATATCAATTTTATTATTTTGTAACAGAGTAACATCATTAAAAAACGCCACAAAATGATTTTCTTCAAAGATTGTAATATTATGAATACTTTTGAGTTCCCTGTACGCATGCTGTAAGTGCTACACATAACATATTTTATAGTAACCAGGTTCTAGTGCACCTTAATAAAGTATATAAATTTCATTGCGTTTAAAATTGTGTAACATTATTAAAATACACCGCAGACGATTTTTCCCAAAGACTATAATGTAACGGAATAGTTTTGAGTGCCCCTGTAATTAAGCTATGAATACTAGACTCTTCATTTTTAATACCAAACATACTTTGGCAAACCTCAATAACGTATATCAATTACATGTAATCCCGACTATATTTACGCGAGTTAGAGCACGTAGAGAAACACGGCAGGCGACAGATAGAAAAACTGAAGTCATAAATACTTTTCATCCATGTTGGAAAGTGTTAAAAAGGATTTACATGCCTTTAACTGTACTTTTTTTTTTCACTTATAGCATGGTTAAACATTAGTTTAAACATCCTAATCCATGCGATAGCAATAACATATTAAAAGCCCCCCAAAATATGCATATCTGGAGATCTGTAAATCTACTGGAAAATAATTCATTATCGTGCCCACTGTTAATTGCATAAATTGCATCGATTTGGCGCGATAAAATATTTTTTGTGATAGCCTTTTAATAGTACCTGCAACAAAATTAACGTAATTTACTAACTTCATTCATATTTGACGCAATGATAGGCTACGAATAACAGTCGCTAGGCAACGCAGAAAAGGAAAAAAAAAAGAAATATGTATCATGTAAAACAAAAAAATTAATTTAAAAATTCTTTATATTATTGGAATACATATATAAATGTCCTCAAAACATTATACACGTAAATAAAAAAAATCTGATAGATATATTGATAAAACTTCAATATAATAGGAATAATTTAAAACCCTTATTTGGAATTTTAATATCCATAATTTGACATTTAAATCCATTAATCAAACGTGCCATTTTCTTTCAACTAATCGAAACTTGAAAATCGTCTGACTTGCCGTAGAAAAGCATTATAAAGAAAAATAAAATCCTCCATATTTTCCGAACGAATGAACCAAATTTAACCAAAAACTATGCAGCTACGTCCGGGTATCTCACGAATATACCCAATTAATTTCAAGATGATCGGGTGCTTTTTGCGGCAGTTATCGCGAACAGACAGACAGACAGACAAACGGAAATCAAAACTTTTCGTGTCTCCACAGTAAGCCTTCACTGACGTTTCGGCAATAATGAGGAAAGCAAGGACAAATTATTGATATTACACAATATAGATATTTATGCATTACAAAAGTAAAACACAAAATCACTGAAGAATGTGTTTCTTTTGAAAAAAAAAACATTTGATATTGCCGCTATATATATATAGCGGCATTTTTTCATTTGATAACGCTTTTCAATACATTACTCCATAGAATTAAAAAGAAGTAATTATTAAATTTTAAAATAATCTGTACATAAAAATCAAATACGTATTTCATAGTGAATTTAATATAATTTTATTTCTGTATAATCCATGAGATTTGTATAAAATATACAGGGTGTTTCAGTTAAACGTTTCAGAACTTCTAAGAGGGGTAGGGTACATCCTGACGAAACAAAATCATATACCAATGGGCAGTCAGAAATGCTTTCCTGACGCGGTAGATGGCGTTGTGCGAAAGTTCCGAGCTTTCGTGCAGGGAATCTTCATTTCGCACAAGAACGCCAAGTTAGTAGGATGGATGATTACACGAACACAGAATTAGCCGATATGCATTTGGTGTACGCGGCTACAAATTGTAGTGGGCCAGCCGCACAGCGTTTGTACGCGGAACAATATCCGACGAGCCGTTTTCCCAGTCATAGTTTATTTGCAAGACTGCACCAGAGGTTAGCTGAGACAAGTTCATTTGACAGAGCTGTCAGGGTCTGGGTAAGAACAGCACGGACTCCAGCCGTCGAACAGAATGTGCTGCAGCATGTACAGAGGAATCCAAGAACGAGTACACGAAGTCTAGCAAACGTAGTTGGGATTTCCCTTTGCAGCGTCTGGAGGATTCTCCGAGAACAAGACATGCATCCGTTTCACGTGCAACGTGTGCAGGCACAGCAACCGGAGGATTATGCACATCGTATTGCTTTCGCATAGTGGTACCTCTGAGAATGTGCTACAAATCCCACTTTTCCTGCTGAAGTGTTGTTTTTCAATGAGGCATCCTTCACAAGGGAAGGAATTTTCAACTCGCATAACGACCATATCTGGGCGGTCGAGAACCCGCATGCATTACGACGTCGTGCAGCACAGATTCGATTTTCGGTCAATGTATGGGCCGGTATTATGGGATATCACCTCATCGGACCTTACCTGTTACCGTGTCGTCTAACCGGAGATAACTACTTGCTCTTTCTGCAGCAAGTATTGCCACAACTTTTGAGAGATGGACAGATTTCTGCATCGACGCAACAGACAATGTGGTTCCAACACGATGGAGTCCCTGCCCATTATAGCAGAGCTGTTCGTAACTCCCTGGATGTCACATTTGGTCAACAGTGGATCGGATGTGGTGGTCCCGTGCATTGGCCTGCTCGGTCACCCGACCTATCATGTCTTGAATTTTATTTCTGGGGTCATATGAAATCGCTAGTTTATGACACCTCTTTTGACAATGCTGATGAGCTGGTTGCAAGAATTGCAGTAGCTGCCAGAGAAATTCGAAATTCGTCTGGAGTATTCCAGAATGTTCGGATGCCCATGCGTCGGAGATGTGAAGCGTGCATTGTAGCCCGTGGAAGCAACTTCGAAGACTTACTTTAATCCACGTACCTTTTGCTTCTTTTCAAGTATTATTAAAACGATTTCTCACATACGGTATCTTTTCTTTATGGTGCTTCTGTGCACAACACCGCTTCAGGAAAGCATTTCCGACCCCACACTTCTATATGATTTCGAGTTGTCAGGATGTACCCTACCCCTTTTAGAAGTTCTGAAACGTTTAACTGAAACACCCTGTATATGTGTTATGTAACAACAAAAAAAATTGAGTTTCTTCTATAAAAATCTTATTTTCAGCTATATTTTTTTTTACAAAAATAATAAAATATTTAATAAAGTATTTCAAAAGTAATAAAATAATTGTTCTCATATTCGTAAATGAATTTACGAATAAACGTAGCTTTTCTTTGGAAAGTTTTTTTTTTTTTTTTAAGTGTTCAAGAAAAGGTAATTTAAATTTTCGAAAAATATTGTGCAGTAAAATTATGTTTATGCCAAGTAAATAAAATCTAAAAATAAAAAAAAATACATATATAAATGTCACGATTGATTCTTCCAAAGAAATTTGTGGTTCATTTGTTGCACTAGAAAAGAGTGAAAGTAGTTATAAATGTAAATTCTAATTCCATTTATACAATTATGTAATAAAGTGAAAATTAAATTAGAATGTTCATTAATTTATGAGAAAATTTTGCACAACAAAGTATAACATATATATATATATATTTGATTTGATACATTATTTTCATAAGATCCCAATTTAAGTTCGATATGATGGTTTTTTGTAGTAACATTTTCAAAATATATGATTAAACACTTTGTGAACGGCGATCAGCTTAGCAGTTCAAGAGGATATCCAGTAGCAGTGCTACTCCACTCCCTGTGTATGAGTATGCGTATAACGCATCCTAGTGGAGACATGAAAATAAAGTCTAACCGTAGCACATTGTATAAGAAAGAAAAAATAAAAAATAAATAAAGTAAGAGAGGCTGAAAATTTATGAATGGGTTATCCTAAGATTACAGTAAAATGAAAATATCTTTAAAAAATAGAATTAAAGATGAAATAACTAAAAAATAGTTTAAAAATAGAAGATGTTTACACTGTTCAAGAAAAAAAAATCTTACAAAGCAAAGCCCGAAAGATTTACCAATTTCCTTCATCAAAAAGGGCTGTTTTCAGCGCCATACATTTAATATATAAAAAGTAACAGTTTAATAACTTTTCCGAGGTAAAACAATAAAAATAATAATAAGAAGATTTTTTTTTTTTATTTATTTAACAAAGAAGAAAACACAGCAAAAGTATTATCGAAGAGCACGACTACTCTTCAAAAACATGTAGTATATCAGTGTCTCTTACGTTTAGTAGGACTGAGTGATTCCTAATCTGGTAATTCATACATAATATCGTTTGGCAGTTTATAAATTTGACTATGGAATTTTTTTGAAAGAAATTTAATACGGTTAACGAGAGAAAAAGTTTTTATGTCTAATTGTAGTATTGCGAAGAAATCTGGATCCATTACGGATACGGCGAAGTTGCTTGTTATGTAGCTGAGGAAGTCAATCCATACCTGTTTTACAGAGGAAGCCCCACATCGGGCAGCCGTAGGTAATGATAGAAAAAATACAAGCATTATAAATAAGTAGTTTGTTATGATAGGGCATATTAGGGCCACTTAAAACAGGAGAAATACATTTAGCAACCACCGTGGCTTTACCGCTCATACTGAGAAGATGTTTATTGAATGCGTTTGTCCGTGATAACACCCAGGTACTTTGCTTCATTAGACGAAAGAATAGTAATATTGTTAATAGTAAGTCTACTGGGAACACTAAAAGAACGAAAAAAGTAGACAGCAGTAGTTCTACTTTCATTAAGTGTGACACGCCATTGATTGCACCAGTCGATGAATAAATTAAGATGATTTTGAATATTTTGAGATAGAAAATATGGATGGTATACAATAGCATACATAGTGGTGTCGTCCGCATAAAGGGCGAGTAATGTGAGAAGGGTACGAGGTACGTCATAAAAGTAGAGATTGAATATAGTTGGGCCCAGGTTTGAGCCCTGAATTATACCACATAAAATAAAGTGTAAATCAGATAGCATGTTGTTTATGCGGACAGAAAAAGAACGATCGACAAGATAAGAGTATATGAGGTGTAAAAATCCGGATCGAAATCCAGGTCGAATTAACTTGTATATGAGGCCTTCATGCCAGACTTTATCAAGTGCCTTGGCGATGTCTAAAAAGATGGCAGCAGTAAGGGTTTTTTTTTGCATTGAAGTTTTCACTGAGGAATTCCACAATGAGCAAAAGCTGGTGTTGTGTGGAGAGGCCAGCTAAATCCGAATTGTTCCGGTTGCAAAATGTTGTGTTCTTGAATAAATTTATTGATTTGCAATATAATGATGCGCTCAATAATTTTAGGTAGGCTGGAGAGCAGACTGATAAGTCTGAAGTTAGTAGGATCGTGAAGATGGCATGCAGGTTTAGAAATAGCACATATGATATATTTTTTGCATGGTTTAGGAAAATAGCGGAATTTAAGAATAGAATTAGTAAGCTTAGTAATATAGAGAATACAATTTAATGGAAGATGTTTCAAGGCATAGTTGGAAATTTTATCGTACCCAGAGGATTTACGATTCTTAAGTTTTCGAATAATATTCTTAATTACAATGGGCTCGATAGGAGGAAGAGGCTCAGAAGGAGTAGCAAGGAAAGCATTGACAGTATCATTGACATTATTGTTGTAGTATTGTGTGACATTATTTTGAAGGCGAGGAAGGGATTAGGTGAGATTTGTTTTTCATATGAATTAGCCAGACATTTAGCCTTATCCTTGTCAGTATAGTCAGTGGTATTATTAGGGATAAGGAGGGAATAAGAGTGTTGTTATTTTTAAGTCCCTTTTTGATTCGCCAAAGAGAATTATCCTCGCTAGATAAATTTTGAGAAATTTTTGCTAGCGTTTTTGTTTTTCTTTTTGAATAAGGGTCTTGATTTAATTATTAAGTCTATTAACAGCATTTTTAAGGGTAGGGTCTCTGGAAGATAGGTAAAGCCGCCGGAGGTTATTACGTTGATTACAGATATTACGAATATGAATTGGAAGAAAAAAGGTGTTATTGTTTTTGAATTTACTGATGTTTTTGGGAATTACTGATAATATTTTCAAAATTAGTGACAGCATTATCAATATACGTGTTATTATTGATAATTGGATAGTTGAGGTCGGCATTATTAAGAAAATTTAAATTTTTTTTTCCAGTCAATTGCAACAAAGGGGGGAGGGATGATAGGGTTGATAAGATCTATTTTAAAGGCAACAGGAAGATGATCAGAGCTAAGATCGTTAATCACAGAGGTAGAAATAGGAAAAGTAAGATTTTAAGAAATAGCAAAGTCAATAACAGCAGGATTGCATCTGTGATTGCAGAGATTCTGGGTAGGTGTAGAGGGAGCGTGCAGACTAAGGTTACTGTGTGGTTACTGTTAAGTCTCTTTTTGATTCGCCAAAGAGAATTATCCTCGCTAGATAAATTTTGAGAAAATTTTGCTAGCGTTTTTGTTTTTCTTTTTGAATAAGGGTCTTGATTTAATTATTAAGTCTATTAACAGCATTTTTAAGGGTAGGGTCTCTGGAAGATAGGTAAAGCCGCCGGAGGTTATTACGTTGATTACAGATATTACGAATACGAATTGGAAGAAAAAAGGTGTTATTGTTTTTGAATTTACTGATGTTTTTGGGAATTACTGATAATATTTTCAAAATTAGTGACAGCATTATCAATATACGTGTTATTATTGATAATTGGATAGTTGAGGTCGGCATTAATAAGAAAATTTTAATTTTTTTTTTCCAGTCAATTGCAACAAAGGGGGGAGGGATGATAGGGTTGATAAGATCTATTTTAAAGGCAACAGGAAAATGATCAGAGCTAAGATCGTTAATGACAGAGGTAGAAATAGGAAAAGTAAGATTTTTAGAAATAGCAAAGTCAATAACAGCAGGATTGCATCTGTGATTCCAGTGATTCTGGGTAGGTGTAGAGGGAGCGTGCAGACTAAGGTTTTTATGTGAAATAAAGTTATGGAGAGATTTACCTCTCGATGTTGTTGAGAAGCAGTTCCATTGTCTATTGTGTGCAAGTCACCAGCTATGAAAGCAAATCGGTGCTGTGTAGAAAACTGTGTAAGGTTGTTAATGGGATACTGTCAGCTGTGTTTAGCATAAAGTGAGATAAGGTTTAAATTAGTATGAGGAAGGTCAATGACAGTACTATTGTATTCAATGCCATTGAGAGGTGTGGTTTGGCCTGTGTAATGTGGAAGGTGAGATTTAATGTAAATCGCAATGTCGCCATATAGGGAATTGGCACGCGGTGTGTGATAGAGCTTGTAGCCCGAAATGTTTAAGCTGCACGATGGATTACCAACCTCCTGTATTAAAAGAGTATCAAACAGGGGATTAGAAGAGATAAAAGATCTGAGTTCATTAATTTTTAAGTTTAAGGAATCGCAGTTCCAAGAAAGAATAAGAAGAGAGCCATAAATAAGTCCAAGAAAGAATAAGAAGAGAGCCATAAATAGGTCCAAGAAAGAAAAAGAAGAGAGCCATAAATAGGTGTAATATTCATGGTTGGGTAAGTTAAGCTCTGTTTCAGGGGAGTCTAGTTCATTAACAATTATAAACATTTTTACTATGGGGTTATTACAAGATTTAATTTCATTGGCTAATTTTTGATACATTTAAGTAGTTTAGTAATTTGTAGAAGCTCTTTCATATCTTTAAAGGCGTCAAATACACTTTGAAAGGTGGACACATAGTCATCAGTTGGATTATTAATAGAATTTTTAGTAGGTAAAGAGCTATCTTTAGTAGAAGTGGATGCAACACGACCGGGGCTCCCTGTTTGTTATTACTAGTACTAGGGAAAACATCAATTGTTTCAGTTTGTTTTTTTATCAATTTCAGTTTGTTTTTTCATCTTATCAACGTAGTTAAACCCCTGTAAGATTTAACAAAGTCCTGAGCGTTTTTTGGTGTTTTGGTTAGTCGGTCGTTTAGTTTTCGAAGAGATTTGCTAATCATTAGTTTTATCATTAGGGGGTGGGAGGTTCTATTTTCATTTAGAGGGTTTTTCGGACAACCTCTGAATGATGATGTGTGAGCAGCAGTGCAATTAGCGCAAGTGCATGTCATTCTGCCTTTACCCCTTGTTCTTTTCGATGTCTTTAATTTAACCAATTTCCTTTTTAAATTTGTCCGGTTTCAATTTTTCAATTTATTTTCTTTTCTTCCTGGCTTCTGCTAGAGAGTCTCGGCAACCGGGACGTAGGTAGGGACGCTCGGAAACGCGTAGTAGGGTTAGAATAATTTTGTCAAAAGAAACAATTATATATGTAGAGATTTGGTAAATCAGCGGTTGAATACAGACAAGGGGTAACTCAGATATCAGTTTAATATTAAAAATATTGATGCATGTTGTATTGTTTTCGCTTAATAAAAAAAAGTAGTATTTAATATTTTTAATTTACTTATTTTTATCTGAATTTTGAAAAAATGAATAATAGAGATATCAGTATGTATTATAATGTGTCAGAGTACTACATACAAAAGAAAAAAATAATAATATTTCATATAAAAAATGCTTACAAATTATAACACTTTTTCACTGTTTTGTGTTTTAACGTTTTCTGTTACAAAATGCGAATTTCATAATTTCATCAATCAACACTGCGTAATATTTAATTATATTATAAATATAACTTTTATTCATGCTTTGTAATCTACAGATATAAACACACACACACACACACTCATAATAAAATATAATTCAATTTCGATATAGTTTTGTTTGTTATATGATATAACGTAATTTATGTCTTTATCTAGTGCGTTTGTCTAGCGCGTAAAGTCTTTTATTGTCCCGAAATACGGTTTTTCATTTACAAAAATTTTTAAAGGTATCATCTGTCAATAAATGTGTATATTTGGATTTTTAGAAACGTTTTAAAATGTTGAATGAAAGTCAATTAATTGAAACCACAAAGACATCTAAAACAGGATATAATTTCGTGAATTATAATAAATATGTAATATTACTGAATATAGAATTGACTTACTACTTAAAGTTACTCTTAAAAACCACATAATTTACTTATTTTTATCTGGTTAATTTTTGGATAGAGTATATATATTAAAATTATGAACAGGCAGCGGACTTGTATAGCGATAATTTCATCTCTCCGTATTGTTTTTATAATCATCTTAATTTATAAATAGCTAAAGTTACTAATGATTCATAGGATTAATATTTAATAAAAAGTTATTAAGTTAAAATCTGTAGGATGTATAATATTATAAAGATTTATGTAATAATACAAAATTTTATACAGTTTATTTCTACTATAATTATTTTTTTTTCTTTATGTAACGAAAACTTAATGTCTTATGTTATATGAATTTTTTCACATTGTTTTTAAAAAAGTAATTTTTAACGTTTTTTTTTTTTTTTTAAATTTTGTACAAGAAAAATGTCAATTTCACTATTAGTTATGAAAATTCCACAAAACTCATGTAGATTTTTGATAAATAAATATATATTTTAATTCAAGATTATATGATAGTGTCTCACCTTACTTAGCGTTATTACTATTGATAAAGTAATCATTACAAAATTTGTACACTTATAATTCTATCTCAAAGTGATTAACAGGTTTTTTTCGTAATTTTTCCACTTCATAAAATTCCGTATTGTACGTTCGACAGTCGAAACATTGTAATAATGCATAATATTAATTAATATGTATATGTAATAATACAATTTTTTCGCCCTTTTACCTTAGTTAAGTTATTCAAAATTCTTATACTATCTATCTTTTCTACTTGTCTTTTAATAATATCTTAAATATTCTATTTTAATACAATGCCTTTAATCCAGCGCATTATTTTATTTCGTATTCTAAAAACATAATGTGACAATAGCTGCACTTCTTTGTAAAAGATCCACTAACTTATTTTAATCTTTCTTATTTGAGGCATTAAATTCTTTATTCTTTAGAATGTTTATTAATACCATTTTATCTGTTATCAAAATATTACTCGATATCCCATGATTCATTGCGAGTGTTTGGCAGTTCTAATTTTTCTCCCTTTTAAAGTTTCGATTTAAGTAGAGAGTTCTGTGCCTACGTCAAGCTCTCCCCTGCCTCATTCATTGTTTTCGTCCTATCGCTTAGCATGTCATCTCCTCTCGTCCCCCTAACTTACTTTGTGTTGGCTCGAGCGTAAAAGTAATCAGTGTACTTTTCCGCGTTCTTTTAATATTTATACAGCTTATACTGACTTGAGAGAGAAGAGTTTTGCGATTTTTGTCTTGCTTAAAAAACCTATTTCACCGAGAGAGCTGCTTTTCTTCAAATAGCAATTTTGCTTCTAATCGTTTAACACCTTTAAGTCTATTGCTAAAACGTGATACGAGCCGAATATGGGTAATTGAATCACTTGTGTAATTGTGAACTTCTATACGTCATCTAATAAACTATTTGCTGAAGAATACGGCTTCTATTATTATTATGTGAGAACAGCCAAGGGATTACGCACTGCCCTCCGCGCTGACCATGAATTACCACTGCAAAATAGTTAACTTTCGGGTTGGTGATATATGATGGGTGTATTTTCACTGATTATTTTCGACAGGTTCTACCCTATAATTGAAAAGCGTTTCATATATATATATATATATATATATATATATATATATATATATATATATATATATATATATATTATATTATTTATGATTTCATGGTTGTCTTTGTAAAGAATTATTTTATTAATTTACAAATATTTACGTTACTAATACATTCGTGGTCTTTACTTCGGAGTTTTACCGATGATCACCAAAATTCTTTAATACCGTATAGGATGCTTCTCCTTCACGCGTAAGGTATTTTGCCAGGACCATTAGCTGGTTTCTTCTGGAGGTGCACTTAGCTTACCAATCCGATGTGTACTTCGCCCTATCAGTATTTTACGTCAGTAAGGGTTTTTAAATGTCAAATGTAGTTTTGATTTCCGAATAGCTACGATGTGATATCATAAAAAATGCTGTTGACAAATAATTTTAAAGATTTCGGGATCTCTGTTTTGTTGCCTCTCTCACTTACAAGAGAACAACTTTTGATGATGCTCGCACCTATAATTATGACCTGGTGCATTTTAAAGCCCTATATTAGGAAGTTTGAGAATCGATAAAAAAATTTCTGTTGATATACACTGCTCAAAACAATTAAAGGATATTGCAGTTTTAGGTGGATTTTGTATCTGGTAAACTGTTTAGCTGATTGATACATGGTCGACAGACATAGTAGGTTATATGAGAATAAATTACACATGTTTGGCAGAAAAAATGCATTTTATTGCGCATTTGTGTACTAAAGGAAAAAAACACAATTTGTGCATATGAGAAAAAAAGAATAAGAAAAGGTGTTTTCTTCAAAGAAAATCATTTTCAGTAGGGGGTATGGTTTCCACGGGCGGCCAGCAACGTTGAACACCTTTGAGGCATGGACTCAATGAGGCTATTAATGACGAGTTGGGGTATTCTGCCCCACTCTTCCAGAAGAGGTCTTTCCAGTTCTTGGAGAGTTTGTGGGGGTTGTTGGCGGCCAGAAACTCGTCTTCTTAGAGCGTCCCAAACGTGCTCGATTGGATTCATGTCTGGAGAACACGCTGGCCATTCCATTCGAACGATTCCTTCCTCGAAAAGGAAATCCTCCACCAGGTTTGCACGATGTGGCCTGCAGTTATCGTCCATTAAAATGAAGTTATCTCCGATTTCTGCAGCGTAAGGGACTACAATAGGTCTGAGGATCTCATCCCTATATCGGCGACCAGTCAGAGCTCCATCTCGAATGATGTAGAGGTCAGTGCGCCCGTCAATGGAGATTCCACCATACACCAACACTCCTCCACTGCCAAATCTGACACTTTCGTGCACGAACGCAGGATTATTCCTACTGCCACGGTCCCTATAGATGAAAATACGCCTATTATCCGGATGCACAGAAAAACGGGACTCGTCAGAAAACAGAATATTGCTCCATTCATTTCTCCTCCAATTGACATGCTCGTTTGCCCACTCCCTGCGGTCGCGACGATGCCTTGATGTTAATCTAACACATACCATCGGTCGGCGAGCATACAGACCTACAGCATGGAGCCGGTTTCGGACAGTCTGAGTTGAAATCGTGGTGCCTGTAGCCGAGCGAAGGTGTTGTTGGAGAAGAGTAGCGTTCATGGTTCGGTGTCTCCGAGCTGTTAACGCTAAATACCGATCTTCATTGGGCGTTGTTGCCCATCTACGACCTTGCGCTGGTCTTCGGCCTGCACATCCACTCTCCAAAAAACGGTTCCAGATCCTGGAAATGACACTTTGTGACACTCCAATGGCTTGCGCTACTTCGGCTTGAGTTTGGCCCCCTTCTAACCTACCAACAATCCTCAAAGCTTCTGAATCTGTCAAATGACTTCGCTGAGACATCGTACTCATCGAAACAAAGCAATCACTGAATGCCGATCATCCTTGTCTTCATTCTCTTTTATCCAGTTGAAAGTCAAATTTCATTCGCTGCCGCTGAAGCGACGTTTTTGACGTCGAACTCAAAATTTGCATACTCCACAGTTTGAGAAACAGAAAAATTTGCATTTGTGATTCTCTTCTTCTATTTTCGGCAAAAAAATTTCGTTTATATCTTTATTTTATATAAAACTTCAAATATCCTTTAATTGTTTTGAGCAGTGTATATATATATATATATTACAGCATCATAACTTTCTGAAAACGCCATTTTCGAAACGACTTATCGAACTATTAATATAGAATTTTTTTAAAGAAAAGCATTTAAAAATGCAAATTAATCAATAATAAGTATAAAATATTCAAAAAGGTAAAAAATTCCATGAAGAAGCTAGGAATTTTATTTTGAAAAATAACAACATTATATTCACATTTTTGGCGGGGAAAAAGTTGGCGGGTTTTTTTTTTTTTTTCAAAAGTAGAATTTTTCTTAAACCCTAGTCAGTTGTCATAGCTGCTTGTCGCGTGTCAGCAGTGGTTAGAACATCACTAGAAATTTTAATATCCGACCTCATAAGGCACAGTAAATTTTCTAAATTGTATAAAAATATTAATTTTCTTTATGATTACTTTTATCAAAAGACACAAGATTTAATGCAACTACATTTCATTTTAAGCATTCGAAACTTTGTTCCATCTCTTTTCAAAATAAAATAATTTGCTTATTTTGTATTTTACAAAAAAATAGTTCTAAATGATCTTCAAAGTTTTTAATAGAAATATATTTACTATTTATTCATTTATCGTCTGCATAGAAAAAACCTAATTCTTTTTTCCTATGCTATCAATTATCAAACAAATCGCAATCTGATTTAATTCTAATGCGTACCGTCCAAATACTCCAGTGATAAAGCAGGCGAAAAGTTTTTAGCGCCGTATTTGGTGGGGTAACTCACTTTTGGCGTGAAAGAAACAAATAAAAATCCATTAAAAAAATTAAAAGTATAAAAAAATATATATAATATGATTTTAACAGAGAAATTTTATCAGTTCTTTAACTTTTATGTATAGGGCTACAAAATGCACCAGGTCTCGATGCTAGGTGCAAGCAGCACCAAAAGTGGTTCCCTTGTTAGTACATAATGGATTGAAAGTTAAATTTACTGGGAGTTTATCTGTTGGGAAGCGATATATGACTACAGGGTCCCCCATGCCTTGTTTAATCAACCCTATTGGTGAAGTTAGCGGATAATGGAATACTTCGTGGTGATATTCATATTTTTAAATAAAATGGACCTCCCATCAAGTTATGAAGACTTTAAAGAATCATCCCTTTAATACTCAGCAAAATGAAATACCGTATATACTCGCGTATAAGTCGAGGGATTTCTGACAATTTTCGGTAAGCAAATTTGGGGGTCGACTTATACGCGGGTCAGTTAAAAAAAGAATAACTATAAACTTCGAATACTGCAAAATTATGGCTTTTTATGTGTACGATGCAAATAATAATAATTTATCATTAAAACAAATTTCAATGATTTGTTTTTGTTTACTTACTACCTTTTTACATTGGCAAGTGAAATCATTCATTTGATTTTGTGAAAAATTGAAGTAAAAAGTTAGGGATCCGATTTATACGCGGGTTTTTGATTTTTTCCAGGATGTGCATTAGAAAGTTAGGGGGTCGACTTATACGCGAGTCGACTTACACGCGGGTATATACGGTAATTTATTTCTTCTAATTTGATGGATAAAGATGTCAAGTGAATAAATAATGAAGTCTGGAATTAAGTAACTTTTCTTCAAGCCTCCTATTCACTGATTTCAAGCTTCAAACAGAAAATTTTTTGGATTTATATATTTTTCTCTTGTGTTAGCCATCACAGAACTATGTACTTCGGTGCATGATTATGTTTTTTAAATAGTTTATTCCCGTTGCTAGCATTTTCCACATTGCAATATTTTTATTTTAATCGCAATTGGTTCTGTCGGCAGAAAATTAATTTAAAATATTGATTTTCTAGAACCTCCCTTACGATCTTTTGATGATTAATATTTTTATAAAATATGAACGATCTTGAATCTCTGATGTTTTATTAAATTATTTTGTATGTAAATTAAGTTATTTGAAGATTATTATTGAATTAAATCTGGTAGCTATATTTTTCTTCTTTAATATATTTTGAAGAAATTCATTTCTTTGGTAAATTTTGAAGAAATATTTTAATATTTTTTGAAGAATGCTTCCTTCTTTTGCATATTTTAATAACATATAATATTTTAATAAAGATTTGAAGTTTGTTTTCTGTTGTGAAAGTTTGGTTTATGAAAAACGTTCATTTTCTAAAATTTTGTTTTGAAGGATAGAGAATAGAACATGCAAAATCTGGAACCTATTCAAGGAATAATATATATTATTAAATTATTTTGCATGTAAATTATATTAAATTATATAAATTATCTAAATTATTTGAGAAATATTTTTATTATTTTATTATTTTTTCTAAATTTATTTTCGAAATACTTTATTTTTAATAAATATAAAAAATTTATATTAATCTGGAGACTTTGTTTTGTACATAATATTAAATTATTGAAAGATCATTATTATCATCTTTCGAATTAAATTTGGATTTTTTTAAAGAAATGTTTTATTCTTTTAATTCAAGAAACATATTATTTTAAATATGTTCTGAAAATTTTTCTGTTCTTGATATGTTTTGAAGATGTTCTCTGTCCTTAGTAGCATTCAGAAAAATATATTTTGTTCCTGAAGTACATTGTGTTCTTGAAATATTTTGAGGATTTTTTTAGGATATTTATATATATATATATATATATTGAGAAATATTTTTTTTGCTCTTCATTTATTTCCAGATGTATTTCAAATCAAAAAATAAAGATGATTACTTGGAATAAATTTCTGGTATATTCTTTATTCTTATATTGATATAAATATGTATATTTTTCTGACATATGTCATTTATTTTTGTAGGCTATGGCAAAAGTTGGGTTTCACGAAAATATTATTTTTTTTAGGAAATTTACATGAAATGAAAATATACCTGTTTTCATTTTTGAAAATTCACTTTTTTATTTTAATGTACATCTAATTTTATGCATTACATGTATTGTTTTATATGTAATCATTGTTTTTACAAATATGTGTCCTCAACATGAGATAGACGATTTTATTGAACTAATTCTGTAAAATCACTGTATTTAAAATAAAATACACTTTGCTAAATGGTACACATTAAAAATATACAATAAAAACAACGTTCCGTTCCGCTTCTGCGGACGTCTTCAGCCTGACACACAAGTCTAAAATCTTTCAAGAATGGAAAGTCACTGACGACCTTGTCTAGAGGGCGCACTAAACGTCTCAAAGTTGCCAAGGCAACAAAAAGGAGAAAAACCAATCCAGCTATGGATTGGAGGGGGAGGGGGAGAGGGGGAAAATGGAACTGACTCTAAACCAGTTTATAATATATTGTGCCAAATTTTATGTATGTTGTAGGATAAATTATCATTACAGGTGTGCTGTCCAAGCTTAATAATCCTAATGGATTCTAAAATTTTGTTTAAGTATGGATTGATTCTTGAATGAAATAATGATTCTTGCTTGTTCAAAGATAACTCTGTTTCCCTCATTATCAAAACAAAATCTTGCGAGAGCCGTATTAAGTTTAGATTGTGAAATATCCCGCTTGTGTTCTTTTAACCTTTCTGAGAATCTTCTTTTAGTTTCGCCTATATACACCAATCTAATGAACTAATTCTGGTTACCTCAAAATCCACATTCTCTCCAAGAAGTTTAAGTATTTCCAGTAATTTTCTCTATCTTTTTCTCATGGAAATTTGGTATGTTTGCCTGATTCGTAATTTTAAAATAGTAGTCATTGTCCTGCATTTTATATTATATCGTAATTATCTCGTCTCACTGCTATTAAAACTTAAACTCAGAGTAATATATACCCTCATAGCATGCATGGTCACGGTGACGTCACTTTGACGTCACTGCAAGTCACTGTGGTCACGTCACATCTGTGACCGAAATGCCACCACTCAGTGATGTCACATTGTGACTGAAATGTGAACTTCCTAGAAAACTTTAAAAACTTACGAAAATTCTTCAAAACATGTTACTTTTTGTAAAATTGGCAATTAATTGGCAATTGTTTTTCTGGCAATTAAAAAAAAAATTGTGACGTCTCTGTTATGTCACTGCTATGTAACGTACGCCACGTCACATATGTGACAAAAAAACCAGCATATTGTAAGTCACAGTGTGACAAAAAATATGAACTTCAAAAATCTTTGAAAATGAGGAGAAATATTTTAAACAGCCACGAGTTACAGCGGTATAAGGAATGAAAATATATTAGTGGATAGCAAATGGTAAATTCCGTCACTAAAGGGGAGGGGGGGGGGGGCATAATAAATAAAGTGCACGATACAAGCATTAATAAACTAAATTTTTAGGCAATATTTTATCAATTTGATATCTAAGACAGTGAATGTATACTTTTTCATGATTTCAATTTTATCTAGCATTTGGATAATATATTTACAATTACGAATATTAAATTTATACACTTTACATATTGAGTTTGCTGGGAGGAAATTTCACTCTTTCTTTCTTTTTTTACCGACCAGAATTATTCGAAACACTTCTGTGGTTTCAAACTAAAAATTTTCTATTACAGTTAAATCTGCACCTTTTAATGAGCATGTAGAAAGAGTCTTCAGAGTTTAGTCCTCTATGCATTTCTTGCTTTAGAATATTTTTATAATTTGTATTCAAGTCATAAATTCTACTTCTTTCAGACTTTTAAAATAAAATTAGCATTTTCCGAAAATAAAGGAAAGCAAACTTTACTTTAAAAAAATAGAAAAAAAAAGGGGGGGGGGGTGTCGTTAATACATTAAATTTATTTTTACACCCTTTAAAAATTTAAACAATGTTTTATCTAATAAACTCTAATTATGAATATTATTATTATGATTATTTAGAAAAAAGGAACTTTACAATACATTTTAACTTGAATTATTTGGTACGGATAAAAAGAAAAGATTAAATACATTGGACATTTCTTCAAATACAAAATTTTAATCAATGATACTTTCAGAAAATTTCTGCGCGTTCAAATTCCATATTTCTTGTATACAAAAACAAACAATCTGTAACAAACCATCTGCTCGAAAATCGTCTGCCCACAGAAAAATAAATATGAGAATACGCGGGAAATAGTTCACTTGTTTTAGAACAACACGTCTACAACACTTCAAGATAAGGAAATGACCATTTTAGGATACACGGATATTAATGGAACGTGCATGTAAGTTTTATTTAATTTAAATATTTTATTCCTGGTTGTATATTATAAGTTAAATAGTTATATTTGTAAGAGACTGATCTTTAACTGTCAGAAGCGTTATTTTCCAATTTGATAACTGTGAAGAAAAATATTTTAATCTGCCATCGCTTGATAAAAAAAAAAAAAAAACTGCGCAGAGACATTCATGCCTACATTCATACTGGAATTAATATAAGCATTAATTTACTCTTACTTGAGATTAAAAATGTATGGAACGACAATGATTTGGAATTATTTTATCGGCTTCTTACTATTTTTTGATTACTAACATTTATAGTTATTATTATTTTGGTGTTAAATATGATGTTCGATTATCATGAGATTACGAAACTGTTTCAGATTAGAAATTAACATTATACTGGGAAAATGTATTTTTAACATATTACAGTAGTGAAACATTTGAAAGAATTTTCTTTTAGTGCTAATAATATTTTAAATTATCTTTTAAAATCCTAAATCTTCAAACCAATGTTTTCAGATTTAACATTTGCCAAAATTATAAAATAATAGGAATTCCTTATACCATATGGAAATATTTTTGAGACATTGTTAAATCTAATAATGCATTTAATTTATCTATTGTAGTTTGCTGTTGTTTAACAGTACAATTATAAATACTAATTATTATTTTTAGTGTTTTTCAAATTGGTATATTTATTTTTTTTAATTGTATGTAAGCATTTTTTCTGTTTGTGATTTTAATCAAACAATTAATTATAGACATTCTGAATGGGTTATTAAATTTTCTTCTATTGTAAATTAATTTTCTACGTGTATGTTTCGGGTAATTATTGGCACTAAAAAGTAAAATATGATATTTAAGCATTGAAATAAAGTATTTTTCATGCCTGATAGGAAGTTATAGATTAAACTGCTTTAGTATATATTTTTTTAAAGTTCATATAATACAGGATACATAATGTAGGACAGAAGTTGAAAAGTGCTTATGACTTCGGTTTGTCTCTCCGTCTGTCCGTCTAGCAGTCTGTGCGCACTCTAACTCTCGAAAATATACTCGGATTGCCCTGAAATTTTTGGATGGTATTGACGTTTATCATCGCACGGTACCTATTTGTAATGAAGTTTGTAGCATGCTTTGTTCATTTACACGGACAGCCAAAAGTTTTCCGTTACATTACGGCCTATGGGAAAAAGTCGTTTCAAATGATTTTTTATGATTTTACGCACGCTTTCAAACAGAATAAAATTTATATGCATTTATGAAGTGCACTAAAATATGCATTCTGTTGGCTATGCGATGCAAAGAATAGTTATTGTTCATTTACAGGACTAAAAAAGGAATTCAAATACATAATGATATAGAGGTAGAGGGAATTGTTTGCGGCATACTTTAATTATGTTAATCTATTTCATATATAATGAAATTGATGTATGTCGCTGAGGTTTACATACTATAAATAAATTATTTCATGTATAATAAGAATAATACGTATATATCATTTACAGGGACACACAAAATCTTTCAGATACCATATTGTATCCGAAGTACTGTTCATTAGCGATGATTGCTGGAAATATATTTTTAATTATGATATGTACTTTTATGATTCACTATATTTATGCATAGTGTATGCTGTATATAAATGCTATAATTCCTATACAAGGCTACACAAAAGTATTCGTAAGGATTACTGGGTATGGGCGCAAATTGCTTAAAGGTGGTTTTTAAATGAGTTATGGTTTTTTTCGCTGAACTGCATTTAATTTACCAAGAAATATTTGTAGAATATAGATAAAATGATATACAGGGTCACGTAAAGAATTGGATACATGGCCGTCTATATATTATAATTTCTGGAAATGTGATTTCAGCAGTTTTAAGAGTGTCTTAGTTTGAATTAAATTTTAACTAAACAGTGGCGTGTAATAAAGATTTTAGGTAAACTACAGGGTTGTACAAAGGTATTCAAGTATGTTTCCATACATTAGTATAAATTGCTGAAAATGAATTTCAACCTGTTAGGCGTTTTCTTGCTAAACTAAATTTTCCCATTATATAGTATATATACATTTAAAAAAATGGGTACTCAAAATTGAGTAAAAAGTAATCAATTTTAAATGCGTCACATGCACAAAATAGTTCCGATCCAAATGTACTCAAAGTTGAGAAACACATGTGCTCATTTTTTATTCCATGGCTGTGATCAAATATGAATCGTTATGTACTGCCCCCCCCCCAAAAAAAAAAAACAAACAAACAAAAAAACAAAAAAAAAACCCTAAAATGTAAAGTAAAAATGTACTGATATTTATTTCCCGTCCAAAGTTCTTAACAAGAAATGTTTAATTGATTATTTATCAAGAAAAATAGCAAAATTCTTAACAAGATACTCAAATCGAATATTTTTATGACAAGAACATTATTTCCAAGCAATTATTTTTAAAATGCTGTGCATAATTTAATATTTACATTAATAAACATCATTTATGCCGCCATAAATGAAATGAACCATTACAGGGTACAAAACTATTTGTTTGTTTGGGTTTGATAACATGTGATGCTTCAAAATAGAGAAAGCATAGGTTCATTTTTGATCCAAAAATATTCAATTCAATATGAGTACGTCGGTTTGCTCATTTTTGAGTACTTCATTTTCTTCAGTGTATCAACCTACAGATCAAATAAGGGCTGTTTAAAAGAATTGGAAAACATATTTGGCTATGGACGGTAACTGCTGAAATCAGTTTTTCAAATGTTTTATGCGTTTTCTAAAATGTTTACTTAGTTATCTTATTTACGTCATTTCCCTAAATTACGATGTCTTGTTAAAGCATTCAGAAAGTGTTGGAAAGTAGATTTTAATCTATGCTTAACACATGATTTTTCTTACTCGTTTTTTTTTTTTTTCTATTTCCGAGATTCGTCTTTTCTTATAAAACATACCAAATCTAGCTCATATTCACAAAGTACAATATACACGGGAATAAAAAATTTAAATAAATATCGCTTATCATGCCGCTCTATAAATAATAGTTGTATTAATATCCGTTAGTTTCCATGTTCGTATTTAATAAAGCAATGATAAATCAAAACAAATTAAAAAACTTACACATTCTAAATATCAAGCATAGAACTTAATAAAAAAATATGTCAGTTGATAAGCATTGTTTTTTAAGTGGAAAAATGTAAAATGCTTTAGAAGAATAGGACTCCAAAGTAGCGATATTTTGCTAAAAAGTACGGTAAAAAGATAAGATTTTATATTTACAGCAAAATTTTATTTTAAAATTCATCGCTGTATTAATACTTAGAAATTTTTCCAGAGAGAATCATTCGCCTTATATACAATATTTCAAATGAAAATCAAATGTCAAATTAATTGCTTAAAAGGCGCAAAGGCCAACATTGTGAAAAAGATTCCATGCCAGGACTCGAACCCGGGCCATCAGTATAGCACACTGACATTCTACCGACTAAACCACATGGAACGACGCCCAGCCCGTAAAATTTCTCACTATTACATGTTCGCAAGGCTACAAACGCAGCATAAGATGGAATATTTATCGTGAGCCACCGACATGGGGTAAACACGAAACTTAATTAAATCCAGCATCGATTGAAACTATATTAATAATTGGAAATTTTTCCAGGGAGAAACATTCGCCCTGCATACAACATTTCAAATTAAAATTGCCTTTTAAGCAATTAATTTGAAATTTGACTTTCATTTGAAATAATGTATGCAAGGCGAATGGTTCTCTCTGGATAAAATTTCCAAGTATTAATATAATTTCAATCAATGCTGGATTTAATTAAGTTTCGTGTTTGCATCATGTGGGTGGTTCACGCTCCTTGCCAACATGTAATAGTGAGAAATTTTCCCGCCTGGGTATCGTTCCATGTGATTTAGTCGGTAGAATGTCAGTGTGCTGTACTGATGGCCCGGGTTCGAGTCCCAGCATGGAATCTTTTTCACTATTTGCGTCTTTTAAGCAATTAATTTGAAATTTGATTTTCATTTGAAATCACAGTGTTTATGACAAGTTCGTCACAAATGACACATATTTCACAAATTGGTCACAATGTGACTTAAAAGCATTGTCGCTTTCGTCACAGGTTCGTCACAAAGTTAATGCCAAAATAGTCACAAATGACACACTTTTCACAAATTTGTCACACCGTGACTTCACAGAGTGGTCACAATGTGACGTCACAAACGTCCTCTAAAACGGCCATAACGACCTCGCATTCTAGTCATTGTGACGTCACATCGACGGTCACAAAATCACAGTGTGACTTCACAACGACGTCGCCGTGACGTCACCATGCCTTACGGGTATGTGCAGAATTTTTACAGCTCAAAGATGAAAATCTTTATTCTGTTATCTAAAACTTTTCACAAAAAAATTAAGTTCTCAGTGATATCATTGTTGTGAACTCTCAGTTAAGGTGTATTTAAGATTGAAGATAATGGCTCATTTAAAGTTTGGCAAATTCTTCTTACAATAGTCAACATAATAACGCATCATATCACACAATATGCACGATACAACCTAAGAGATTTTTCTTTTCACGAAACAAAGGTTTTATACGGACCCAGACTCACTCTCACAATAATCCATAAAGGGCTAATTTCATATATTTTTTAAAAGCTGTAGACATAGGCCTGCTCCAATTGTCCATACACAGCATCTGAAATATTACTGCTTTTCTATGAACAACAACAGTATAGATCACCTCGTTTGTTTAAGTATAAATGAACTATAGTTTTAAACTTTTTCTCCATAGTAAAATTTCCAAGATTTATTTCTGTCCTTCTGATTATTACTTAAGTGTGTATATTAAAAAAAAAACTTGTTTACGTATATTACGTTATTTATAAATACTGATACCTGTAACCTGAAGAAGAAAGTTACTTATCCACTAAAGAGCTCTGTATATGTTTTTTAGCCGTGTTTCTCTTATTCTCGAGTGACACTCAAGTATTGATTGAACAGTAAACACAAGAATACGATAACTTTCATCATCAGTCCATAGTTCTTAAATAACTTAGAAAACTGGATATTTAATACTTATTCTTAATCAATCTATTCATCCATTCTTTATCTATTCTTCAGAAATTTATTCTTCAT
Organism: Maratus speciosus; assembly: GCA_963932465.1. NCBI lineage: Eukaryota > Metazoa > Arthropoda > Arachnida > Araneae > Salticidae > Maratus > Maratus speciosus. The sequence continues at coordinate 69,985,658 of OZ010789.1, forward strand.
CATTCGCAATATTCTTCATCTACTTCACCGACAATATCAAATCATAATACAGAGGGACGTATTAAAAATAAAAACCAACATTTTATCAGAAACATCAACAAAACTTTTCATTCTATTTATTCCCTTATTTCAAAGATATCGTTTTATTGTCTGCTGCGATAGTAACATGATAAATTAAATTACATTAAAAAATTCGCAGTAGTAGAAACATATTTTAGAAAATCGAATTGTTATTTTTTACTTTGGTTTTAGAATTAAATTCATGAAATGCACGTAATTTCATAGTTCAGGATGTCTACTCAGTAGACTGCAAATTGTCTTCTCAGTAGGTATGAGAGATATAAAAAGCAGACTTTGTCTCTCTTTCCCGAAAAAGCCAAAATTAAGAGTGCATCTCGACTCTATAACAGCACTTTCTATAGATAAAACAACAACAAACGAAAATAAAACAGTATGTAACGATTTGGAACGCACGGTTATTGAAAACCTTTTACACATTCGCCATCTTTACGCCAGGTCAAACATGTGAAAAAATTTTCTCCCCGAAAATTGTTTTTTAATGTATAAATATACACTGCTCAAAACAATTAAAGGATATTTGAAGTTTTATATAAAATAAAGGTATAAACGAAATTTTTTTTGCCGAAAATAGAAGAAGAGAATCACAAATGCAAATTTTTCTGTTTTTCAAACTGTGGCGTACGCAAATTTTGAGTTCGACGTCAAAAACGTCGCTTCAGCGGCAGCGAATGAAATTTGACTTTCAACTGGATAAAAGAGAATAAAGACAAGGATGATCGGCATTCAGTGATTGCTTTGTTTCGAGAACTGGAAAGAGCTCTTCTGGAAGAGTGGGGCAGAATACCCCAACTCGTCATTAATAGTCTCATTGAGTCCATGCCTCAAAAGTGTTCAACGTTGCTGGCCGCCCGTGGAAACCATACCCCCTACTGAAAATGATTTTCTTTGAAGAAAACACCTTTTCTTATTCTTTTTTTCTCATATGCACAAATTGTGTTTTTTTCCTTTAGTACACAAATGCGGAATAAAATGCATTTTTTTTGCCAAACATGTGTAATTTATTCTCATATAACCTACTATGTCTGTCGACCATGTATCAATCAGCTAAGCAGTTTACCAGATACAAAATCCATCTAAAACTGCAATATCCTGTAATTGTTTTGAGCAGTGTATTTTACATGTCTATGAAAAAGCTTTAAGCAATTAAAAAATATAGTCCGGTGAGATTAAAAAAAATACTAGTATAACTTTTAATAAATAAACTTTAATTACAATTTACATTTGCATATTAATATAAAACATTTCATCCTGCGTTGGATTTTCTCTCGTACCTGAATTTAGGAGGTTCAAAGCCATTCTTTGAGATCTAATGAAACAGATTCTTGCTCTAATATTATCTTATATGTAATATTTTTTTGCAAAGATGAATTGAAGTAATTCAAATGGGGTATTTAAAAAAGCAAAAAGCTTTTTCTGGTACATTACAAGGGAAAACAGAATAATCTATCTTCTTTTAACAGCATTGTTTCTTTATACATTTAAAAGGGATAAAATGAGTTATTAATTTTTAAAGTAACATGACAATTGTTTTTCACATATTTTTTCAAATACAGGGTAGATTGGGTGAAGATGCCGTAGTTTTTGACTTAATAGTTTTAAAAAGCGCCTGTTGTTTATATTTCTTATTTATAGATTTCTTGTTAAAGTTGAGACTCCTATTTATGATTTAAAAACTTATTTCATTTTACAGATGTTATAGAAATTTACAAAAATTTTGTCTTTGTAAACACTTGCACTTCGGCATCTTACCCATAGGTACGGGTAAGATGGCTCACTATCTAAGGGTAAGATGCCTTATGGAGTTTCAATGTAAACAATAATTTTTGTGAAGCAGTATAAAACATAATGGAATGAATAACAATAACTTTAATATTTTAGACATACTAAAGTTGTTAACTTAGTTAATAATAGGAAATTACAGAAATGTGAATGTAACAAACGTTGGCAATGTAATAAAAGAACAAACTATTATTTATTTGTTATATAATTATTTATGTTATGTTAATATATTTGTTTGTATAATAATTATTGAATATATTATGTTCAACTTAACATTTAAAAGAATTATGGTTCGTAAGTATGCCTATTTTTAAACATTATAACAAGTTTAACTACGATAAAGGGGTAACTGTGATAAAGTGCTTTATCACAAGTCAAGCTTTTTTGTTAATGTTTTCCATACATCCCTTTGTTCTTTTTAGCAATATTTCAGGTCTGCCACAAACTGCACATTTGTTTAAAAACTTTGAGCAGCTTTTATATAACTAGAAGTTTCACTGAATGCACTTGATCCCATCACAATTTCCCTAGGTTTTATTGCACTATGGTAGACACTATGAACAATCATTCTCATTCACTTAAAAAAAAATCTTCGCCTTCTGAATTTTGGGAGGGGATTTAATCATCACCCATATCATCGTCAGTTGAAGATTCTGTCTTTTTACCCTTTGACTTATTTAATTCATTTTTAGAAAAGCTTCAGACACCTGGAATTTCGCAGTTGCTATTGTCACACCGATTTAATTTTGCTTTTATAGGCCTTTAAAATTATTTTTATTTGAATATTAAAATGAGAAAGAAAACTTTGGTGAAACTTACGTCATATTTAAAACGATACATTTAAAATGTCTAATTTAAAATACATTTCTTATAGCGTCTTTATAAAATTGTTTACTTATTCATCGTATACAAGCTAATTTTAAATTGTTGGGTTGATCTTATTTAATCAATCACGAAAGTAGCAGTTAGCTGTCTTGGCAGCAATTGATTCTGTCTTAAAATCCCTCAGCCAAAGGGAATAGAACGGAAACCTGATTACAGGAGATCGTCACTAGTCGATTAATTACGTTTTAATTTTCCGCAATATTTTCAAAACAGTTCAAGGGTAGTATCAAATCATAGTGTTTTTAGAGTCTGCGGTGTCTGGATGTAGGATGGCGAGCATAGCTCGTAGGAGGCAGAAACCCTTAGTTATCTTACTATATTATATACTACCTATATTTATATTTATAAAAATTATTTATAACTTCATTTAATATAAAAATTTTAACAACGATTAAAATTAATAATTATTAAACAATTATTTATAGGGCCAATAATGTTTACTTAAAATGCAGAATACATATAGGAACCTTTCAAATTATGTTCAACTTAGATTTTAATATTTCTTTATGTCATTTTAAACATTTAGAAAATTTATAATTTAAATTAATGATTTTTTTTAAACAGTTGATTAAAATTATCTGATTAAAATTGTTCACAACTTAATTAATAGCCATGAGTAATTTAAACAATGAAGAAACAACCAGGCATTTGACCGCAACGGAAAATAACCGGCATCTTACCCCAAGGGAAAACAACCGGCATCTTACCCCGCCAAAATTTTCGTCGACTCACCCAAAAGTATTGCGCAAGACGTCGGTGCCCCCACTGACGTGAAGAAGCGGGAACCGGCCACCATTCATACTTTGCAGAAAGGCCAGATACCAGTACTCTCTAAAAATATCCGATTTATTTCTCTGGTGTTTAAACTAAGACATATATAGGCAAATAAAGAAGTCACGTAAAAGATTTTGGACACTTACAAGAAGTATTAAGACGAAATAGCAGTATAAAAGTACCTCTTATTTTTTTATTGTTATTATTTTTAAGAACGGAAATAGAAATTAAAGTATCACTAGGGAAGCCTCTTCTTACAACCGTTTCCCTACATCGCCTGCGCATATGAAAACTACTTGATACGGCATCTTGTACAACCCGCCATCTCACCTCAAGTTACCCAATATATTTTTAACATACGACATAAAAGATATGATAAAATGTCTCTAAAACTTCAAAAAATAAAATAAAAATAAAAATAAGTTGCAACATTTATTTTATTTTTGAATACATTTTCAGAAACCTTACTAACATATTTCAATGTATATTTTTTTATTTCACCAGGATGATAATAATATTCTCTAATAAAGCTATTTTTAACTAAAAATGAAAAAAAAAACTTGAATATTGCTCAAAAATATTCTGAAAATTGAAAAAGAAATAAAAAAATCAAGTGAGTAAATTAAAAAGTACACAATCTCTCAAATTTCAATTACTTCACTCATAGATAAATAACCAAAGAAACGTTATAAATGGGCGATATTTTGTCTTTTATATTTAACTGATTCTACCAAGTATGAAAAAAAAAAGATTTATTTTTTTATAGAAATATTAAACCGCATACTGATATTCGATAATGCTAAAAAAATATTTTGTCAAAATATTTGTATAATTCCGTACGGCAAATAAATATTTTTCATTATGTAAATATTTTTAGCGAATTTATTAAATATGCAAAGACAACGTTGAAAAAATAATTACATGAAAAAATTTGCATTTTCTTTCTTCAATGGAACTCATCTATTCTAGAAATAAAATGAATTTTGATAAAACAATTTTTTAAATATTTATTTTTTACTTATTTTTTGTTTATGATACAATTCTTTCATATATATGTTTCATTGCAATATTTTTTTTCACATGCAAACATAAAATTTAGTCTTTATATTTCGTTTAGAATTACTTTGAACTGTAAAAGGAAATGGTACTATAGATTATATTAATCAAAACTGTATACTTTGCATCTGTTCTTCCATAAATGATATTTTAAATGTAAAACAGTTATTAAAGTGTATCTTGTCACATTGCTCTTATTGAATATTCTTATACTATACGTATATTGTACATATTTTTTTGTAGTTGCAGGCTTCAGCTTTTACCGAAATACAGTAAAATCAAAGATAAAGTAATTCAAAAATTAAATGAATTATTTACGTTATCGTATATTTACTGAAAACGTACTCAGACAGAAGGTGTCGTATTTCTGAGCTCATAGTAGAATCACTGCACTATAAGAAAACGACATTTTTACAGTACAAAGTACTGTTCATCTCGCGGCGCACGAACTCGATCACAGTTGAATGTACTGTATCTTTCCTTGGTTTCCTGACTATATAAACATGAAAAATACAGTAGTTGCGTAAAATTGCCAGCACAATGTGCTGGCAATTCGGACGCCAGCAGTTTGTGCTGGCGTCCAAATTGAAAAAAATTGCCAGCACATTGTGCTGTTACTTTTACAAACTACTGTATTTTTCATGTTTATATAGTCAGGAAACCAAAGAAATATACAGCACATTCACTGTGATCGAGTTTGTGCTGGCAAATTTACAGTGGTTTTTTTACAGTGTGTTTTAGTTGACTAAAAAAAATGAATAATTATTTCAAAATACACTATAATTTTGCAGTATTTTACTTAATATATACGTGCAGAATTAAATATCACTAATTATAACATTTTCATAATGTCACATATAATTTTATTCCACTTAATTTGTTATATCTGCACAATCAAATGACTCATTTGATGAAAACTACGCATTATGTTTTATTATGTTATTATACTTGTCATTTGAGAATTATATTTTTGACTATTACTACGTTGTTACATATTAACTCAATAAATTACATACAATATAAGCCATAGTCAGAATCAATATTTTAAATTATCAGCTTAAAGTAATAATAAACTAGGCACTGAAATTTGTACGATTGCAGATTAAAATATCTTTTAAATTCTAATTCATATTTCAAATATTAAACGAAATTTTACTGAAATTACAACAGTATTTGACAACAGTTTACTGGTTGAAAAATATCATCATTTGAGCTATAAATTTTAAATTTTCAATGTTTAAGTCTATGTATTTGATTTATTTTTATAAAAAATTGTAAATTATATCGTTTATCTGAATCCATAAATTTTATAATCATGAAACATATTTTATGCTTTTTTATTTCGATCTTTAAAAGATACCAACACTAGTTTTCCTTTCACGAATATCTCATTATATTAGTCTCTTACCCACAATTCAAAAAACGTTCTTAATGTTTGGAAACTGCAGAAATCAGTATAATTTGCAGAGTAGGGCGAAGGCATTGTACAGAAATATTTATGAAAACGAAGTTTCTTTATATGCCACTGATTTTCAAAAGCCTTTTCGAGTAGTAGTTTTTAAAGTGTATTAATAGTTTTCTAAACTTAAAATATCGGTCTTTCGGATTTTATCAATTTTTAAGAAAATATTTTCATGTTCAAGAAATGTGTTTTACAGACTATCAAGATAAATTTAATGTGGAACAATATATACTTGACATAATGCTTGGTTTGAAGACAACAACTAACATTTGATGTGCATGATATGACAAAACCAAAACATAGAATACATTTTTTTTATCTATAAACAAAAGGACTACGCCTGAATTCATTCAATATTGTAAAAACTTTTCAAAATAACAGACATTACATTAATGGATAAAAACACTAAAAACAATTTAAAAGGACGTTTCGGATTCATTCTGAATTCCTCATCAGCTAATTCTTAACGTAAAAGTAAACGAAAACTTCTGATTTAGCAATTAACGAGGCTGCATCTCTACCAATAGAATATTCAGTTTTGTTTTAACTATAATTTTTTGGGAACTTGATGTAATGTTTTTCTAGTTGTTGAACTTTAAAACCTAGTATGACTTTTACGTTAAGAATTAGCTGATGAGGGATTCAGATTGAATCCGAAATGTCGTTTTAAATTGTTTTTAGTGTTTTTATCCTTTAATGTAATGTAATGTCTGTTATTTTGAAAAGTTTTTATAACATAGAATGCAGCTACTTTTTTTAACCATTATTTGATTTAAAGGCAGAAGCCTTTGGCTTTAATCAGAGTAATACACACAATTCGTCGTCAAATATTCCGTCAAATTTTAGCACGTCGTAGATTTTCTCCTTTTATTGCATAACAGACAATTGTATTCTGTATACACTACTTGTAGAATTTTTTTATTGCGTTTTGTTTACCTTCGTTCTTTACTCTCGAAGCAGCGTCGTTCTTTAATAATCTCAAAGCTGGATTCTTCTTATTTCTGCGCGAGATGCTAGCACCGGGTATGTTAGCGCGGAATACGTGTGTATGTATAGCTTATGAACATCGTTCTGGGTCCCACATTAATATATGTATTTTTTAAAACTTGCATATATAAATTCAACTACGCAGATTTACTATTTACATGAGAAGGATACAAAATCCCATATTCTATTTTAACAAAATTGATTATTATATACTGTAAAGGTTGTTCGGAGACGTTTCCGAAAGTAAATGGCTGCAAAAGAAACATTGTTTTCATAAATGCTATTTTGAAGCTCTAAAATATATTGATTTTTTCGGTTTCTCTATATAAAACAGGCTTTTCGGAATCATGGGTTACTCGTAGGAAGTAATTGTACATTTTCGTTCGTGTTTATAATAAAATTTCGCAGGATAAGGCATTTTTTAAGAATGTTTTACAGAATATGAACCTTTTTTTTAATATTAACAAATAACGATAATTACGTGTAGTGCCAGCAATCCGGTCAACATATTTATTATGTAAAAAATAAAATAACTAATCTGTCAATCGTAAAATGTATAAAACAGTAAAATTTCAAAATGCGCTAGAATGAAAAATATTCTTAATTGCCTACATAAGAAAAATTCATTTTTTAATGATTTTTCAGATTTGAATATTTCTTGATTTACTCAATACGACAAAAGTGGTTCCTTTGCAACAGTTCTGTTGAAATAGCCTGTTGAAGAAATATTAAAAAACAATAACTCAGACCGTATAATGTATTGAACATTGAATATCAGGTTAGATATTCCATCTGTGTGTTTTACTTCGAAACAATATATAAAGTTTCACATGTATGTTGTCATACCTCGATTTTACAAATGTACAGAGAGAAACAAATTTATTCGTATATTATAAAATCAGTTTCGGAAATAGAAATTAAGATAGTGATAAAATGTATACCAACCTTATTAAAAAGCCATATAAATTATACCACTACATTAAACATGAAGAACAAAAATTACAATAAGCGATCTGTAATCTTATTCGTCATACAAAAATTTGGACAGATTTGAGGAGAGATGCGTAAAACTTCAAAATATGCACAAATTATATTTTTCTATATACGAATATTTTTGTGGCATGTGTAAGCTAAAATATATATTTTTTACTTGACGTAAAATTTGAACTCCTAAATCTTTTGACAAACACGTGATAAACCTGATAACTCTGTAATACTACATCAAAATTTTTAAACAAAGATAAAATTTGTTTATTTGGCAATCAAATTGAAAAAAAAACTCACTTTTGATTTGGTAAAAAGTAACATTGAAAGTATTCTTTAAATGTAGATTTTCTTTTACATCTCACTTACACTTTTCATAATTATTTCAATCCTTGAAAATATCAGAACATGATACTTTCAATTTAAAATGCCTTCCATTGAATTTGTAAGGGAATTTTATATAAAAAGTTTCTCTAGATAAAAAAGCTTATTGAAAGCAGACTTCTCTCATATTTAATTTATTCATTATTTTTTTAATTCAAAATAACTATTTAACAGAATTACGTACTTTAACATCTGTTCTTAAATATAAATATGAAACCTCTCTTTTTGCATTTTAAGTTTATAACAGTATCGTTTGTTTCGTTCATTAATGATATTAATCAATAGTATAATTCATGTGGTTATTGGATTTATGATTTGAAATTTAAGTTTATTTTATTTAGTATACATTTACATTTTCGAAGTAATACTTATTAATTATATTCACCTTGTAATATGGGAGAGAAATTGAAAGGAAGCGTTAGACGATATCTCATATTTATTTCAAATGTCATTATGCCATATGTTTAACACTGTTGTTATGTTATAAACATGGCCATGTATTCTAAATTTGGTTGCTTAATTTGTGACTTTCAAAAGTTACTAAGTGATTTTACTTTTACTAATAAAATAGCGATGTGTGTCAATATATGAATTCATTTTTTATTTAAAAGAGTAAAACTAAAGTAAAACTATGATTAAAATTGTGTTTTCAACTCTAAATATGTAATATAATTACATGTTAATTATTCTTACTCAAAAAAAAGGGTGAAAAAATGCCACGGAAATTACTTATTTCTTAAAATAAACGAGTGCATAGCATCAATAAAGAAAAATGATTTTCTTTCCTCGTTTTAAATTTTAAGTTTTGTCTTCAGTAACACATAAAATGTTTGATAGCGTTTGAATATAATTTAACTTTATGGAAAATTATTTTTCTTTTAAAAAGTTTTAATTCACATAAAAAACTTGGTTAATCATTTAAAGATTGATATAACTGAGAAAATATCTTTTTGATTAAAAAAAATATATTTTAATTTTTTATATATAAAATAGCACAAAGTTTAAACCTAGGAAAAAATTCTTTTATTCATTTTTTTAGTTGAATAAACTATTATTTGATAAATATAATATATTATATTATATTTATGAAACATTCTTTTTCTTTTAAATTTCATGAAAAGAGGGATTATTTTATAATATAATTATGTTAATTTGAAAATTAACGTTTTAGACTATATAACAGCTGCCATATAGTAACTAAATATGCTCATTATAAGCGTCGTAATAATAAATACAGTAAACATATCAGTTTTCAAATGCAATAAGAAAATACATCTTTATTACTTTGGCGATTTCTATAGGTCATTTGGGGAATTATTATCTTTTACTTAAATATGAGAACGCATATTTAAAATCATGATATCAGTTTTTGTTCTTATTCGCAATCATTAGGAGGTTATAACATCTTTTTTTATAATGCTTGGAATATGCTCGACTGCCGTTTTTCTCCATCTTTATAAGATAGTAATTATTAATTCTCCAATCTATTAAAAACACTATAAAAATTATTTTATCATTGTTTAGTTTTTATTGTGTAGTTTAAACATTTCAAAGTAAATATACTATTTAATATTATAATTTTTTGACAATAACATTTCAAAGTGCTATACAGGGTGTCCGGTCTCAACGGTGTCCAATGGCTAATTCCTAAACCGTTAGTCATAGACATATAGTTCCAATTACAAAAATGTTTTAAATCAGGTAAAGAAATATTTTAAAAGCGATTTGGGTCAGTAAAAACATTTCTTAAAAAAATACCAAATTTAAATTTTTATACGGTCCCCAGGTCCTATAAGTTATATTTAATAAAATTTTCCTATTACACTGACAAGTAAGACAAAAAAAGTCCCATTCATATAACTCTAAAATTGAGCGAGTTACGAAACTTTAAAAATGCATGACTTATGTCACTTTTCTGCTCTGAAAACAAATGAGTACGGCTTGACTTTGAGGGATCACATACCAAGTGCTTAAAGTATTCAAAGATCTTATTTCATGTGTATCTGCGCTTTGAAAAAAATCGTACAAGTATTACGATTAAGTTAACATTTATAGAGTTTCAGATTGGCTAAAATAACATATATTTTAATTTGTCAGGATTTGACTGTTTCTTTTATGATTTCTTTTTAAAAAAATTGTTGAAATAAATAAAAAAAAGACAGACATAAAAGTGTGGATCGAATTGAGTATATTTGATACAAGAACAATTACACAAACATACTGAAAGAAAACAGAAAATTTACAGGTATTTATAGATTTTGCAAGGCCCGTATCGGGGAATTGGTGGCCGTGAAAGAAAGCTACATTAAACAACCAATCACAATAAACATAGTTGTACAAAAAGAAATTAATAAGAATTTAATGTAATGCTATGATTATTTTCAACACCCGCCCATAATCTAGCATTACATCAGAAAACAAAGAAATTTCTTGAAATCAATCATTAATAATAATATGACACAATTTAAACATTACTTGTACAAACAACAAAGAAATAATAGTTCATAAAATTTAACTTTAGGTAATGCCTTTGTAAATAAATCAGCAATTTGCATATTCGTAGGAACATATTCAATTTTGATATTATTTTCTTTTATAATATTGCGAACAAATTTCAATTTGATATCAATGTGTTTCATTCTACCATAATTACTCTCATTACTGATACATTTTATACATGATTGATTATCCTCAAAAATTACTAAATCCTTAATATTTACAATTTCACTAGCAATACTTTTAAACCATAACAAGTCTTGCAAACTTTTAGTTAAAGCAATGACTTCAGCTTCAGTTGACGATAAAGCAACTGATTTTTGTTTATTACAACACCACAGAACAGGCATGTTACAAAACATTAAAATATAACCTGTTACTGATTTGCGGTCATTTGTGTTAGCCCCCCAATCAGCATCAACATACATGGATAATTTAGGATCAGAATTTTGCTTTTTATACACAAGTTTTAAAGACAATGTTTCTTTTAAATATCTTAAGATTTTCTTAAGGGCTTTCCTTCAGTAGGATTTTCTTGCAATTGACTTAATCAGTTAAAAACATTCAAAATATCAGGTCGAGAAATATAAGCTAAATATAATAAACAACCTACAAGTTCACGATATGGGCCATTACAAGGTTTACCATTTTTGAAATCAGATGGAGTGGACTTAGGAGAAATAGGAGTCACTGGGTTTACAATCTAGCATATTAAACTTACTTAACAATTTAATTATGTAAGACTCTTGATCCATTATTAAACTATCAGAATTGAATTTCATTTGAATACCTAGAAATTCTGAAACACTTTCCGATTTTGACATGTGAAACTCGTTATGTAATAGGGAAATAACTACATTAGTTTCATTTACATCTGAACCTGCAATTAACATATCATCTACATACAAAACAATAATTATTTTATGATCATTATTATACCGAATAAAAATACACGGTTCATTATCACAAGATTTAAAATTTAACTTTGAAATAAATTCATGAAACTTTTCAAACCATTGTCGTGGGGCTTGTTTTAGACCATATAAACTTCTTTTAAGTTTACACTTTCGCCCACTTTTATCATCATAGCCTTGCGGCTGATCCATAAAAACAAGTTCATTTAACTTACCATTCAGGAACGCTGTTTTAACATCTAACACAAATGCATATAAGTCTTCATTTAAAATCAAAATAAGAACCAAACGTAAAGCTGGCATACTTATTACAGGGGAAAAGGTTTCACTATAGTCTAGCCCTTCTTTTTGCATAAATCCACGAGCTACGAGTCTCGCCTTATGTCGACCATCTCTTTTGATGGTAAACACCCATTTGCAGGAAATGGGTCGTTTGTCAGGTGGTAATTTTTCAAGATCCCAGACATCGTTGATTTTCATACTTTCAATCTCCGTGTCCATAGCTTCTTTCCACAAGCGTTGTTCATCACTAGGGAGGGATTTGATATCATCAAACGTTAATGTTTCTTGTTGGCAAAGTAATGCTTCGTAAACTTCAGGATATGGATACCGTACAGGTTGCTTTTAAAATCTTTCAGATTTTCTTGTTTTGTCTTCTTTCTCTTCAGGATCACCTAATTCATCACTCGTATTTTCTAGAACATCTGGATCAATTTCATTATCGACTGGTTCTGAATTTTCTAGAATGTATTGTTTCGACTGAACATTTTCCTTTTTCTCTTCATCGAATTTCCCATTTCTTGATGCAGTTATGCGTTTCGTTTCAGGATCTAGTAATCTATATCCCATTGAAGAATAACCAATGAAGATCATTTGTTTAGACCTATCGTCAAGCTTCTTTCGATGAACGGAAGGAATTAACGTGTAAGCACTGCATCTAAAAACACGTATGTGCTTGAAATCGGCTTCTTCTCAATATTTCAGGAAGTACGGAGTTTTGTTCTCAATAGTGCTGCTTGGCATTCGGTTTTTCAAGTAAGCTGCTGAAAGGATAGCTTGACCCCAAAAAGTCTTTGGTAAATTTGATTCAGCAATCAAAATCCTATATTCAGAAGCGACCTATTGCAGCGTTCAGCTACTCCATTCAAAGATTGTGTGTATGGAGGAGCGGGATCGATCACTATACCAAGATCTCTAGTAAAATTCACCAAATCATTAGAAAAATATTCCTTCCCGTTATCACATCTAATTTTCTTCACTGTAGTGTTGGATTTTAAGAACATTTTTAATTCTTCTAAGACTTCACTTTTATGTTTCAGTAAACGTACTTCAGTAAAACGAGAGGAATCATCGATAAGAGTCATAAAATAACACTCGCCAGAAAAAGTTGTTGGAAAAATAGGTCCACAAATGTCACTATGAATCAAAGTCATTGGCTTGGTTTCTCTTTTTCTTGGTCCTCTTCCCATTGGTGTTGCACTCTGTTTTGCCCGAGCACAAATATCACAAAAAGAATCAGGTACCGGAAGCTTCATATCTTTCAATACTTTGTCACTCGGAAGACCAAGTCTGCGATGCCAGATATCACAATGATTTTTCTTTGAAGTAAGTACGGTTTCGTAAACAGGGACAAAGTCACTTACGTATTGTCCATTCAAATCCCGTTCACCGAAGTAAAAACGGTTTCTCCCTTTTTCGATAAATACTTTTTGATTCTTGAAAATAACTGTATAATTTGCACTTTCAATTTTACTAACGGAAATGAGTTTCCCGTTTAAGTCTGGAACATAAAGGACATCCTTTAAAGTAATTTCCATTCCATTTGACAGTTTTCCATTAATATTTCCAATACCTTTGGTTTCTAGATTCGTTGTTTTTGATGCGCATTTAATAGTTCCTGAAGAAGGTACTAAGGATGCGAAATAATTCTCATTAGAACACATATGGGAAGTTGCTCCGGAATCTACTATAAATTCATTCTCTTTAATGCTTCCAGCAACGAAAGAAACAGCTGAAGAGGCAAATTTTTCTTCATTTGAATTTTTAACAGCTTTACAGTTACGTTTTATGTGTCCGGATTTTCCACAAGAATGGCAAGTAATTTTCTTTCTACAATATTTTGCTGTATGCCCTTTAGAGTTGCAAATTTTGCAAAAGAATTTTTTGCGAGTCGACACAAGTGCAGTATTATCATGAGCAGCCTTAGTATACACTTTTTCTTTCTTTGAATCCAAAAGAAGTGCTTCAGCATCTAATAATCTTTGTGTCACGAAATCTAATGTCAAAACATAATTCGGTTGGTTTTCTAAAGCAATCTTAACATTTTCAAATTCCTGAGGCAATGACATCAAAATATAAACAATAGTATCCGTTTCATTAACTTCTGCCCCAGACAGCTTAAGATCCGAAATTAATTTATTTATTTCATCAATGTCATTTCTCATAGAAACTGTACGATCTTTCTTAATCGTTGCCAATCTCTTCCGAATTAAAATTTGATTCACTGCACGCTTTGTATCATAAGTGCGATCTAATTTATTCCAAATTTTATGAGCTGTACTTTCATCTTGAAGTGATGCAAGAACATTATCACTTAATAATGATAATAATAAAGCGTAAGCCTTTTTTGCTTTCACGACATCGGCGGCATTGTCTAGAGCCGCTTCATTTTCCAGGAATTTTTCCAATTCTTTAGCAGCAAAAATTGCCGTTACTCTTCGTTTCCATACCGAAAAAACTTTTCCATCACCTTCAAAAAGAGAGATGCCGTAAACATCTTTTGAAGAATCCATTCTGCTCGATAAAATATATAAAAAGTAAGATAAAATCTTTTTCACTCAAAATCCCAGCAGAAATGAAAAACAGAAAAATAACGGCGTCAGTATGTCTCGCAGCTCATTTCAACACTTGCTAGAACCACGCTCTGCTGTTGAAATAAATAAAAAAAAAGGCAGACATAAAGGTGTGGATCGAATTGAGTATATTTGATACAAGAACAATTACACAAACATACTGAAAGAAAACATAAAATTTACAGGTATTTATAGATTTTGCAAGGCCGTATCGGGGAATTGGTGGCCGTGAAAGAAAGCTACATTAAACAACCAATCACAATAAACATAGTTGTACAAAAAGAAATTAATAAGAATTTAATGTAATGCTATGATTATTTTCAACAAAAATTATGGTTTTTTATAAGTTTTTATGTTACTTCAATGATCATATGTATGTTTTTCCAGTTCAAAATTTGTACCCGAACTTTAACTCTTTTAAATATCCGATAGAGATTACATTTTACATACTGGCGCAAATCCAATAACAATCTAATATTATTATGATTTTCGGTGGTTACCATTTATACTTATTATACAGGATAACACAAAAAATTACGGATAGATTCCCGCCAAGAAGTTTAAGAAAAAGTTTTAGGTAATACAAGACTGCGATTGTTGGTTTTTTTTTTAAACTTTTATGTATTTTTTAACACTGAATCTGAAAGTTACATTGATTTTTAACCATTATGTCAGAATATTTCGCAAATCATAAATTGTCAAATTTAAAGAATAACAAAAATCGGATACAATAAATTAGAGGAGACGGTTGTGTTTTTTAACCATTGATAATTGATTTTCACGTACTTTTTAGCACTGAATCTGAAAATGATCCTGAACATGAATTTTATCCATCACGTTAGAATATTTTTGCAAATCGTAAATGTGTAAGTTAAAATATAGCGAAAATCTCGTACTATAAAACATATGTAAAACTTTTTTTGTTTTGTTTTATTTTATTTTATTCAACAATTTATTCGATATTTTTGCTTATCTTGGGATTCTTACAGCTAAATAGCTGAGTGGTCCGATGACATGTGGGATGAGATTCAATTTTAATTTGAATTTTGCGAAAAATCCTGATGTTTTGGTTAAAAATGAAGGTTAATTTCAGATCCATTGGTACAGAATACATAAGAATTAACTTTCAAAAGCTAAAAAACATGACATAACCCAACTTTTGGAGGCTGGTGTAATCTAATAATATTTTAAAATACGTATCATTTTGTAAAGAATTGAGGCTGTTAATTTAGCATCACTTTATTTAACAAAAATTCTGTTTTTTTCTTTCTTCTTAAATGTTTATTACAAATTGTATATTTAGCATTAATATGTCAGAATGATTAAAGATTTCAAATTTATATTGCAATGTTAATTTTACTCGCAACCATTTTTTAATATACCTGACGAAATTATATTTCGACTAAATTTGTGAATGACCCCCAATTTGCAGCAAAAAATATGCTCCAACTTTAAACAGCTATTACTCGGTCAATTTTAATCGTAGAATAACGGGACTTTTTGTGTATTACTTCTTAGTATAAAATGAAAATTTTACTAAATATAACTTATAGGACCAAGGGACCGTATAAAAATTTAAATTTCGTAATTTTTTAAGAAATGTTTTTATTGACCCAAATCGCTTTTAAAATATTTCTTTACCTGATTTTAAACATTTTTGTAACTGGAACTATATATCTATGACTAACGGTTTAGGAATTAGCCATTGGACACCGTTGAGACCGGACACCCTGTAAAATTCGAAATATACTTTAAAGTCTGCATAAGAAAAAGTAATTTCGACACAATTTTTTATATTTGATTTATTGATGATATATTCAATACCACGAAAGAGGTTCCGTTGAATCATTTCTCTTAAAATTCTGTCGTGAAGAAATATCGGAAAATCATCACTCCATCCTTGTAATATATTGCCCATTAAATGTCAGATTAGAATTTTTTACTGTGCGCTTTACTGTAAGAATACTTTTATAAAGTATTAATTATATACGTTCGGATCTCGATTTTAAGAATTTATCGTAATCGGTAATTTTATTTGACATTAGATCTTTTTTTTAAAATCGGTTTTCGCTTCGGAACCTAACATTATAAAACTTGTTTACATCTTAGTTACAAAAATCAGCATAATATTTTCTGTTACGCAACATATGAAGAACAGATATTTGTATAACACCAAACTGTAATCTTTCTAAACGCCATCCAAACGAATTTAAATAGATAGAATAAAAATGTAAAACATGTACAAAATATTTTTGTGTGATATTTAAACTAAATATTGTATTTTAATAGACATAAAATTTTAAATGTTATACATATACAGGGTGCCCAGAAATAAAATATAAAACTTCAATATTCAATTATGGAGAATGTAGTCAAAATATTTTCGTAATTTACTTATTAGAAGATGGAAAAAATGTTAAAGGATGTAATTGTAACGGTAGATAGCCCAGAGTGTCTCATGTGATGAGAAATATCATGTGGTACTGGAGCTGGCAAAAATGGTTACGTCACACAAAAAATCAGCGTGTGTTTTTGTTTTTATTTGCAGAATGTAAATCATTAACAACTGTTCAACTAAATTCCTATCACACACAGGTATAATACGTCGAAAAGAAAAATCATCGACGAGTAGGTAAAATATTTTACATTAACAGGATCTGTATAAAAAAAAATAATAATTACTGATACCGTGCAATTTAAAAAGCCTCATTTTCCAGCATCACTGGGCTCTTCGCATTGGACTTCGGCTGAAAAAGAATCTTTAGATCAACATTTTCTAGGACGTTGGAACAGACATGGAGTCCCAACGCTATATCGACCCCGTGTGATATTACTATCACATTTCTTTTATTTACGTGTCGTATTTCCGATGTTGCAAGCCAGTCATGTTGTTTATACCGCCTCTGGAATATATGTACATTGCCGATCATGGCAATTCTCACATTTTGCTTATAATGTACACTGGTGTCCAAAATTAAGGACCAGTCACAAAATTCTGATTTTTAAGTAAGCGAATACTCAAAAGGAAATAATATAATTCAAATAACTACTTTCCCTACAGCACAGCTAGTCCATATAGCATCTCATTCATGTCTCACATAGTCACAAGTGTCACAGTCACTACTGTGAAACAAAAAATAGGAAAAACACACGTCTCATTATAAGTCTCAAATGACCTCTATATGTGACTCCACTGAGACGTCAATGTGACTGCTGCTTTGTGAAGAGTCATCAAGTGACTTTACAATGTAGTTACATTGTGATTCTCATCTGACTGTCATTTTTAGACGCAATTTCAAAGTCATCATGAACGTTGCATTATGATAAGTCGCTAAATAATGTCACATTGTAGTCACATGGTGACTTTTCACAAAATAGCACAATGGTGTCTCTCTGTCACCTGAAAGCCATCATGTGACTTTAATGTGACATTATTTGTAACTTATCACAATGCAGCGTTCACGATGACTTTCAAATTGAGACATTCACAGACATTGAGACAGATGACAGTCACATGACAGTCACAATGTAACTGCATTGTAAAGTCACATGGTAACTCGTCACAAAGCAGCAGTCACAGTAACGTCTCAGTGGAGTCACATATAGTGATCATTTAAGACTCATAATGAGATGTATGGAATTTCCTATTTTTTTGCTTCACCGTAGTGACTGTGACACTTGTGACCATGTGTGACATGAATGAGGTGTTCTATAGAGTAGCTGTGCTGTAGAGATAGTAATTATTCGATTTATATTATTTCCTTTTGAGTATTGGCGCACTTGAAAATTAGCATTTTGTGATTTGTCCTTAATTTCGGACACCAGTGTAGTTCAGAGAGCTTTTATTTTTCTTCCGGTGTTACCCTTATGCTTCGCGTCCTACTTAATGCGCAACGCGCTTGCCCGGTATATGTTTTTCTAGTCCATTGTAAGAACATGTATTTTCTAGTTTATATTTGAACGAATTAGGAGCTAATTTTATATTGGCCTTATTTTATTTGCTTTTCAGTTTACATTGTAAATTTATTTTGACTAATTACAGCCAAATTTGAATGCTTTGGAATTAAAAAAGTGGTTTCGACCCGTGGATTTAAATTTGACGTACAACAACCAAATTAACTTCCTTCCTTCATCTCATAGTTCGATTTAATAAAATATGAGTTTATACCAACCACGTGAATTAATTTATCTAGAAACTTCAGTGCCATTTATTTAAAGTAAAATCAAGTTAAATGATTAAATATGTTTCTTAACTGCTAAAACTTTTATGACCGCAAAGAACATTTTAAGGTTTCCGCTAGCGGTCCACGTTGTCTTTATTCTTCACAACACTAATTTATATTATATTCTTCTCTGCAATATCATTTAATGTGACACCCAGTTCTCCTGATGTCACACCTTGCTGTTTTTTACTTTCTTCTATCTTTACAAGAAGAAAGTATTAGATTCATGAAAACTTTCGAATTCCGGTTTTCGACGGATTTACACGTTCTATGGGTCAGAGATTCCAAGAACTTGTTTTTACAAAATGTCTGTCTGTGAGCCTGTGACTCTGTCTGTCTTTCCGTCTGTCTGTCTCTATGTATGTGAAACAAATTTTGTGGTCACTCTAGCTCAAGAACAAATGCACGGAATTTAATAAAAAATTATATTCAGGTAGTCCCTGATATAAATTGGTGCTGATTAGTTTTTAGTGTAGATCGCTCAACCTGTGAAAAAGCTATGCTGCATTATTCCCGATTTCCTAAATATCTGTATCTCAAGAAATAATGCACGGATATTCATAAAACTTCAGATTCCGTTAGTCCTTGACCTGAATGGATGCTGTTTACGTTTTCGTGTAAATCGCCCAAAAGGTGGCGTTGCTATGCGGCATTTTGCATGATTTACACGATTTCTGCAATAGCTCTATCTCAAGAGCTAATGTACACATTTTCATCAAACTTCAGATTCAGTTACTCTTTGATATGAAATGATGCTGACTACGTGTTGGTGTAAATTGTCCAATAGGTGGCGCTGCTGTGCTGCATTTTGCACTGTTTCTTCAATAGCTCTATCTCAAGAACTAATGTACACATTTTCATCAAACTTCAGATTCAGTTACTATTTGATATGAAATGATGCTGGTTATGTGTTGGTGTAAATCGCTCAACAGGTGGCGCTGCTATGCTGCATTTGTCATGATTCGCGCAATAGCTCTATCTCAAGAACTAATGGACGAATTTTCCTCAAACTTCATATTAAGTTAGACGTTGAGATATTTGAACGTGATAATTAGATTCTGGTGTAAATAACCCAATAGGTGGCGCTGCTATGCTGCATTTTGCTGGATTTACACAATTTCAGCGACAGTCATCTCTCGAGAACTAATGCACGGAATTTCATCTTTTAGAATTCTCATGATGAGCACAGATTGCCATTTAATTTGGCACTGTGATAGCGAATTTTGAAGTATTGACATGTATGAGATAGCAGAAAGTTTTGTGATAGCCACAACATACTAGTTTTATTGGGGATTCATTACGAATATCGTTTAAAAGAAAATGTTACATATCAACGTGAGATTAAACGACGCATCAGCGAACCCTTCCGTTTATTTACACTGGATATTTGCCTCCACACGTGGATTGAATTGGACTATGCTCTACATATCCTATGAGCAACTAAAGGCACAAACTTATTGATCATCTCATGCCTTAACATTTTTATCATTCTCTTTAAATACTAAAGAACAATTTGGTAAACGGGCACATTAGACTTTTCGTGCTGTATATATTTATAGTGACACTCCATATTTTTCTCACCTTTATTATTTTACATAACGTGCTTCGAGCTTGTCAAGATGAAATTTTGCAGTCAGTTCGTCGCCCACTTTTTGATACGTTAGAGTTCTAGAAATTACATGAGTTAATTTTTCCAATGGCGATTAAATATTTTTAATTTTTCAAAATTTTATTATATGTTATTAGTTTAATTTTAATTAAATTTTGATTGTACGTTGAGAAAAAAATTTAGAAATGCTAGCTAGTTTAAATAATGTCCAGTTATAATATCCGTGGTAATATGTTTTTATTATTACCACGTGATTCAACGGTAAACGTTTGTTTTTTACAATAGTGTAAAATAACTTTTGCAACAATGTATACTATTTTTCTTTTTCTATATATTGAAAGAAACTTAGCAAAACAATATATTTCTTGATAAAAATTTTATTAAGTTTGATCCTTTATTATGTCGTTTGTACATAGGAATGCATCATCATATAAGAACGTGTACTTTCATTGACGTGTATATGCAGAAAATATGAACTGGTAATTTGTCGTTTTCACGCTTTTAATTACATTAATAAAACCATGTTTTATAAAAGAATTATTTTTACATTTTTTGAACGGGGTGGCTAACAATAGAGCAAATCTGTCCCACATTTATTTTTTTTTATTCTGACTTTCTCCAGTCTGTCGTAAAAAACACTGATTAGATTTTTCCCCATAAAGAATATAGTTTTTACAAATTGTACCAAACATTGTGTAAAATCTTCATTTCTATAGAATGATTTATTATCATATAAACTTAATATTATTCATCGTAATCTGATCTTAATCTATTCCCATATTCAACTCAATGACATTTCTTTCATATCTTCATTGTAATTATTTTGATTAATTACACAGCTAATTATGTGAAACACGTTGTGTAGAACAATCATAAAGATAAAAATGATGAAATTTAAAGAAATTGCATACATCGCCAGTTCTATTTATTTAAATATTTTCTAAACGCATGCTCGAAGTTATAGAGTGTCTTCTGTCTTTTTTGAAAGAGTCTGAAAAATAAATATAATTGAATAGAAATTATAAAAAAATCATTGAAACTGAAATTCGGAATAGCGAAAGGCGATGTGGGTGTTATTTTCAAAGAAATATTTTCTAAGATTTTGCATATTTGTTTGCCTAATACCAAATATATATATATATATATATATTATATCATTTCAAAATGCTAAAACAACATAACTTCAAAAGGAAGGTGTATATCTGCAGAAATATTTATAAAAACAAGAAAGACAGGTAAAAAAACAAAAACAGTCTGTTCTTCATCAGTGGGAGGACAGACAGAAAACTAACTCCACCCCCCACTTTTAAAATTTGCAGGTTTCTGAACACATGTTCACCGCGCATTCAATACTGAAAACTATTGTCATTTTATTAATCTAATTCCATAAAAAACTAAAACAACTCAAATTAAAAACTAACAAACATAATATTAACCATACAAAAACAAAAAACTTTAATAAAAAGGTCTTTTAGAGGAATGCTTAAATTATCATTAAACTGAAAAAAAAAAAAAAAAAAAAACAAGCATGAATGCAGAATAAACATGCGCCCCCCCCC
The DNA here is from genome assembly GCA_963932465.1 of Maratus speciosus. NCBI lineage: Eukaryota > Metazoa > Arthropoda > Arachnida > Araneae > Salticidae > Maratus > Maratus speciosus. Next base: position 70,007,703 of record OZ010789.1, read on the forward strand.
CCCCCCCCCCCCAAACCCGCAAAATGAAATTTCTCAAAACATGAATACCTGTATAATGTTTCCTACCCGTCAACTATAAACAAATAAATTTTTTCTTCCAAATCCATTTCTGCAGATATACACCTTCCTTTTGAAGTTATGTTGTTTTAGCATTTTGAAATGATATAATATGCTTTATTGCATTTGATATGTGCTGCTGTAGCGCCATTCATGCAGTAATTTATCATTAATTTTGGAATATATATATATATATATATATATATATATATATACTTTTAAGTATGCAGAGCCATCATCTCGCAAGAACAATATATATAACGAGTTCCTGACACGCAGAAACTTAATTAGTCTTTTACTGAATACTATCTTGCTCTTATACTCTTCAGGATTACCAGATTCGATCCAGGTCACCACTCAGCAGATCTTACAGCGGTGACCTCGGAAATAATGAGAACACCAAACACGAAGTTCTCATTATCTCCACTCCGAATCAACATATTATTTAACAAAAAAAAAAAAAAAGTATTTTAGATTATTTGTCATGTTTTTCTGTAAAACATTACAAACTTTATTAAACGCGAAACATTGTAAAGCGTTACATTTATGTTTTTAAAATGTATATAACCCTTTAATCCTTTGAGAGGCAACTAATTGTGTTTCTGTAATGCCGAATTCACACCTGATTCTGCAAAAAAGATTTAGTGCAAAATAAGCAAACGCAATTTTACCACCAAACTTTTTTCCACCAAAGTTCGAAAAGTAAAATTTAATAATTTTTTCTTGTGCAAATCTTCATTAATCGTAGTTGGGATAAAACATATTCCACCGCCTCTCATGGGGTTAAGACCGGAAGATGTTTGGTAGAAATGAAAAGTCTTTGTAGTTTTCATTAATTAGTATTTGATTGAAAAAAATATTAAATAAAATACCCGATGCTAGACATGCCATGGGAGGATCAACGCAGTTATGTGGGTGCACGCTCGACTTTAAATCGCAGTAGTTATTTCTTTAACACATACTGGACAATTGCACCATAAATTATAATAAATAAAGACACAATCTTGCTTAATGGTACACAAAACACGAATTTTAATAAGTTAAAAGTTAACTTCTACGTTTCGAGCTGTATCTACTGCCGTGTTCAGGAATATATCATGGTAAAAATGCCCAAAGTTCACAGACGAAAGCTTCCTGGCAACACGACATTTTGTATTCAAATCATTGGTCAAGTTTCGAGTAATTACCTTTTGCACAGGAAGCTTTCGTCTCTGAACTTTGAGCCTTTTTACCATCATATTTTCCTAAAGACGGCAGTAGAAACAGCTCGAAACGTAGAAGTTAACTTTTAGCTTATTAAAGTTCGTGTTTTATGTACCATTAAACAAGATTGTGTCATTATTTATGTTTTTTTTCTTTTTCATCAGGATCACGTACACAATTGTGTAGGTCAGGTCTTAAAGGGATATATCATTTGCCCTTCCACTAATTATTTGAATTCTTCATAATTTGATGGAGTAATACTATCAACTTTGTATTTTTTTCTTGCAGGGAAATGCTTTTAATATCGTTCATTTTCTACTTCCACAAGTATGTACAGTTACACTTGGCAATTTGAAATATCAGAATTTCAACATTTACCTCAAATAATTATCACTTATTTCAAATGTAGCTAATGTGGATTGATTATTTACATGTATGCTATAGACAAAGGACTTTTGAATTGAATTTAAAATATATACAATAAAGTTTTATAAAATAGTTTTCATATTAAAATTATTTCTTTGTTTTTATGTTGAGATATGATTATCTCTTACAAAATTATAGAAATAATTTACTCGATAAATTTTTGATAGCACAAACTGAAGAATCACACATACGTATGCACAAGTAAGTTTATAAATTTTGCTAATAATACTAGCAATCATAAAAATTAAAATATAATTCATAAAAAATGTTTGTTGCATTCATTAAAAATTAGAATATTCTCTGTGTGAGATTCGATCATAATTTTTTGGTTCAATAATTGTACTAGCTACATCTGAACCTTTTTTACGAATTATATCAAAGCTGCACAATTATGCGAAAATGAGAAACAAAAACTCTTATATATCATGAAAACAAGAAAAAATTACAACGAAAAATATTTATTCTTCATGAATGAAAATATTTTATTGTGTGATTTTTTTTTTCTATAAGGACTTCTAAATGTTACAAAATTATTTTTAAAAGTACTAAGTATTTATTATTCTGACAAATGCAAAAAACAATTCACTACAAAATTGTTTCTGTAAAAATTGCAAAAAGTGTTTTTCAAATCGTACTTAAGTTTTATATAAAAAATGAAATTTTAAAAATGAATCTTATTTTCAGAAAATTTCAAAAACACATATGTTTAAAAGATACATTTTTTTTAAAAAAATCAAAGACATTTTTTGTTCTTTATTGAATTATCTAACCAATATTGAATGATTTGAAATATTTTGAACATAAAAGCATTTTTTATTCAATAAGGTATTATTACTCGAGCTTTATTTAATGTTTACATTAAAAACAAGATTTAACGTTTCAGAAAAACTGTTTTGAAAGAATATGAAAAATAGGCGGAAGAAATTCTAAAAGGTATAAGGAAATTTGATTCATGCAATCAGTGGTTTTTTTTTTTTTTTTTTTTTTTTTTTATGCACTAATGCAAAGTGACACATTTCGTAAAAAAAGAAACCAAATATAAACCGCATTAAAAGAAAACCAAATCTTCATAAATATTATTTTTTTCAAACTGCATATATTTTTTATGTAATTTTACAATTAGTACTTCTTTTTTAAAGTGGAAGTGTTAAAAAAACGTTTGCTATAATAAAATAATTTTACAATCAGTAATTCGTTTATTCTTTAAAAAGAAGAGCTTGAAATAAAAACATTTACTAAAATAAAAATGAAAAAATATGTATTCTCATATAGCGTTCCTTCATAGGCAAGTGATTTTTTAGAAAAATAAAAGCTTTGAAGTTTTTGAAACATCATCATTTTATCTATATATATCATCTTTGAATATATTTGTATAGTTATATTTATAAAAATTGTACATATAGTATCTTATTATGATCAAGGGGGTACGTTTTTAAATTATGCGGACATCATTCATTTCCCCCTCGCGGGCAAATTTTGTGAGAGGGGCTCGGGAGGTGCATAGCATGAAAAAGTGGTCACAGGCCTTTCTAACAATATGTCACATGTGAGATTCGGCAAAAGTTAGAAAAATCACTCCCATTTGGGCCTATTCACGCGTCTCCTGGAATAATACATCCTCCCTCTCTCTCTGAAATATCGTTTGCACAAATGTGTTACTGTGCACACTGACTATATTGAAAAGGACTGATAAAATGTAGCAATTTCATAAATTTCACTCAATTATTTCTATGTGGGGAAAAAACTTATTGCTACACACTTCTGTATGCAAATCTTGAAAGAGAATTTGATTTTCATACAAGGGACATTTTTTTTTAAATAGAGTTTAAATTGACTCGTATGAAAACAATAAGTTATTATATTATGACTGAGAATGCTGCGAAAACTTTATTAATATTTTTAATATTTCCTAATAACTACAACTAGTAAAAACAAAATAACATGCTTGTGATGATGTTATGCTGTTATTAGCGTCTTGTTAATGTTAAAAAAACACTATTTACAATAAAAAATACTAATAGATAAATGTTATCTAAACTGGACACATACAAATCTTGAGTGGCAATTTGATTTTTATTTAAAATAAATTTGTTTCATAGAGTTAAAATTGACTCTATTTGGAACAATAAATTATCATATTGTTTGATTTAAAAATGAGGTGAAAATCACAATTGTTTCCTAAAAACTAGAACTATTAATAACAAATTTAAATAAGCATGCATCATATTACACAACGCAATTTTTAGACACTATACCATGATTTAATTAAATACCTAACTCATATATTTATAAAAAATAATTTTGTATGACTTTTTTTTTTTATTTTATGCTGAAAGCAAAAATTTTGCATTTTATCTGATTTCAATTTATAAAGTAAATGTACATTTTATGCTTCCTATCCAACTTTAAATGAGACATTTAAATCCTTTTATTTGCCTCATTGACTGGTAAATATGACAATGTCGTAATGTTTTCATTTCAGATGATAACACTTGTATTTTTAAAAATGGCAAACATCAAATACTTGCATACTTAAACGTTGCTTAGAGTTGAATTCGCATTAGGTCATCTCATTGAACGATATGCATCAGTTAGAAAACAATTTCGTTAAACAAGAATGATTCTTTCTAAGATCGTAAATCTTTGTTTCAAATTTACGCTAGAATAAATCCTTATCTTTAACACAAATGTCGTAAAGAGCAGAGGATTTTCTTACAGAAACATTTACTTTTTATTGAGCATAATGTGTTTCAATCACTTTTAACGCAAAGATATTATAAACATCTAAATGAAAAAAGTTTCCGTTGTGAAAAAGCAAACGAAGCATAATATAACGTATTTTCTCAGAAACATGCTGTTTTCTAGGCGCGAGTAGATGTATTTTTAATATAATAAAATGTGTTTATGAAGAGAAGTTAATTTTACAAGAAAAATGAAAATGTGTAACATATAAATGTAATAAATTAATTTATAAGAATGGATTTTAATATGAAAAACCGCCTTACTAAATGTCAGAAATAGTAACATATCGTGCAACGTTAAAGTACTTCAAAAGGTGATTACATCATTGTATTCTTCATTTATATAAGCTTTCTATAGATATCAACATATGTAATTTTGAAAAGAATAATTAAAAACTTTATATTTGCGGTCTCACATGTTTGTCTGATATCCATTGAAGGGTAAAAAAGCAGTATATTTAACATTTATTCTCTGGAATTTAAAAATGTTGGAAATAATTATGATTAGTATGTCTGTGAAACTTTGCAGTGTTGTGATTTGCTCCAAATAGCTAAATGTTGATCTTTTTTTTTTTTTTTTTTTTTTTTTTTTTTTTTTTTTTTTTTTTAATATTCTGGATGATATAATAATTTTAACAAGTGATTTCCAAAATTTATATATTTATATTGTTAAAGTTGACTAAATATTGTTTTTGCAAAGTATTGCGCTTCAATGATTTTTTTTTTTCAAATCCAACAAATTATTACTCCTTCATAATTGCTTGTGGCATCAGTTTGTCTGTTTTTATGACTTTCACATAAGTATAATAATATAAACATATATGCATTGAAACACTACTGCAATTAAGTTACAAATGGTTATTGCAGTATCTGTCTCCTCACTTACAAAGATAGTATGTTATGTAGGTTTGTGAACGGGCCGTCCGTTTTTTCGTGAAACTTGTACTTGAAAGTGCAACTTATCTGTCATTTCCCTAACTTTCGCAAGGTTGATTGTGCCTTACTGAATCTGAGCCTCACGGCTGTTTTGTGTGGTTATATGCTAATTAGCCTACAGTGATTAGATGGGGAATACACATGCTCTGTTTGGAGTTGAAATAAGTAGATTAGGCCCTTTCATGAAAATCTACATTAGAGTTTCTCGCTTTGAGATTTGGAGTTAACTGTGCTGCTTTATGCTCGGAGATAGTGACAGTTTGAACTATCCGATAAGTTTGTTCTTTGTACAATGTTAATCTAGATTTGCAGTTAACTGTGCTACTTTATGCTCGGAGATATTGACAGCTCGAGCTATCCGAGAAGTTTGTCCTTTGTACAGTTTTAATCTAACTACTTAAATAAAATAATGAATTTTGGAGTCTACGGGTTTCTAGTTAGTTAGAAACATTTAAAGTATTTCAGAGTGCTATCAGTTATAGTCACAGTTATCTTCGATGTATCAGTCTTCTTTACATGCGATTTTGAGCACCCTTTTTCTTATACGAAAATTGAGCTTTATTGGTAGTAACATTGCATTTAGTTTGTTAGAGATTTGTCTGAGTCTAAATTTAAACATCATAGTTAATGTTTATCCCCTCCACTGAAATTCTCATTTGTGTTTCCGTTTAAGTAAACTTGTGTATTAACTTAAATATAGTTTCAGTTACTACCCTATATAACCACGTGTCAGACGCTCACGAAACATGTTTCTACTACAAAATTACTTCAATTTCAGATACAGTTATATTTCTTGCTCCTAAAATAAAAATGTTCATTTGAAACATAAAATTTTATAATTTTTTTTATAACTTTTTAACAAAAGCCAGCCTAATAATAGAAAAATTTGGACCAGTATTACACAGCACATGCCAAACGTATTAGCATTACTCCTTTTTATTGAAAAGTGAAGGTATACAAATTTGAAATGTAATTTTAGTTTATATTTCTTATTTACACATAGTTATCAAAAGCATTTAGTTTATCTTTCCTGGATTTTTTATAGTTTGCGATCAGTATTGTGTCATCAAATTTATACACCTTCAACAAATACACACAGAATCAGATTAATTTTAATATAAAATGATTTTCTGCAGCATGTTGTTAGGTCTTCTATCAACATACAATGTATTTTAAATAGATACAAAAAATACACACTTTCTACAGATTAAAAATAATTGTTTTGTTTTTTTCTTTTATTAGTTTGTTTATTTATTTTTACATTAACAATTTTTAGCACATGGTTTTAACATAGTAATAATCTTAATATATTTAGAAATTTTCCTTTCCTTGGAAAATTTACTATCATTACCAAAAAATAACAGCCGTGCTTATTCCCCGAAGAACATGTGTCTTCTTGTACTATTTGCCTTTGTCTTTTTGATACTAGTAAAAGTGTTCTTTAATCTCAATAAAAGAATTGTATCATATATTTGTCATGGGACTTCTTTACCTCATGGGCCCCATTCATGCGAAGTAGGTAAACATACTTTCGAGGTAGAAGTAATTTTAATTGCATTTTTTGTGCAATAAATCTTCTTTTCTTATCTCTGGGCAAAATGCTAACACAAAAATGCATATCCTCAACATTTGTATTTAGTTTTTATTTATATTTATTTAAATTTAGAAGAAACGTCTTTAAAAATAAAGAGTTCAGATAGTTAAATGAAATAAAAATTACTTTATAGAACTAAAAATTTATTTATTCTCAGCTTTAAAAAACAAATACGATTACATGACTTTAAAAAGAAAATGACGGATATATCTTCAAAATTACTATATTTAAAATTGCTGTATCACATCAAATAGTAAATGGTAATGTTTATAAAAGTTAGTTCTTTATATTAAATATTAAAATAACATTTTTTGGCAATTTTTTAAAGCTAATCAAGACTTGCAATTTCCTCCCTTAAAATAACAATTCGTTCGTTCTTTGTAATGTAATATTATTATGTAATATTATTATGTATCCTCATTTGCAACTTTTGTGCAACAATGAATTTCTTGAAATACAAACAATACATAAAATAAAACGATAAAAATCTGATAAACAGTTCTGCAATGTTATCTATGTTAAAAAAAGAATTCGAAAAATAAGTAAAGATGTTTATAATACAATAATGTATATTATAAATATTTCTTTTCAATAGAAATACTTTGTATTTTTCAGAGTAAAGAAATGCAATATGTAAATTGTATTCTACTTCCATTATTTCAAGCCATTTTATTCATAAATGCTGTTTGAATAAGAGAAGAAAAAATTATCTTCAGTTCAATAAGTTCTTTTATTTTGCGTGTGAAATCAAATGTACGAAAATATTATTTATTTCTATAGTTATTTTCCATCAAAATAATTTAAATTACATAAATTTTAATCATAATACAGTTAAGATAGCCATAAAGTATATTATTAAAATGTATTAAACAATGCGATGTAATCAACATGTAATATGTAAATATTAATTCAATAGAACAGAGGTTCCCAACCGATTAGTCATAACGAACTGGTGGGTCGCGGAGCAATCGAGGTTTGCCACAAAAATATATCTTTTATTTTATCTGTTTAAAAAAATATACACTGTAAAAAAAAATCTGTGAAGTTACTAAAGTTTTTCTAGGAAACTGGGATTCCTAGAACTTTTCATGTAACGTCAACAACAAAATTTCATGTAACAGACACACTTTTGCGCCGAAAATCAAAAAATCTGTAAGGTTACTAAGAATTTTTTTGGAAACTGGGATTCCGAGAACTTTTCATGTAACTGCAGCCAGGGTTACAAATAAAAGTTTAGTAAGATTACTGAAATTTTAGCAGATTCATTTGTAAAGTTACAGATTTTTGTAGCTTTACAAAAACTAGTTTTGAAGATTTGCAGCTTTTTTCGTACAGTTACAGGTGAAAGTTTAGTAAGCATGTATTTTTACATCTGTAGAACTGCAGATTTTTTTTTACAGTGTATAACAAATGCAAAATTTTGCAACCGCAATAATCATGGAAGCTATTAGCTTAAACCAAAACTTCGTCAGAATAGAAGACAGAGTTTTCTTAAAAGGTCAGTTCAGTCAGCATTATGTTATGAGCTCATCAGTAGTCAGTAGTCGCGCAGCTGATATGGCAATCCTGGAAATATCCTTAATTTCCTCGTGGATGAACATAGGAACAGAATATTCAGAAATATCTAAATCAGTTTTGAGGTCCTTGATGGGTTCCAACAAAAACATACTTGTGTGAAACGTACTTTTTCTACATTGCTGTTTTTGAAAAACAAATACAGAAACAAACTGCGTGTAGAAAGTGACTTAAAGTTAAAATTAACCAGTTTTAACCACCATATAGAGCTTTCAACAGTAAATATCAGTGCCAGAAATTTCACTGATTTGTAAAGTTGTGTTTTGATAATAATTAAACGTATTTTTCATTATGTTTGTTGTTTTAATTCAATTCCTACTATTATTTCACACTCTCCCTATATTTATTTATTTATTTATATACCTTGTTCAAATTTTCAATCGTTAATAAAATGCGTATTATTCACCCTATCAAGTTGAAATAATTTTTTTAAACTTGCATTGGATGACAATTGTTGTTAATACAGTTTTTTCAATTATTAATTTATTAATGAAATTTTAATTAATTAATTTTAGTTTTACACGGGACACAAAATGGCGGCCATTGGTTATTGAAGCATTTAATTCATCTTCATATCTATAAGGGGGGGTTTACCATAGGGGGGGGCTGTTCTGTCGCAAAATACCGTCATGTTTGTCGCCAACTTAGCGATATATCGCCAAATTTGGCGACAAAAATAAGTCGCCAAAAGTGACGTCAACTTGGTGATATCTCTAATATTTCGACAAATTCCCATAGACTTCCATTGTAAACCTACTTGCTTATAGAAAATTAACACATTGAGATGTTTTAATGTAACAAAAACTAATTTTAGCTTAAGGGATTATATTAAATTTTTCTTTGATGACCTAAGTAGGAATTGACTTTAAAAACAAATTTTTTATATTACTTGCTATTATACAGCTTACATACATTGGGATTACCAATTCTTGTTTTTGTTGATAGTGCATCGTTCGTGTGAAAATCTGGCGTTTTCACAGAATAGGACAGCCGGTAACGTATAAATGTCATACAAAATTATCATCCTGATAATAGATACACCCTCATATTAGTTGGGACTATTTTTTCACGTAAAGGTATCGTAAACCAGTAAAGATCGGGAACAGCTACTATAGAACTATTCTTTATATTTTCCAAAATACCAGCCGAGGTTTATTTTGAATAGAAAATATTTTGGCAACTGTTTGTTAATTGACGCAAAAAGAAGTCGATTAACTTGTAATTACGTAAGTACATCGGTTGAGACTAACTTAGCTGTATAGTTTCCGTTTCAGTTTGTTCTGTTTGCTCGAAATATTTTCATTTAGGGCGAAATATATTTATATGGAAATTGAGAGGATTTTAAACTTTATCATTAATTGAAAAGAAAACGGCGTATTTGCATATGGTATTTGAATGTTAAATTATGTATACATAAAACATTTTGTTTTAGCATTTTACATAAGTGACAAGATATGGGGCATTCTCACAATCTTTTGACTTTCAAGTCCCTGAATAATGATTTTTTATTTTAATACACTTTTTTGTGCTTTTTTTTATTTCATATACTGGGGAACATCCCATTGCATGATTGCAAAACAGTATTAACGAGATAAATAAGTTTTGGATGATGTCGGGCGTCCAAACATCTGGAAAACTCCTATACCGTCCTGTGTCCCTGATGCTGATTTTTAAGTTTGGATCTGTCTGGATAAAATTGTTTCAATAAAAATAATTCGATGTAATTTTTTTCTGAAACTGGAACTATTTTTTATATAAATATGCAGCTAAAAATTAACCTGCAGACATTTTTAGGGTTGTTATTATTTTTTAAACTCTGTCCCTGGGATTTAGATTATTTACCATCCATTTTCTAAAATTATACAGAAAATCACTTCAGATGCAGCCTACAGAATTTTATTTTTTTTCAAATTTTTTCTCATGCAGAAGTATACTAGAGAAAGAATGTCTAAAATTCTTTGTCAGGAAATTTACTGTAGAATTTAAATCAGCATTTAAATATCAATTTCAAGATCGTGGGCTTTATTGGTAGTCTCACCGTCCCCAAGGTTTGCTCCTGCACTTTTCGAGGTAAATAAAAAAATAATAATAATTCAATGTTAACAACTGTTTCTAAAAATCAATGAACGTTGTGGCTATCACTTAGTCTTAACATGATTTTCCTAAAAATATGTGGTAATTTTTCTTACCGTTCCAACCTTACCGTCCCTTTTTTTACCATTTCGTCCTTTTTTTCTAATACCATCCCCCTTTTTTACCTTAGCGTCCCTTCTTTAACACCCCTTTAAGACAATGTTATACAAAAATTCTGTATTAAAAGTAGCTACAACATTGTTATTATCTCTTATTTGAATGCCCTGTGGGTACTATTTTAATTGATTATAAGTAAAAATTTAGAAAAGAATAAAAATTTATAGGGGTAAAATTGTAAGGAAAAATAAACTTGCATGCTTAACTTAAACCTCAGTTAAATAAAAACTTTTCCGCTGCTGACCATTTTTTCTTTATTTTGAATCATTAAGGCATTTGTCTATCAGATTAGAATGATATTTTCAGTTTAATTTCACCCGATTTTTATTCCCAAAAATCAAAATATTGTGAAAATACCCCATATTTTTCATATTTTTCTCCTTTTCGTTTTTTCTCCTTTTTTTTTTTCTCTGGCAACTCTATTTTATAGACTATAAAGAAATATTAAAATAATAACAATTACGAATGGCTAAGCATAAAGTCTGGGTCACAGAAATGAATGTTTAAACTTCCGAGATCGCATTTGCAACGTAGTTTTAAGTCAAATATGAATGAAATTTGAGATGTTATTTAATTTGAACGTGTATACTATTAAAAGGATATCACAATAACCATTATAGAAGGTTAAATCATGTTTTCTAAAATAGTGAATGGGTAGGAATTGGGATAATAGGTTTAAACGTCTCCAAATATGTTTTTTCTGAGTTATTTTAGTATGATATTGCTATCAGGTAGATTAGAATGCATTTAAATAAGATCGCATATCTATAGATAACACGATATTAATATTACAGACAATACCACATTAATATTATAGTAACAACCAAAATAATATTATAGAAACTACCAAACATTATCACAGAATCTGGTTTTCCGAAGGTAAATTTGTAACAAAACATTAGATTTCTAAATTAGATATCAGTAAATGCAGTTTATAGTTCCATAGGTAACTTTCGTACATGAAAACTTTTATACCTCTGTATGGGATGTAGATGTTTCATGGTTAGAATGCAAATTATAATTGCTATTTGGATGTTAGATTAACATAAAATCTCGGTCCTAACTGATGCTTTTCCTAATAAAACTATAGTGTAAAATGAAATCCAGGATACACTACAACACTAATATAGCACAATCAATAGGAAATTACGAATATGAAATTAATGAGACTACGGACGGTTAAGTGATCCGAAATTTAGTTGGAGTAAATGCATTTTACTTCCTACAAATATCACAGAAATAAACAGGTCATCAGAAAATTATTGCATAAAACCAAGTTTAATTTGACGCTCTGAATTTCCGAAAGCTTCCAAGAATTTAATATGCTTGTGATATTTTATCTAACTTAAAAATTTTAATTGCGGAATATAGGATGTTAAATATTACACAAAGAATTATATAAAAAAATGCCCTGTAGAGTTGATACTGAGGCACGTAATCAGAAGATTTTCCTGTAAAACCTCGATTTCTCGAAAATTTCTATTTACATTGCACATGAGCTAGAGAAAATGCGTTTACACTTTTAAAAATTCCTGAAAATGTTTAATCTGGAGTATAGATCCATTAAAAAAGTCACAAAAATGAAATAACACACTTTTAATGATTGTCTAGAATATTACATTCCTGATAAAAATAAATACTTATAAAACGAGAAGTTTACATACATTTTAAACTTGCTATCGAAAATCGCAAATATTATACTTTGTGAAATTTCCAATTAATCAGATGTAATAATGTTTTCAATAATTCTTATTGTGAACATTTCTTACATTTATGAAAGTTAGCGTTTTTTGTTTAAATTGAAAATATATATTGTTGAAGAAAGAAAATACCTATTTGGGGATTTCTTTTCCATCAATGATGCAAATAAAATACAAATATTTTTCCAATAATATATAAGCCTTCATAGTAAGTTACTTTAAACTTTTATATTATAAAGGAACATCCACAGGGAGAAAGTATATTTATGTGCCAGGTATGTAAGTACATATATTTTTCTTTTAAAGCATTTCTATACCTAAGTAATATATTTATTACAAAATGTACGGGATGTATACATTTCATATTTTTGAATTAGTGCTTTGAAAATGTTTATATACAAGGAAATATTAATAATAAGTTAATTTCTATTCATCTGATCTATATTTTGAGTATTTTTATAAATTTATATATTAAAATTCAGAAAATTACATTTATCTTGGGAAAAGATTATTCGGCAAGTGATGCTTTAACAAAAATAGTCATCAGGAACTTCAAAATATGTTAAGTACTATTATTCACAATTGAAAAAAAAAAGTCCTTCCGGCCAGTGCCGGGAGGAAGAGGTAGCTTTCACATTCCTTATTTTTTTAAAGCCAGCTTATATTATTCAAACACACGGACCTCAAATTAGTGGAACCCAATTATAGAAGATTAAATACTAATTTTTATCAATATTGAATATGAATGAGAATTTCGCGAAAATAGTCAGTGTTATCAAAGCTGGTTTTACTAAAGTGATTTATATTTGCCTCCAAATTCGGTGATATCCCGAATTATATTAATAATTATATTAACCCGAATTATCGGTGATAGCCCGTCATTTTAAAACAACATAATGGGTGGAACAAAACTCACCAATGAACTTGGTCGAGACCTTAGTAATTCCTGTGCACATGTTCACTCATATCTAAATCGGTTGATATATGCGAGTGCTGTTGCAGGCAAAAAATCATATTTTTAAAAATGTCACATACATTCGAAATTCAAACTGCTATATCTCGGGGTTTTCTTAGATAAAGGTAAAACAAAAAATAATCCGGAATCTTTGTAACAAGTTGAAACACATAAGAAAAAAATCTTTTTCAATTTCTAATTTTTTTTGTACTTCATTTTAGATTTTTTTTTAAATATTTAAATGGCCGCCATTTTAAAACAAGATGGCCGATGAAGTTAACAAACGAACTCGGCCGAGAGATTGCTATGTACTATGCACATGCCTTGTCACAAACTAGTCGGTTCATAAATACGCGTGTTATCATGTGAAAAAAATCAGATCGTTTCAAAATGTCAGCCATGCTAGAAATTCAAAGTGCTATAACTCAGCCCATTTTTAAGACATAGACGAAACAAATAATGCTCCGGAATCTTCGTATCAAGCTCAAACACATAAGGAAAAAATCTTTTTCAATTTCTAATTATTTTGTACTTTACTTTTAAATTTTAATTTTTAAATGGCCGCCATTTTTAAACAAGATGGTGGATGAGGCTGGACAACGAACTTGGTCGAGACATTGCTATGTACTATGCACATTCCTTGTCACATCCGAATCGGTTCATAAATACGTGTATTATTGCGGGACAAAAATCAGATCGTTTCAAAATGCCAGCCATTCTAGAAATTCAAAGTGCTATAACTCAGCCATTTTTTAAGATATAGACGAAACTAAAAATGTTCCACAATCTTTGTATCAAGCCCAAACACATAAGAAAAAAATATTTTTCAATGTCTAATTTTTTTGTGCCTCATTTTAAATTATTATTATTTTTTTTAATTTTTAAATGGCCGCCATTTTGAAACAAGATGGCTGATGAGGCTGGCCAACGAACTCGGTCAAGACATTGCTGTGTACTATCCACATTCTTTGTCACATCCAAATCGGTTCATAAATACTTGTATTATCGCGTGACAAAAATCAGATCGTTTCAAAATGTCAGCCATGCTAGAAATTCAAAGTGCTGTAACTCAGCCATTTTTTAAGATACAGACGAAACTAAAAATGCTCCAGAATCATTGTATCAAGTCCAAACACATAAGAAAAAAATATTTTTCAATGTCTAATTTTTTTGTGCCAAAGTTTAAATTTAATTTTTTTTAAATTTTTAAATGGCCGCCATTTTGAAACAAGATGGCGGATGAAGCTGGACAACGAACTCGGTCGAGACATTGGTATGTACTATGTACACACGAAATTTTATCTAAATCGGTTCATAAATACGAGAGTTACAGTATGACAAATATCATATATATATATATATATATATATATATATATATATATATATATGTATGTATATATATATATCAATTTTGAACGGAGGGTGGTTTCGGGGTCTGGGGGTCATGGTCGGTGAAAATATACCAAAATTTTTCGGAATCGTTTTCCTGCGAACGGCTGCAATAGGTACCTTTTTGTAATGAAAGCTACCTAAAAAAAAAAAAAAAAAACGCTTAAAAACAGACTTTGAAATCTACTGGCATAAATATAAATAAATTAATATTTATATAGATATAAATAAATTAATATTTATATAGATATAAATAAATTAATATGTTACGATAGCGACAGTTCTGAGTTAACGATAAACGATAAATATGTTAGCCATTTCAGCGGTCTTTGGAGTGTGATATAATACATCGAATAATGGTGATGCTCTAGCCAAATGTTTAAGAATTTTTTTACTGCAAAACATTCGCCTACATATATATTTCTACAACCTATAGCAGAAAGAATTCTTTGCCATTTTTTTTTTAATTTGCTCTATATTTGGAGACAGGAAAACTGGTTTTGCATATACAGCTTGTTGTTGGCAGTGAAAGCTGTCCACATAACTTATTTTACCATTGCAAATCATTCTTGTGCAAGCATATGGTCAGTAAAATATCTACATTATGGCAATACTTACGTGGGGAAAACATTTAGTATAAATTATTTCAAATTTTCCTTCTTTTTCTAGACTCGCTATGTTGATTACACATTTATCTTAATTGAAACCTCTCTTGACTATATTCAGACCATGCGTAACATAATGAACTGGATCGACAGCAATACTGAATTCATTTGTGGAATATAAAATAATAGTCGAAGTTTTTTTTTTATACTCTTGTAATTCGCACTGAAAACGCTTTCTATACATTCTTCAAAAGTGTCACTGTTTTTCTGTTTCTTTGTTCATGTTTAAAAAAAAAAAAAAATAGCCGGTTTTTATGCCTTTATAAATCGCGCCGTACACGTTTCACCCGACCCCACCGACTTAATTATGAAATTTATTATCTTAACCCAAGGGTTGATGCAGAGTTTGTCTTGGGGCTCATTTTGTGAAAAAATAAAGTTATTTTTGTGAAATTATTATACTTTTGCAAAAATATTTTATTATATTTTTGCAAAATTCATAATATTTTTGTGAAAAGTAAGATTTTGTAAAAAAAATATGAAAGTGGCAAACTTGTTTTCTTTGGAAATTACGTTTTTTAAAACCTAAGAATGTTAATTAAGATCTGGGGGCACGGCAGTGCCCCTGCCAAGTCGAGAAAGCACAGCTGTAAGCATCCTTTTCTGGAAGCAACTCAGGGTACTTTTGACAGTCCCACATCCCTGCGCTGGAATTTCCCAGGAACTTGAAACTTTGTTTTTCTAAAAGTGCTCTTCAAGTGGAAGTAAATGTTTAAATTTCCGCGTTTCTATTTTTTCTAGTTCAGAAAATATATTAAATCAAAGTTTCGCTTTTTCGACACTGACTGACTCACCGATCATCAAAAATCTGAGGTACATCCTGTAGCCCTAGAAATTTGAAATTTGGTAAGAAGGTAGTATTTGGGATACAAAGAAAGGAAAAATTAAAAAATTCGGAAAATTCGAAAAAAAAAATTGAAAATCTTTTATCTTCCGTAATCGGAATTCTTGCCAATACTGTTGCTCTCTGATTATCAACACGATAAAACGCAGTTTGTCAACTAAACCATCGGTTGTCAACTATACTAAATCGAGCACGAAATAGCTGGTTACTGAATACAGTAAAATTCGTTTTAATTGACTAGAACAAATAAAGGTACTAGTTGATTATCCCGTCGACCGAAAAACTATCGCCAAACTGTAAGATTAAATGCCAATAATGGATGATCGTAAATGTCGCATTCACTTGACATTAAACACCATACACGTGTTTGTTACGTCATCAAATGAATTTTAATTCGACTTTTTACTTGTAGTTTCATTAAGGTTTTATTAATTTATTTGTTTTTTCGTTATTTAAAATAAAAATACGGCAATTTGTATAATTTGGCGAATTGCTTGGCGAACTTGATCGACGGGATAATCAAATAGTATCCAAATAAAATTAATTTATATTTACCAAATGTTAATTTGGTAAATTTAAATATTTTATAAACATTGTGCAAATATGCTAACATTTCTTTATAGGTAACTGCTCTTATACTTTTGCTATATTCAACATCACTACCATATTATTTTAAACATTGCTATAGTTTGCTGCAATGGCAATTGACCATGGCGCAAAATTAGCAGCAGTTTTAAAAGCAAGAGAATTTTGCTATCAAACTTACCTCATATTTACAAAATAGCTCACATTTGCTGCCAAACTATTGACGTAGACACCAATTGTTGAAGAATAAAAAATTCAATTTTTATAAAACATGGAGAGTGGCACTCAGGATATGACTAACATAATCGCATACGTAAAAGAAAGTTTATTTTTTTAATGGCAATACAAACTCCCCTGCGGTGTATAATTTTTTTAAATATTTTTTAGGTACTCAAATTATCGTTTTGAAATTCAAAATCAAAATTCTACATTCCCCTCTCCCCAGAAAAAATAACATATTGAAAAGAAATCAATTATTTTTATATTTAGAACTTAAACTTCATCACATTTGCACCACTATGATGTCATTTTCTCTGACTTTTCACTTTCAACCGAACTAAGACTACGAGCGGTAGATATGAATATTCAGTGAACAACCGTTAATGGACTTCCAAGGGAGGCCATATTTCCTCTGTACTAACCGAAATCCGAAATAAACGATGCCTTTAACATTAATTAAAATATGATGGGGAAATGAAACTGTCCACATTAACCGGAGATACGTCTTAAGAGGAGGCGCATTATCGAAAATTTCGCTATATTCTCTGCAACTTATTGATGTTTTGCGGATAGTATCTATCACATTTCTACATTTACTAAAACAAAATAAATATTTAAAAAAAACTACCGAGCTATGCTCGGTCTACTGGGTACTAAAATCATTTAAATTAAAAAAAAATATTACGATTTATACTTTAAATTCGAAAATATGAAGGTTTGAATGTTAGTGTAAAATTCTTTCACCTACTTGTTTCTAAAAATAACTTGATTGTAAGTGTTACATATCGAAAAGAGGAAAAACTGAATTTCTAATTTTTGCGACACAGTTTTTTATTGTGTAAAATGTGAATTCTAGATGTCAGTGTGCATCTGCAAAATTGCTGAAAAGACGCGGTGACGGAGGGAAACGCGAAATTGTATGATATTCCAACGAAAGACATTGTTGATCGAAGAAAGTTTCAAAGGAAAAAACTGAAATGTTATATTTTTATCACAGCTAAGAAAGTCCTCATCGAGTAGTTCATACATCTGGAGATCGTTTGTATCTGTTTCATCTATATTTTCTTTTCTGTGCTAGGTAACATAGCCTAGTCGTATGATATCAGCTGTGCTATAGTTGAGTATGTGGTTGCGCACTGGGATTAGCTGGGATTAGTTTCTTAGGAGGTCACTTTGACGTTCTACTTCCTCTTCTTAACAGCTAGCAATAATCTATTATTTTTCCAAATGAATACCTATCACAGAGAGAAATCAGCTAGAGAAAAAAATTAGAAGAACTATTGAGGTCAAAAGGGGAAGGCCTAATCGTTCCGAGAAATCACGTCCTCAACAGCTCCAAGAACTAGAGCTCTCTATCGTCAAAACCATCTTCGAAAACAAAAACACACATTAAAACGTTACAGCGATTCACGCCCAGAAATGGGAAGACGTAGCTCGCTAAGAAGTCGCGCGCTGTTCTGTTGCCCATTCTGGTATCAATATTAGAGCTTACTGACTAAAAAGGTCTAGAGGTAAGCTGCAGTTTAAAATAAACACTTTAGAAAACATGACGAGAGCTATAACTAAAAAAATTGAAAATAGACCGGAAGCAGACAAAGTTATAAAATGGACTCTGCACAGTAGAATTAACTTTGGAGGACTTTGATTGAACAGCTGATAAATTGAAACAAAAACTAATATAGTTACTAGAAAAATTGAATGGATTTCAAACAGTAGCACACATGCCAATTAGCTTTTCTAGGAAAAGCAGAACATCGAAGCAATCAGGAGCCATAAAATCTATGAAGTTAAAGACAGTGTAATTGAAATCGACTGTACTGCAAAAGCTTTCTTTGGCTTTCTCCTTAGAAAAAGAAGTGAAATCCCATCAAAAACATCTCATGTAAAAAAAAAAGCCAAGTCTCCTGACTCTTTGACCGTAAAAAGTTCTGAGATCATGTGTAGAGCCAAGCTTAGCTCTCTTATTTACTCTGATATTTTAATTCACAAATTACTCCTAGTCTCTACACCTTTAGTAAATGATTATTTTGTGACTTGGCAATGACGCAGCATGAGAATGTAAAGGCTGTTGTTTACGTTTTAATATTAACGTTTATTTATAAAGTTTTGCATAAAATAGTTTTTATAAGAGCACTGAACGTATATGTATTTGCAGCATGGAAATAATTTTTCATTACATTGTAAGCCCGGATGCGAAAACTCTCTACTGGTCAAACTTGATGTCCGGAGTTTTGTGTGATTTTCTTCCTATGCAACGTGAATACGAGCCAGACCCCTCTTTTACAAAGACCCCCAATCGGTGCATCCCTCCTTCAAGCTTCTATCCCTCGCGTTCATATTCAGCCTTAATCAAATAATCTAATCCTAATTTAAAACATAAGTATTTACGTAATAACTTTCCTGTGCTGCGTAATTGCCAAGTCACAAAATAATCATTTACTAAAGGTATAGAGACTACGAGTAATTTGTGAATTAAAATATCAGAGTAAATAAGAGAGCTAAGCTTGGCTCTACACGTGATCTCAGAACTTTTTACGGTCAAAGAGTCAGGAGACTTGGCTTTTTTTTACATGAGATGTTTTTGATGGGATTACGTTTTCGTGGAATGTAAATTTGTGAAGGGGTGTGTTTTATTAAAATAAATTTTGTGAAGGGGCCTGTTTTATTATATGGATTTTGTGAAGGTGCCCTAAATAGGCCCCAAATTATCCATGGATCGTCCCCGTATCCACTTGATCTCCATGACGCATGCTGCGTGAGTCCGCTCATTTCAGTAATAAACGACCACGAGATACACACCGTACGTCGTTAACTACATAGAAATGGTTGCATATTTGTACCGGATTGGTCTGTGATGTATAACTAATATAACATGGCACTGGTCGAAGGTGAGTTTTATGCCGCAGACGATTTACAACGCATAGCCTGGTGTTGAGCCCATCATCGGAGAAATTAAGCTTGGAGGTCAAGGGGTTTTAAAGACACTTACATTCACAGAGGTTACAAGCATTTCATTAGTGATACAGCTTTTATTTAAACTACAGCAACCTCGTTCCTCAAGTTCACGTCAATTCATTTCTCTTTCCAATATTACCGTTGTTTTACCTTTCTTTCGCAAATCCAGCTTTTCATTGCTAAAATTGATAAAAGTAGATTGTTGGAAAGAGTATATATATATATGTATGCATTTTTTTCTGATTACCATTTCATTTCCCCCATACCGATTGGCAATTCACGTAATTTCCTGTAAATCCATTGTCAACAATCCTATCACTTGAATCCGCTTTTGATACATATATATGTGTAAAATTGCATCATTCTTTGCACTGATGACAGTAAACTGATGCTATTAAAAAAATTTTTCGATAAGTTAATCCGTTCCGGTCGTAAAAACTCTGATTTTATTTGCTTATATTAATAGTTTTGTCCAACTGTTATACAAAAAAATACTGATCAAAATTAAAACGAGAGAAATATCGTCATTGACTTTTTTTTATTATCATGTGGTGTAGATTTAAATGTCAGATAATTTAAAAATATCTCTTAATATTGAAATATTACGCCTGTTTTCAATAAACGGCTAAGATTTTCTAAAATACATCTAATACTGACACAAGAAACATTATTATTTTTTTAATTTTCATTGATTAATCAATTAGTGTTCTTAATATTTATTTGGCAAATCTGGCACCTGAATAGTAAGATTTAAAAGTGTCAAGTATCGCAGTTAAAAAAATCACCAGACAATAAACTTCTCTAGTATAAATACAGTTAAACCATACCTAACTAAAAATAAAGCGTTACTTCCTGAAATTGTTTTTTTTTATTTCAATGTGATAGTCTTATTTGTACTACAAAATTTGAAAAAAAAGGAATCCTCCTATAATGAAATTTTAATTAAGGAAGGTCTGAATACCACAGAGATAAAACGTTTGGAAAATGTGTTTTGTGATTCATTATGTTCCTATTGCAACATTTAAATAATAAAGTAAGATTCCAAAGTGTTCGGCCTCAACTATATAGAATTACTTGTCAATAAACTTATGTTGTAGAAATATAGTTCAACCTTACATATAAAAGTATTTTTTTTCTTCCTGAAATAAGTTTTTATTTTTTAACTTTTCAAAGTAATATTCTAATTTTTACTAAAATGTTTAAAAAAGAGAATCCTTCTGTAATTTAATCTTAATTATGGAAGGTTTGAATACCAAAGAAATGAATAAAACTTTTGGCTAATTTGCTTGGTGATTCAGTTTATTCATATTATAATAAAGAAATAATAGACAAATTAATCTTACAATTGCCAAGGATATGTAGAATATGATTCTCAAAATTTTAAAAGTTAGTGGTATTAACGCTAGAAAATATGACTATCACCTATAAGAAAATATCTATTGAAAAAAAATGAGAAATCAAGGTGAATGGAGGATCAACGATTCCTTGTTGAACGACTGTTTAACGCATTCTGCACGAATTACGTTTTAATTAAAATCTCTTTGAATCATGAATATTTTGACATCTATCTTTCGTTGAAACCGATATAACAACCCATATTAATGTCCGATATTAGCTCCATCTTATTATTGTGTCATCATACACATCTAAGTATGGTGTTTAATCATAAAAAAAAACCACATAATTTTTGGAATATTTTCCTAACATCTCATTAGATTCTTTTTAAGGTTGTTAAAATGCTCTAAAACAGATCTAACAAGAAAGAAAAATAAGGTGTCCAGTATAGAATTTGAAACACTTTCCAACATATTCAGAAACTACATTAAAACCTCACCAATGATGATGCCAAAATAAACATGATCGTCCAGGTAAAGAGGAACACAGAATAAACGAACTCTATCTAAACAAACAATTTGGAAAACGCATAACAAATTTGAAAACTCAATTTCCTCTGTTCCCATCTGTAATCGGAAAATATTTTAATCATTATCTTTAACCCTATTCATGATGTATAATTTTGCATATGTATTTCACATTATACAAAAATTTAGTTCAGTTAAGAAACGCATAACACAGTTTAAAGTTACCATTCAGCGGTTTTCGTCAATAAGTGGGAATGTACTTAAATTCTTTTGTGCAGCTCAGACAGACAGAAGTGAAAAAATAGACGGAAAAACAAACAAACGAAATTCATAAAATTTTTCATTATGTTGGAAGTGTTTAAAAGGGTTTCAAATTGCAAAAAGACAATATTGTTTCATAAAAACTATTTCCCTTTTTCAGACGTTTTCTTCACGATCAACCTTTCGATCTACCATGGATCACTTTTTCACAAACATAAAATAGAAATTGGCATTTGCATTTGCATTTGAATTTATTTTTAAAAAGTGTGATACATTTGAATAACTAAACTGAAAGAAAAGATATTTCAAGTGAATTCTTTGAAAAAGAATCTGTACTCTAGTTGACGATGCATTCGAGTATAAAAAAAAAAAAAAAAAAAAAAAAATCTAAATTTTCTTTTTTGTTTGAAAATAAATCATTGGAATAATTTATTTTCCAAAGAATGAAAAATAAATTTTAAAGAGAAGGTACTGTTTACTGTTTTATGTTTTCTAAACTTATTAATGATAGTGTAATTCCATACTGAATACTTTTAGATTTGTCAGTTCGGCATAGGGAGAAAAGCTCTAAACTAAATAGTTTTTTTTTCTCCCCAAATTATTATTTGACTTAATATATGAGTGTTATAATATACTCGTTATTGCCTAATACAACGTTTAATTCTGTTATTTTTAAATACATTACTGATTTCATTAATTATTTAGTCTCAAATATCTATAAGTTAAACATCCGATGATAAATTTTATAAGTTTTTATTTATTTATAGAAAAGTCCAAACATTTTTTTATTTTTTATTTTTTTTTTAATTAAAAAAAATATTGTAAAATATGTGTTGCGTAAATGTTTTATATAAATTTCATTTCTAAAATATTGAAGTAGTATAAGTAATTTGATGTATTTGATACCATGAATTTTACATAAAAACAAGATTTTATACGTTTAAATAAGAAAACTTAAGTTTATATGTTCAGACCATATTTATGAAAAACTTCTGAGAAATAGGTCATTTTATACTTTCTGAGTATTTTACTGACATTATTTTAAGAAAAGATAAACAAGAGCTAATGGTTATAGTTTTATGCGTGTAAAAACTTAGACCATACATTTATTTATTTTGTACTAATCACTAAAAAAATCATTGGAAAATAACATTCCTTGATTAATGAAAGTGGTAAAGTCAGTTAGGAGTATTTCGAATTTTGTCTGTCTACTTATAATTGTGCCATAATTACATTTGTACTACATTTATTGTTTCTTTATAATTATGTAAACAAAAAAGTTTTGCAATTGTGATTTTTTTTTTCATAAAAGCATCAAAGTAAAATAATTTAGACCAATCATATTATCGTTAACGTATTGAAATAATTTGAAAATATATGTCTCATAAACTTAAAAAAAATTATTATTATATATTTTCCCTTATTGTATCTAGTCGCCATTTCAAGTGTTAATTGAAATGTTATCAATATCCACAGTGATTATTTTGAATATATGTTCTTAAGAAAAGTTGATATATCTGATATGTATTAATTTATATTTGTATGGCCAATAAAGCTTATTTTATGTTCAGTAAATGAGGTGTTAGACTTATATTGTCATGTTCTGTGAAAGTCTATGCATTATACATATATGGATTTCTGTAGTGTGAAAGTTACAATGGATATTTGAAACAATCAACATAAAATTGTGAATATTAGCTTTACTAAAATACCCGAAACTTTTTACTGATTACATGTGATTTAAAAAATATAGCTGTATGTTGAATAATTATAAAAGTTCCCTTTGGACCAAAAATAAATTATTTATAAAACATTTTATCACGACATTGTGACTAACCTGTGTTGGTGACTAAAGGTAAGAACACGTACTCTACTTCAAAATAAATATCTGTGCTTTATTTTGAAAAATATTTATGTATTTTATGTTAGTCTGCGTTTTGAGTCGCAATTCCATGAAAGAAAAAACACAGAGAGACACAAAAAAATTTAAAAACAATTGCTTTTTGAGATTTATCTCATTATTGTGCAAAATTTATTAATGAAATTTGAATGTGATATTCCTGAATTTCCATTAATATACACTGTATAATGCATGTAAAATACAACATAAAAATCAAGTATAAATCTTTCAAATATTAATCCCAGTTTCTGTTTTGATTAACCCATTATCCGCTGGTGTTGCGTTGACGCAACAGTTAAAATAAATGTGCATGCTTAAATTAACTATGAAGCTATCACTATTTTTTTATTAAAAAAATTGCCTTATTTTAATAGCAGAAACTTTAACATAAAATAAAGAGAAGATTATCTTTAAAAATTGTGGTGGCAAACGTATTTCAGCAAAAATGTTGAAGATACCTATCATATAGATTCGGCAATTAACGAGTTAATACAACAATAAAGAGTAACAAAAGTATGTAAATAATTTTCCATTAAACAAAAAATATAAAATTTTGTAGATTTAAATAAAACAAGATAGAAAAAAATACCCAGAGACTTTCATTAAACTAAGAATATTTTTTTTTAAAATTGAGTTATATTGTAAAAAAAAAAAAAAAAAAAAAAAAATCATCAGGTATATGAAACAATTCAAAAAATCTATTTATTTTCACAATACTGAAGAGTAAATGTTTTTCATTTGTTATGTTAATATCAATTTGTGACCTTTTTATGTAAATTTGGTGCCGTATCTTCTTTCAAACTAGTTCTTATATACACAATATGTCTCTACATATATTCATTTTAATGGAAATTCCTTTAGTAAATATCCATTTAAAACCTTAATTTCAAACTTAAAATCTTCACATTTAAAATAAAAATAAATACCAACTCCATTTTAAAATAGCCCTTTAAAATTATTTATTTATAAACGAGTTTTAAACAGAAAACAAAATACATATTGATTTCTGTGGTAACAAGTAATGCAAACTGTGAAAGTTGCCTATACTCCATGGTCGAAAGACTTTAGGAAACTCGGAATGGCAACAGCCAGAGACAGAGAGAGACTATGTAGTTCTTTGGATGTGTTAGAAAAGACGCTCGTGAGATATGTAATCGGGAATCGTATTATCTAATAATATATATATTGTGTGTGTGTGCTGTAATTGTGTTCGTCTAATGTAAATATTAAATGCATTTAATTGGAGCATTTAATCTCTTCAATGTGTTCTTTCTTCACCAATAACGTGGAATACCGAACCGGGCCATGATAATGGCGCAGCACGACTAGGATGATGATCTTCAACTTAAATTATAAGCAGTGTTACTACCATATTAAATGGTATCGCGGAATGGTGTTGTGAACAGCAATAAAGTTATTTCGATAGTATTTGATTTGACAGCAAGGAGAGTTCAATGGCAGGCCTGGCTATCACAAAGGTATATATATATATTTTTTATTCCATCGAGAGCATATTTCAAATGTATGTTATAAAATTGTTATTTAATGTGTATATTGTTTTATATTAGGCTTTGAAACAACGGGTTAATGTTTATTCAATTAATAGAATAAATATAGTATCTTATTCAGTAATTACGTTTGAAAAATGAATAATTACTGATGTTGCGCTGTTTGTAAGACTTAAGAATTATATTTTTATGGTATATTTCATAATATGAATGCAGAATTATTTAATACGGCTGTTAAATTGATCAAATATTCAAATAGAATTGTTTATAAATAATTATGTTTAGCATGAAAGTTTAAATTTTGTTATTTAATAAATATACTCCTGTTATTCTTTAAAAAAAGTAATATAAAATGAGTTTCAATTATCGTTTTAAAAGTTCATAATACGTCTGTCTATGAAGCTATTTATTCTCTAAGAATAAACTTTGCACTAGAATAACTGAAAAGTGTTACCTAAGTAAATTATCGTTTGCAGAAAAAAAAGGAAAAATATATTTATTTCAAATGTTTTTTTATTTATTCTTTTATCTTTGGGATTAAGATAAAAAGTTGCTATTTCAAAGTATGTAGAGGAAGTGTTTTTTTTTTTTGTTGTTGTTGTTTGTTTGTTTTGTTACGTATTATTCTGGAATTCTTTGAAATGACTCATTCAGATTAAATTTGAAATAAAAGTTGGGTAATCTTTGTTCAGTGAAACTGATAATGTATAAATTTGATTATTACGGATGGGGTTGTTTATTTTCTTTTTAATTGTGGCAGAATATTAAGCATTTGTTTGTTTTGTTTTTGTTGTTGCTTATTTTCGATTGACCAATTGAAAGGAAATATAGAGATTTAATTTGAGTTTTAAATCAAAATAAAAAAAAAGATTTTCAGATCTTGGATACAATTTAATTTAACTAAAAGGTGTTAATTTAAGATTGTGATTTATGAATATTTGGTTCGTTTTGAAATATAATTTAGTAAGAGATTGAAGTGTTAAAAAGAAAATTGTTAATGTATTATGTATTTTTGAAGGATGTATTTAAAAAATTAATACGCAAAGCATTGACAAATTCTTATTTTGTGAGAACGCAAATATTTTATTTTTTTAACTTGACATATTGGTAAAAGTATATTTTAATTATTGCAAAAATTGTTTCTAGATATATATTTTTTTTTATTATTGTGCAAATGTGTTTTAATTTATTCAGTAATACTAATATAAGTATTTAAATGAAATAAATTCTATTCAATTTGAGGGGTTATGTACAATAGAATGTTCAGGTTTAAATTAAATTTGGTTTAAGGCGTTCTTAGGGAAAGTTCCAATTAAGGTTGAGACACTGTTTGAGTATTGTTGATTGCTTCGATTTTTGAAATTTGGTTCATCAAATATGGCGTTTTTAATTAAAGGTAGTAGAAAAAAAGATTTACAGAAAATAGCGATTGAACTTGGAGTTCAGGATGTCGAAAATTTAAAAATTATATATCTAAAAAAACTATACTAGAAGTGGAAGACTACGAAGAAGAATTTGTTAAGGGATTTTAGAGTTCTGTAATTGAAGAAAGGAAAAGGAAAGAAGAAATGGAGAGGGAAGAAAGAATACGTCAAGAAGCGAGACGTCAAGAAGAAGAGGAAGAAAAAATACGGAAGAAGAGAGGGAGGAGCGAATTGCCAGGGAAGCAAAAGAACATGAATTGGAAATGAAAAAACTGGAACAATTACAGAAATTTCCGGAACAAAGAAATGAAACGAAAGTTGAGATAGCTCCAAAAATTCAATTAGCACAGATTGTCCCGAAGTTTGATGAAAAGCGTGATGAGATGGGATTATTTTTGATAAATTTCGAAAGAAGAGCGGAAATGGCACAAGTACCGAAGAAAGACTGGGTAGCTTACCTACTGGCAGTTTTATCGGTGGAAATTGCAAATATGCTAGCTAGAGAACTCCCGGAAGATGCAATTAATTACGATTTTGTAAAAACTCTTATCTTAAAGCGATACAAGTTAAACAGTGAAAAATTAAAACAAGGTTTCTACAGACATCACAAAACACATGAAAAGTCATGGAGGAATTATACACAAGAGCTTTTAAGTTATTTTACCGAATGGATCACAGAATTAAATATTAACACTTTCCAGCAATTAAAAGACTTAATAGTAACCGAACAATTAAAATTTCGCGTGCCTGTAGAAATAAGAGAACACTTCTTAGAAAATTGGCTCACATTTAACACGCCGTTAGAATTGGCAGAAAAACTTGATGATTACGAGAGCATTACCGACAGTTTTAAAAGAAAAGAATTTCCAAAGAAAAATTTATCTAACTATAAAATCAAAGTTGGAATAATTACAGTTCGGAATAAAAAAAAAGATATGAGAGATGATAAAACGAAATTTGAACCCAAGACTGAAGCCTCTCTCGGAGGGCAACGAGAAATAGAGAATTTCGCACAAAATATACCTGTTTCGCATGTGGTAAGGAAAGTCATGTGCAGAAGTATTGTTCCAAATTGAATACAGTAAAACAAGATGCAGGGAAAACTTCCAAAAGCGATCTTGAGAAAAAGGGTCTAAATGCAATTTGTCTGAATGTGAATATTCCGGTGGAAGAAACAGATGGGAGACTCATTAAGGTAGATCTAGGAATCGGTAACCAGAAGTTTCAGGGAATCATCGATAGTGGTGCGGGGATTACAGTGCTGCGGAAGTCGGTGGTGCCGGAAGAGTATTTACAGTCATGTGGAAAAGTATTCTTGAGACCTGCAATAGGGAGTCCTGTAGAAGCTAAGCTTGTTTCCGTTCCGCTCACTCTTCGGACAGAAGATGAGGTTATTCCGTATGTACGAGTACAGGTTGCGGTAGTGGAAGGATTACACGAAGAAGCTTTGATCACTCCCAAGGTTTTTGCTCTGTTAAAAGAACAGCAGAAATTGTACTTAGGGGATGAGGTAGATATCATCCCGGTTGAAGAAAATAAAGAAAAACTTTAAAAATTTTAAAAGTTAGTGGTATTAACGCTAGAAAATATGACTATCACCTATAAGAAAATATCTATTGAAAAAAAATGAGAAATCAAGGTGAATGGAGGATCAACGATTCCTTGTTGAACGACTGTTTAACGCATTCTGCACGAATTACGTTTTAATTAAAATCTCTTTGAATCATGAATATTTTGACATCTATCTTTCGTTGAAACCGATATAACAACCCATATTAATGTCCGATATTAGCTCCATCTTATTATTGTGTCATCATACACATCTAAGTATGGTGTTTAATCATAAAAAAAAACCACATAATTTTTGGAATATTTTCCTAACATCTCATTAGATTCTTTTTAAGGTTGTTAAAATGCTCTAAAACAGATCTAACAAGAAAGAAAAATAAGGTGTCCAGTATAGAATTTGAAACACTTTCCAACATATTCAGAAACTACATTAAAACCTCACCAATGATGATGCCAAAATAAACATGATCGTCCAGGTAAAGAGGAACACAGAATAAACGAACTCTATCTAAACAAACAATTTGGAAAACGCATAACAAATTTGAAAACTCAATTTCCTCTGTTCCCATCTGTAATCGGAAAATATTTTAATCATTATCTTTAACCCTATTCATGATGTATAATTTTGCATATGTATTTCACATTATACAAAAATTTAGTTCAGTTAAGAAACGCATAACACAGTTTAAAGTTACCATTCAGCGGTTTTCGTCAATAAGTGGGAATGTACTTAAATTCTTTTGTGCAGCTCAGACAGACAGAAGTGAAAAAATAGACGGAAAAACAAACAAACGAAATTCATAAAATTTTTCATTATGTTGGAAGTGTTTAAAAGGGTTTCAAATTGCAAAAAGACAATATTGTTTCATAAAAACTATTTCCCTTTTTCAGACGTTTTCTTCACGATCAACCTTTCGATCTACCATGGATCACTTTTTCACAAACATAAAATAGAAATTGGCATTTGCATTTGCATTTGAATTTATTTTTAAAAAGTGTGATACATTTGAATAACTAAACTGAAAGAAAAGATATTTCAAGTGAATTCTTTGAAAAAGAATCTGTACTCTAGTTGACGATGCATTCGAGTATAAAAAAAAAAAAAAAAAAAAAAAAATCTAAATTTTCTTTTTTGTTTGAAAATAAATCATTGGAATAATTTATTTTCCAAAGAATGAAAAATAAATTTTAAAGAGAAGGTACTGTTTACTGTTTTATGTTTTCTAAACTTATTAATGATAGTGTAATTCCATACTGAATACTTTTAGATTTGTCAGTTCGGCATAGGGAGAAAAGCTCTAAACTAAATAGTTTTTTTTTCTCCCCAAATTATTATTTGACTTAATATATGAGTGTTATAATATACTCGTTATTGCCTAATACAACGTTTAATTCTGTTATTTTTAAATACATTACTGATTTCATTAATTATTTAGTCTCAAATATCTATAAGTTAAACATCCGATGATAAATTTTATAAGTTTTTATTTATTTATAGAAAAGTCCAAACATTTTTTTATTTTTTATTTTTTTTTAATTAAAAAAAATATTGTAAAATATGTGTTGCGTAAATGTTTTATATAAATTTCATTTCTAAAATATTGAAGTAGTATAAGTAATTTGATGTATTTGATACCATGAATTTTACATAAAAACAAGATTTTATACGTTTAAATAAGAAAACTTAAGTTTATATGTTCAGACCATATTTATGAAAAACTTCTGAGAAATAGGTCATTTTATACTTTCTGAGTATTTTACTGACATTATTTTAAGAAAAGATAAACAAGAGCTAATGGTTATAGTTTTATGCGTGTAAAAACTTAGACCATACATTTATTTATTTTGTACTAATCACTAAAAAAATCATTGGAAAATAACATTCCTTGATTAATGAAAGTGGTAAAGTCAGTTAGGAGTATTTCGAATTTTGTCTGTCTACTTATAATTGTGCCATAATTACATTTGTACTACATTTATTGTTTCTTTATAATTATGTAAACAAAAAAGTTTTGCAATTGTGATTTTTTTTTTTCATAAAAGCATCAAAGTAAAATAATTTAGACCAATCATATTATAGTTAACGTATTGAAATAATTTGAAAATATATGTCTCATAAACTTAAAAAAAATTATTATTATATATTTTCCCTTATTGTATCTAGTCGCCATTTCAAGTGTTAATTGAAATGTTATCAATATCCACAGTGATTATTTTGAATATATGTTCTTAAGAAAAGTTGATATATCTGATATGTATTAATTTATATTTGTATGGCCAATAAAGCTTATTTTATGTTCAGTAAATGAGGTGTTAGACTTATATTGTCATGTTCTGTGAAAGTCTATGCATTATACATATATGGATTTCTGTAGTGTGAAAGTTACAATGGATATTTGAAACAATCAACATAAAATTGTGAATATTAGCTTTACTAAAATACCCGAAACTTTTTACTGATTACATGTGATTTAAAAAATATAGCTGTATGTTGAATAATTATAAAAGTTCCCTTTGGACCAAAAATAAATTATTTATAAAACATTTTATCACGACATTGTGACTAACCTGTGTTGGTGACTAAAGGTAAGAACACGTACTCTACTTCAAAATAAATATCTGTGCTTTATTTTGAAAAATATTTATGTATTTTATGTTAGTCTGCGTTTTGAGTCGCAATTCCATGAAAGAAAAAACACAGAGAGACACAAAAAAATTTAAAAACAATTGCTTTTTGAGATTTATCTCATTATTGTGCAAAATTTATTAATGAAATTTGAATGTGATATTCCTGAATTTCCATTAATATACACTGTATAATGCATGTAAAATACAACATAAAAATCAAGTATAAATCTTTCAAATATTAATCCCAGTTTCTGTTTTGATTAACCCATTATCCGCTGGTGTTGCGTTGACGCAACAGTTAAAATAAATGTGCATGCTTAAATTAACTATGAAGCTATCACTATTTTTTTATTAAAAAAATTGCCTTATTTTAATAGCAGAAACTTTAACATAAAATAAAGAGAAGATTATCTTTAAAAATTGTGGTGGCAAACGTATTTCAGCAAAAATGTTGAAGATACCTATCATATAGATTCGGCAATTAACGAGTTAATACAACAATAAAGAGTAACAAAAGTATGTAAATAATTTTCCATTAAACAAAAAATATAAAATTTTGTAGATTTAAATAAAACAAGATAGAAAAAAATACCCAGAGACTTTCATTAAACTAAGAATATTTTTTTTTAAAATTGAGTTATATTGTAAAAAAAAAAAAAAAAAAAATCATCAGGTATATGAAACAATTCAAAAAATCTATTTATTTTCACAATACTGAAGAGTAAATGTTTTTCATTTGTTATGTTAATATCAATTTGTGACCTTTTTATGTAAATTTGGTGCCGTATCTTCTTTCAAACTAGTTCTTATATACACAATATGTCTCTACATATATTCATTTTAATGGAAATTCCTTTAGTAAATATCCATTTAAAACCTTAATTTCAAACTTAAAATCTTCACATTTAAAATAAAAATAAATACCAACTCCATTTTAAAATAGCCCTTTAAAATTATTTATTTATAAACGAGTTTTAAACAGAAAACAAAATACATATTGATTTCTGTGGTAACAAGTAATGCAAACTGTGAAAGTTGCCTATACTCCATGGTCGAAAGACTTTAGGAAACTCGGAATGGCAACAGCCAGAGACAGAGAGAGACTATGTAGTTCTTTGGATGTGTTAGAAAAGACGCTCGTGAGATATGTAATCGGGAATCGTATTATCTAATAATATATATATTGTGTGTGTGTGCTGTAATTGTGTTCGTCTAATGTAAATATTAAATGCATTTAATTGGAGCATTTAATCTCTTCAATGTGTTCTTTCTTCACCAATAACGTGGAATACCGAACCGGGCCATGATAATGGCGCAGCACGACTAGGATGATGATCTTCAACTTAAATTATAAGCAGTGTTACTACCATATTAAATGGTATCGCGGAATGGTGTTGTGAACAGCAATAAAGTTATTTCGATAGTATTTGATTTGACAGCAAGGAGAGTTCAATGGCAGGCCTGGCTATCACAAAGGTATATATATATATTTTTTATTCCATCGAGAGCATATTTCAAATGTATGTTATAAAATTGTTATTTAATGTGTATATTGTTTTATATTAGGCTTTGAAACAACGGGTTAATGTTTATTCAATTAATAGAATAAATATAGTATCTTATTCAGTAATTACGTTTGAAAAATGAATAATTACTGATGTTGCGCTGTTTGTAAGACTTAAGAATTATATTTTTATGGTATATTTCATAATATGAATGCAGAATTATTTAATACGGCTGTTAAATTGATCAAATATTCAAATAGAATAGTTTATAAATAATTATGTTTAGCATGAAAGTTTAAATTTTGTTATTTAATAAATATACTCCTGTTATTCTTTAAAAAAAGTAATATAAAATGAGTTTCAATTATCGTTTTAAAAGTTCATAATACGTCTGTCTATGAAGCTATTTATTCTCTAAGAATAAACTTTGCACTAGAATAACTGAAAAGTGTTACCTAAGTAAATTATCGTTTGCAGAAAAAAAAGGAAAAATATATTTATTTCAAATGTTTTTTTATTTATTCTTTTATCTTTGGGATTAAGATAAAAAGTTGCTATTTCAAAGTATGTAGAGGAAGTGTTTTTTTTTTTTTGTTGTTGTTGTTTGTTTGTTTTGTTACGTATTATTCTGGAATTCTTTGAAATGACTCATTCAGATTAAATTTGAAATAAAAGTTGGGTAATCTTTGTTCAGTGAAACTGATAATGTATAAATTTGATTATTACGGATGGGGTTGTTTATTTTCTTTTTAATTGTGGCAGAATATTAAGCATTTGTTTGTTTTGTTTTTGTTGTTGCTTATTTTCGATTGACCAATTGAAAGGAAATATAGAGATTTAATTTGAGTTTTAAATCAAAATAAAAAAAAAGATTTTCAGATCTTGGATACAATTTAATTTAACTAAAAGGTGTTAATTTAAGATTGTGATTTATGAATATTTGGTTCGTTTTGAAATATAATTTAGTAAGAGATTGAAGTGTTAAAAAGAAAATTGTTAATGTATTATGTATTTTTGAAGGATGTATTTAAAAAATTAATACGCAAAGCATTGACAAATTCTTATTTTGTGAGAACGCAAATATTTTATTTTTTTAACTTGACATATTGGTAAAAGTATATTTTAATTATTGCAAAAATTGTTTCTAGATATATATTTTTTTTATTATTGTGCAAATGTGTTTTAATTTATTCAGTAATACTAATATAAGTATTTAAATGAAATAAATTCTATTCAATTTGAGGGGTTATGTACAATAGAATGTTCAGGTTTAAATTAAATTTGGTTTAAGGCGTTCTTAGGGAAAGTTCCAATTAAGGTTGAGACACTGTTTGAGTATTGTTGATTGCTTCGATTTTTGAAATTTGGTTCATCAAATATGGCGTTTTTAATTAAAGGTAGTAGAAAAAAAGATTTACAGAAAATAGCGATTGAACTTGGAGTTCAGGATGTCGAAAATTTAAAAATTATATATCTAAAAAAACTATACTAGAAGTGGAAGACTACGAAGAAGAATTTGTTAAGGGATTTTAGAGTTCTGTAATTGAAGAAAGGAAAAGGAAAGAAGAAATGGAGAGGGAAGAAAGAATACGTCAAGAAGCGAGACGTCAAGAAGAAGAGGAAGAAAAAATACGGAAGAAGAGAGGGAGGAGCGAATTGCCAGGGAAGCAAAAGAACATGAATTGGAAATGAAAAAACTGGAACAATTACAGAAATTTCCGGAACAAAGAAATGAAACGAAAGTTGAGATAGCTCCAAAAATTCAATTAGCACAGATTGTCCCGAAGTTTGATGAAAAGCGTGATGAGATGGGATTATTTTTGATAAATTTCGAAAGAAGAGCGGAAATGGCACAAGTACCGAAGAAAGACTGGGTAGCTTACCTACTGGCAGTTTTATCGGTGGAAATTGCAAATATGCTAGCTAGAGAACTCCCGGAAGATGCAATTAATTACGATTTTGTAAAAACTCTTATCTTAAAGCGATACAAGTTAAACAGTGAAAAATTAAAACAAGGTTTCTACAGACATCACAAAACACATGAAAAGTCATGGAGGAATTATACACAAGAGCTTTTAAGTTATTTTACCGAATGGATCACAGAATTAAATATTAACACTTTCCAGCAATTAAAAGACTTAATAGTAACCGAACAATTAAAATTTCGCGTGCCTGTAGAAATAAGAGAACACTTCTTAGAAAATTGGCTCACATTTAACACGCCGTTAGAATTGGCAGAAAAACTTGATGATTACGAGAGCATTACCGACAGTTTTAAAAGAAAAGAATTTCCAAAGAAATATTTATCTAACTATAAAATCAAAGTTGGAATAATTACAGTTCGGAATAAAAAAAAAGATATGAGAGATAATAAAACGAAATTTGAACCCAAGACTGAAGCCTCTCTCGGAGGGCAACGAGAAATAGAGAATTTCGCACAAAATATACCTGTTTCGCATGTGGTAAGGAAAGTCATGTGCAGAAGTATTGTTCCAAATTGAATACAGTAAAACAAGATGCAGGGAAAACTTCCAAAAGCGATCTTGAGAAAAAGGGTCTAAATGCAATTTGTCTGAATGTGAATATTCCGGTGGAAGAAACAGATGGGAGACTCATTAAGGTAGATCTAGGAATCGGTAACCAGAAGTTTCAGGGAATCATCGATAGTGGTGCGGGGATTACAGTGCTGCGGAAGTCGGTGGTGCCGGAAGAGTATTTACAGTCATGTGGAAAAGTATTCTTGAGACCTGCAATAGGGAGTCCTGTAGAAGCTAAGCTTGTTTCCGTTCCGCTCACTCTTCGGACAGAAGATGAGGTTATTCCGTATGTACGAGTACAGGTTGCGGTAGTGGAAGGATTACACGAAGAAGCTTTAATCACTCCCAAGGTTTTTGCTCTGTTAAAAGAACAGCAGAAATTGTACTTAGGGGATGAGGTAGATATCATCCCGGTTGAAGAAAATAAAGAAAAACCTGTATTCAATGTGGAGGGAAGGTGTCCAGAAGGAAACCTGGAAACAAACCTAAATAATGAAGATGAAGACAAGGAAGCTTCAGATTTGGAACTGGTTCCTACTCCGGTCCAGGCAACTGTTTTGCCCGAAAATGTTGGTAACGAGGACCCGAAGGAAAGTTGTACTTTTTCACAAGCGCAACTGTTGAAAAAGGAGCAATTGGCTTGTTCTACATTAGAAAAATGCTTTGAAGATGCAAAGCGGCAGAAAAATAATTATTGAGTAGAATCCGGTTTATTGTATTATCGAGGCAAGGTTGGAGGACAAAATTATGTTCAACTTGTTGTACCTGCCTGTAGAAGACAAGAAATTTTGCGATTAGCACATGAAACACCAACTGGTGGACACTTAGCTGCTAAGAAAACAAGAGATAGAATTGCTATGTCGTTTTGGTGGGAAGGAATGCCAAAAGAAGTAAAACAACTATGCGCAGCTTGCCATGATTCTCAAATGCGCAGAAAAACAAAAGTAACAGGCAGGACACCTATTGAAGCGGTCGGAAGACCAGAACTCCCATTTCAAGTAGTAAATGCAGATATTTTAGGACCAATTGAGCCGAAGTCTTCTCGAGGCCATCGGTATGTTCTGGCTATTATGGATCAACATAGTCGTTGGCCTGAAGCAATCCCTATTAAATCGTTGACAGCAAAAGCAGCTTGCGAAGCGTTTATTGAAGTTTTGGTTAGAACTGGAATTCCTAGAATGATTGCCATGGACAATGGAGGAAATTTTGCTTGAAAATTGACAAAAGAGCTTTTGAAACGATTAGGGTGTGTCCCTAAGTTTTCTACTCCAGGTTACCCACAATCAAATGGATTGGCTGAACGATGGGTGGGAACAATGAAATCAATGCTACATCATGCCATAAACTCTCATTGTAGAGGTTGGGACAAACAACTACCCTTTCTGTTATGGGCATACCGAGAAGTCCCCAATGCCACCACTGGTGTTGCACCATTCTTGTTGGTGTACGGTCGTCCACCTGTAGGACCATTAGCTATATTGAAATCAAGTTGGGAAGATAAAGTGGTACTTCCCCAAGGAATTGCAGAGTCTGTAGCAGATTATATGCAGAAACTGCGGGAACGTTTAAAAGACGCGGCAGTATATTCAAAGACCGTGGCTGAATCTCAACAACAGCGATACGTTCATCATCACAATTTATGGTCGAAAGATACAACATTCTCCGTCGGAGATGAAGTAGTAGTACTAATCCCTGATTCCACTAATAAACTGTGTTCAAAATGGAAGGGACCAGGAGAGATAGTTCAACAGAAATCGGTGCATTCCTATGCAGTCAAACTACCTGACGGAAGTATTCGACATCTACATCAGAACAAATTAAGAAAGTATATTCAACCAATTAGAGCTATTCGTGTTATTTACGAAGTGGATGAAGAGTTTGAAGAAGTACAACAGGCTCCGATAGAACAACACAGTGTCGTTGACGAAGAACTGCAGAAAAATATTAATTCAGGCAATTTATCGCCAGAACAACAAAAGGAACTAACAGCCCTTATCCAAATATATAGAGTGGTTTTTGATGGAGAACTGAAGAGAGCCAAAGTTGGTTCACATAGCATAAATTTAAAACCTGGTGTTGTAAGAAAACAACCACATCTTTATAAAGTACCAGAAACTTTGAAAGCTAATGTAGAAAACCAAATACAGGAATTACTAAGGAAAGATCTTATAGAACCTTCTTCTGTGGACATAGTGTATCCACTGGTGTGCGTAGCTAAAAAGGACGGAACAATCAGACTGTGTGTAGATTATAGAGAGTTAAACGCCGCCACCAAGATATCCCCTTTTCCTATGCAGAATTCCGACAACCTAAAATTTAAAAATGGTTCGGCGAAATATTTGACCTCGCTAGATATTTTAAAGGGATATTGGGAAATCCCACTCGAAGAGAGTAGTCGAGAATTGACCAGTTTTGTGTCACCAAAAGGCCAGTACCAATAGAAAGTAATGCCTTTCGGATTGTCTGGAGCTCCGGTTACTTTTCAAAGAACAATGAATCAGACCTTGAGACCGCATAGTGATTATGCAGAAAGTTTTCTTGATGATATTATAATTTTCTCTTCTAACTGGGAAGAACATTTGCAACATATAAGAGAAATTTTGGAAACTTTAAAATCTCTGAATTTTTCAGCTAACTTGACAAAATACATATCGTGGACATATCGTGGGTTTAGGTAAACATGGACCTATTCCCGAGAAGCTAGAAGTAATAAAACACCTCAAAGCTTATAAAACGAAGAAAGGACTGAGATCTATATTAGGTCTATTTAACTATTACAGAGAATATGTCCCGCATTATGCTAACCTTGCAAAGCCTTTGACAGATCTGACCAGAAAAACTGTTCCAAATGATATTCCATGGTCGGAAGATGCTGAAAAGTCGTTCAATAAGTTAAAGGAAAGCTTATGTGAAGTTACAAACCTTTATACCCCAGGCATGTCCAAACCGTTCGAAATAAACACCGATGTTTCCATATCGGGTATTGGTGCCTGTTTAATGCAAAGGGACAAAGACGGCATGTTAAAGCCCATAACCTTTGCCATTCAAAAGCTTACTCCAACTCAATCAAAGTGGAGCACAATTGAAAGAGAGGCATATGCTGTAATCTGGGTACTTGGGAGATTCGAAATGTGGACTTATGGAACCACCATAATATTGCATACTGATCATAATCCTCTAAAGTACTTAACAGAGGGAACTCCTAAGAACGCTCGATTAAAGAGATGGTCGTTGGCACTATCTCGCTATCAGGTTTCTATTGATCATAAACCAGGAAGTTCTAATGTAGTAGCAGATGCTTTATCTCGCATTTATGAGTAGAAAAAAATCTGTATATATATATATATATATTGTATTATTTATTTCATTATTATATATTGTATAATGTGTATTTGTAATATGTGTATTTTTAGTATATAGTGTATAAGAATTTATATGTCTTAAGTAGTTTAAGTAAATGCTCTCGATGGGACAGGTAAAGGACTTTTTAAATAGAACTTTTTTTAAATATGACTTTTTAATTAGGACTTTTGATAGGACTTTTAAGTAAGACTTTTGTTAGAACTTTAAATGTAGTTTCACAGTGTGGGACACAGTCCAACATGTGGAAACTGGAGGTAAGGTGTGAAGGTTGCCTATACTCCATGGTCGAAAGACTTTAGGAAACTCGGAATGGCTACAGCCAGAGACAGAGAAAGACAATGTAGTTCTTTGGATGTGTTCGAAAAGACGCTCGTGAGATATGTAATCGGGAAGCGTATTATCTAATAATATGTATACTGTGTGTATGTGCTGTAATTGTGTTCGTCTAATGTAAATATTAAATGTATTTAATTGGAGCATTTAATCTCTTCAATGTGTTCTTTCTTCACCAATATCGTGCAATACCGAACCGGGTCATGATAATATGTTTAATATTTAAATTTTCGTATGTCCTTATATCTCATTGCTAACGCGTGCTTACATTTAATATAGTTAAAATTTATTTTTCTAACCTAATGTTTAACTTATTTATCTTATTATGGATATTTCACATTTAATTGGGAAATAAGGAAACAGAAGAAAACTACAGGTAAATAATTTTTCTAAAAATAAAACCATTTTTTTTTTTAACGGTTACAAATATCAGCACCTTACCATTAATTATTATCTTTATATATTTTGTATAAATTCAAATCATTAGAAAAATTTAAAAAATGACACGACGGAGATGGATAAAAATAATTTAACAAATTAGAGCATCACATGGTTTAAACAAAACATGCTATAACTTCTTGTTGTTACCTCTCTCCAGGCGACCAAGTACCTTT
Source organism: Maratus speciosus (assembly GCA_963932465.1). Classification (NCBI taxonomy): domain Eukaryota; kingdom Metazoa; phylum Arthropoda; class Arachnida; order Araneae; family Salticidae; genus Maratus; species Maratus speciosus. Next base: position 70,047,303 of record OZ010789.1, read on the forward strand.
TTATTGTTCTCCTCGTGTGCGCCGGCATTGTTTCCGTTATCGTTTTTCAATGCCGTCCGCTTTTCTGCTCAGCTGTAAAATGAGGGTTAAATTTCTTTTTAATCTTTGGAAGGTTAACACTTTAACTAATATTAAAAACAAAATAAACAAGGGAAAATGTGTTTTTTTAATGAAAAAAGGATGATTTTAAATTAATTTCATTGATTTTTGCGGTAGTTTCAGATTTGATCAAAATGTAAGACCCAAGTTTTTGTATGATTTTAGCCCTTAGACGACCCATAACCCCAAGAAATATTTATAATTAAACTAAGATAGATAATTTTAAACAAGAGAAAGTAATTTTTAGCCTAATTAATATCTGGAAATACCACATTTAAAAAATATTTTTCCTGGAAGCACAAAATTATTTAAAAATATTTTTAACAAAACGTTTCGAAACTCCCCTAATGGGCAACATTGTATTATTGAGGAATTATTATTAATTTACTGATTTTTACACATTTCTTGCAGTTTTATAAGCTTGGAAGACATTCGTTTGCACGATTTTAATTTTTACATAACCATATAAAAAAAGTAATACTCAAATTTAGATAATTTATTGTGGAAATTTAGCGAATTTATTAAATACAACTGACTTTTTATATATTTTAATCACATGTTTTGATTTATTAAATTGAATATTGGACGAATTTAACTGTATATATCAGACTATTAGAGAATTAAAATTGGTTTTTCCACGAAGGCCATACCATTAAAAAAATAGGTATGAGGATTTCTACTTTTTTTTTTATATAAAAGGCGAGTAGATTGATCAATGCTTCTCATGTCAGGTATAGTAAATATTCGATGAATGAATTATTTTAATTTTTATATAATGCTTAGAACACCAGCTAAAATCCATTGCTTTTATTCAACATTTTCAAAGAAAGTTGCCACATTTGCAAAAATATAGATATAAAAGTTTTCTAAACAAACACTTATTTTTTTTTTCATATTCCGATTGATTTTAATATGCTCCAACTAATTTTTACGTTCATAAATTAACTTTGAAAATGTTTCATTTCATGAGACACCAGGTTATTTTTTTTTCTTTTCTTACACATATGAATGAGAGAAAGGCAAAAATGAACCCCACACAAGGATGAATGGATTCGAACAAAGGAGCACAACGTCCGTCTCCAACTTTCGACATGGTGCGTTGGAGCACACCGTATCATGTTTGTGGAAGTATTTCCGTCTCTAAAGAATGCAACTTCCAAGTGTTAACAAAGCCTATATATAGAGTGACGTTTTTATCACAATTCCCTTAATAAGCTAATATTATTAATTTTAATAAATAAATATTTTTAACTATTTAAGAACACTGTGCCAATTTTAATCTATACTTCCTATATTTGTAACAATAGATAACTTTCACGTCCACCAATTTTAGGAAATACTAGATATTTTTTTCTCACATTAATTTTATTTTTCTGACTTGACAGAATGATTTTACCAATAATTAAACTATTTTTTACCATAAAATATAGAAAACAAGGTTTCAGGGAGGCCTATATAGGCAAATTTTTAATGTTTTTCAAACATTACATTTTTTGTACGGGAGATGGGTTGCGAATATAAATAATTATTAAACCCCTGACCGCCGAGCAAAAGGACAAAATTGTAGTGTTGTTTTTTCTGTACTCTTTTTAAATGCTGTGTTGTTTAATGTGTTGTTTTTTCCAACATGATATTAAAAAAAAAAATATTACGTATAGGCATATATTCCTTTAGTGTATTTATCATAACCTATTTTTTAACTGGTTTATATCTGTAGAATTATATTAATTTAAATTATGTTTCTATTGCAGTGAAACCTACAGTTTAGTGAACGGGCATATCAGTTCGCGGCGGTGAGAAGGTCAAAAATAGGGAAATTTATGCATTAGAGAAATCTTCAGATAAAGGAAATATTTAATATTTTTCCAGCGTAACATAGAGAATATGGGTTACTGGATGAAAAGGATTCTTAAATATATATAAGAAAATTTGCTGTATCAATAAAATTTGCAGGCGAAGCAACTTTTATTGTTTACAAGCATAACGTGGTAATTAAGGGGAAATGAAAATAATTACAAAACAAATGCAATATCTAAAAATAATATAACAACTATAAAATATAAAATAATTATAAAAATATAATAAAAAATATATAATATATATAAAAAAAAATCATTTATTAATAATATTTGCAACAGATTATAAGATTTTAAACGTTTACCTTGTTTCATGTGAAGAATAATGCTAATTTTGAGTGTTTTACTTTCATTACGCAGGGATGATATGTTTCCGAATAAAAAGATTTACGAAATGTATGTAAGATATACGTAGGTACTCAGTCGTTGTCATGCCTTTAATTGGTTTTTTGTACATTTTCATGGGGGGTTGAGGTCAAATGTTTAAATATAAAGAATTTAATAACATTAATTTTCAACCACGTGCATACGTGAAATCTATATCGAAAAAGCGATTTTGTTCTCACTTTTTTGTAATAATTTTCATTCAGTAACCCACATTCTCTTCATTATGTTTCCTTATTAAAAATATATATATATATATATATTTATAATTATTTTCAATCTCTAACCGTTCTTCTCTGCGTTATGATAGGGATACTTAAAAATCTGCCTCATCTTTAGATGTTATTCACATAGCTCTTTTGTTATGTATTTTGATGATTATTTGTACTCAGCAAGCCATCTTCTCCACGCATCCAGAAAAAAAAAAGTTTTGTTGAATCAACCAAAAATTTGGTTGGCCCAAAAAAACTTTTCGTTTAAATATGGGTCAATGGAAATTTTGTTTGAATCAGCAAAAAAATATTTTTTTTTCAATTCCAACAACAACAACAAAAAAAAAAATTGTACCGTCAGCAAAAAAAAAGTATTCTTTTAATTCAAGAAAACTCATCCAATTTTACATGAATTAACATAATTCTTTTGCTGAAAGTTTTTTTTTTCAAAATAAATATAATTATCTGCTATTTTAACAATCTGTTTTCCTTTTAAATACAGTTTGTTCGTTTAAATAATAAAATATGTTATATTATGAAAACTTTCGTTAAATGAACCAAACCAAAAAACGCATAGCTATCTGTGAGCAATCGGCCGACACCAGCACAATCTGAAAAACAATATTTCAGTTTTGATGTTGCCTCCTATGAGCTTTCTTGGCATGTATGTTTGTTAAAATTTCGAATGAACATATTCGGCGCAGGAAGAGGTCGGATTCATTCAGACGAACCCAAGTACAGAAGGTAAACGTCTTAACCACTTTGCCACACAGCCTTGTTGAGGAGAGGATTCTATGGGGTTGTACGAGGAAGTCATTTCGATAAGTGATGGTTTGTCGTTGTAGGTAACATGGGGGGGGGTCCCACGCCCCGAACCTTAGGCCCTCACAGGCCGATTTGTCTCCGCTCGAAACTACCCGGGAGACAAACCCGCGACGCGTCCCGAAGGTCGCCGCCAGGAGTGCCCCAGCAAGGCAGCCCTCACGAAACTCCGGTCAGACCGGCGCACTGCCCAGCGCACGTCACGCCGGTTATTCCCAAAAGAGAGATGAATTGGTCGCGTACGACAATCCTCACCACTCAGCTAGGAGAGCCAAATAGTCCCTTCTCTTGGTTACCCGACCCGGTACGCCCCGACAGACCGCAGGAACCGGACACCCATAAAGGCGCCTGTCGTTGTAGTTAAGTTGTAGATGCGAAAATTGGATTTTTCAAGTGTTTTTTTTTTTTTTTTTTTTTTTTTTTTTTTGCCTTATGAGCGTGTATTTAAAAGATAACTTAATATTTTAATGAATTAAATAAGTATATTTTAATGCTAAAATGATGGTTAGATTTTTTCATATTTATATAGCTTATAAATTAACTTTAAAAACTTTTTAATAATTTGATATAAAGCCCATATATAAAACCCATTAAAAATATTTTCAATATTCCCATATAAAGTCAAACTTTAATGAAAATATAAAAAGAATAAATGCTTTAAATTCGGACCGATATCTTTTTTTCGGTATTCTTTAAATGTTTAATACCGCCCACAGTGTTCACCAAAAATGCACTGAGTTTACGTCATAGAAAGATTTTTTTTTTCCCTTTCAGACGATCTCAATCTTTTCTGAAAATTTGAATTTTTAGTCAGATTTTCAAAAGAAATCGCAAAAATTCATCTTTCCGATAAAATATTTTATTCCTCCAGAAATTTTTGTAGGAAAATTTCGATTCATTTTTTTAGATTATAAAGCCAGCCGATACAATTTTTTACCAGAAATTATAAAAATCGTGCGATTTCTAATTTTTTTCTGTTTTCTTCAAATTGAATATTTCCATTAATTTTCAACTGAAATGCCAAAATTTTATGTCAAAATAAAGGTAATCTCTTTCAGACGATACAGATTCTAAAAACAAATACAGATTTTAACGCGATTTCCGAAAAAAAAAAAAAAACCCGCGAAATCCAGTAAAATATTTTTTTTATTATTATTTTGGAATTTTTCGTTTAAGATTCGCGATTATTTTTTGCAGAAATGACTGCGACTTGAAAAAAAATTCACAAAAAATCATCAACTTGCCCTTAAAGACCTGTAATTTAAGATTTTTTTATTCTGTTTTCCGTGAACCTTTCGTGATTCTTTACGATTAATTAGTTTCTGTAGAACTTATTGGGTCAAACGGAAAGTCGCGTCGTGTTGGAAAATCAATTCGTACCGGGAAATTCTGCCCGTAATTAATAGACATTAGATATCGGAAGTCGTGTTGGGAAACTCAATTCGTACCGGAAAATTCTGTCCGTAATTATTAGACATTAGATATCGGAATCAAGGTCTAAGAATTAAATGATAGAATTTCCCGGTACGAATTGATTTTCACGACACTACTTTCCGATCTTCCCAATACTTTAACGAATGGGAAGGAAATTTTTGAGGGGTGTATAAATATGAAGTAATTTCGTTGAAGGTGCTCTACAAACACGCAAACTAAGGCAGCGGGTATCCCGTCTAGACGGGCGAAGCTCGGCTAGAATATAAGTAAAATCCGTACAGTAATAAAATATATCAGACTAACTTAGTTTCTTTTAAATATCGCAAATACTATATTTCCTAAAAAAATGTATTTGTCTTGTATTATTTTTACTTATTCTTAAAATTAAGACCTCAACAAAGAATTGACTATATACAGTACACATTATTTTGATCTAATTTAGCTGTTAAATAATCTGAACAATTTAAAATCTAAATGCCCAATTTCTAATAAAAAAAATAAGAAAAATAAATGAAAGAGGGGGATTTTAAAAACTACCTTGGTCCGTCCCAATTTAAAAAAAGTTTTAATTATCCAAAAATTATGTTAATCCTTTAATTATGGATCTTATCTATAGAGTTATGGATACTACACAACAAATTAATTTTATCAAAAAGAATAAAATTTTGCTGGTATTACAAATTTAAACTACAAAATTATTGAAAAAAAAAAACAGATTTTGTTAATTCAAGTAAAATTTTGTAAAAGTGTTAACAATATTTTTTGTCCAAGCAACAAAACCGATTTTTTACTTTAACTAAAAATTTTGCTTAAAACAACCAAAAATTATTCAATAAAACATGTTTTGAAGTTTTAATCAAATCCTTGAGTGCGTAATGCTGGTAAAAAAGGAAAAATTTGCCTCATCTACTGATTTAATGATATCACATTTTTTTACTTATTTTATAATTATTTTCATTTAGTATCCAATATTCTCTACGTAACACTGAAATAAAAATCCATACAAAACTGCCTCATTTGCATATTTCGTTGATATAACAATTTTCATATATATGTTTATAATTATTTTCATTAGCAAACTATATCATCTGACTGAAGCTGGGAAAACATTAAAAAACTGTCTAATCTAAAAATTTCATTATTGCAGAAAAATTCTTATAGATTTTTTTATAAATTATTTTCATAAAAAACCTATTTTTCTCTCCGTAACTCTGGGAAAACGTTACAAATTTCTCTCTTTTGCACATGACATTAATAGAGATATGATATTTATATCAGCGTTCCGTCTTTTCTATATAATGCTGGGAAAATTTTGAAAGTCTGCTTCATATACAAATTCCATTGAATATGTCACATTATGTGACATTTTAAAACTTATTTTCATACAGTATACTACCTCTTATATATTTTGCGGAAACATGAAATGTCTGTATAATCTTTTGATTTTATTAATACTTCTGTAGGTGTTGTTAGCCAAAAAAAAAAAATCACTTAAAATAAAAATGACGTTTTCACTATCGTTAGACTCTCAGTCGGTTTAACGGAATCTGTAATTAAGTCGGTTTCCTAATATATTTGTATACCAAAATTATGCATAATCCTACACTACCTTGGATGTATTTCATTAAGCCTAGATGTTTGGACAAACAGATAGTTATTTTCTAAATATCCCAAAACTGCATAAGCTCATTGCAGTAAGCTTGAAAAAATGTCATAATAATTGAGAAACAAGTGGTCATTTTTCTATAAGCCTAACGCTATATAATTTCCTTAGAAAAGCCTTAAAACTGTCAGTCTCTTTTTAAAAGTTGAGATGATTCTTCAATAAAACACGGCTCTTTGAAAACTCTCTAGGTTCTTTGCAAAGATCCTCTCTTCTTAATTAGAATACGACATATATATATATATTTAGCACTAGTTTCTAATGCGAACATTTATATTTGCAATCATAACTCAAACACATTGCGAATTCCAATACATAAGCGAAAACTTTTAACAACCTTCTAACGCACAAATATACACGAATATCACACAAAAATCACATACAGCTATTTCGAAATTTCCTTGATCCCCTTCTTCAGTGCGGAAAAAAAAATCTAAATGGGGTCCAAGAAACCCTCGATTATAGCCGCTAGTACTGCCTCATGAACTGATTGAAAAAGGCGAAAGCAAGAATTTATATATAAAAAAGAAATGACCTAATTGACCAGGGAAACATTGAAAACAAGGAGTCACTGCGCAGGTTTTCTTCACAATTTTGATTTTTTTTCCCGCAATGAGGAAGGGGATCAATGAATCCTCAAAGAGCTGTATGCGATTTTTCGTGTCATGTTTGTATGTGTTTGTGCGTTAAAACGTTTCTAAAAGTTTTTGCTTATGTATTTATATTTGTATTTTTGCACTGAAAAGGTTTCTGTCAGTTAATTACGCACCTGGACAAATACTGGCTCAATTTTATTTTTCAGCGTATATTGTTAATAATATTAACTAAAGAAAATAAAATGGTAATTTTTAGTGACTGGTAAACCTCATACATAAATTGGTGTTTACGCATTTTTGCTAAAACTTCATCAATAATTCCATTTAAAAAAAATGACGAAATTTCCACTAAATGGTCCAGACACACTATAACACATTAACATTAAATTAACTGAACATTCGCCAAAATGATTTACGCTTCCTTAGCCACTAGAACAATGATTTATGCAAAATAGTTTTATATAAATTGCCATGCTGTATTTTATATGATTTTTCAAATAATCATAATGGGAAATAACGAAAGGAGAACAACATCATTATGATATGGAAAAAAGTGTGAATGTATGATACTTAAAAGATATTGGGAGGCATTTAGGAAACATAATGTTACATCGTCCGATCATTAAAGAAGAAAAAGATACTTTTGTGATAATAAAGATAGCTGATAGCTTTGCACTATGCCTATAGTAATATGAAAATATTTTTTCTGAAGAATAATACATGTGATTATTATTAGAGGCTACTTTTTGCTAGTTGTAGTGATTAAAGGAAAAGCCCTTCATAATCAATTACATATATATCTAGACTTTATTCGTTTAATGTTTTTAAGTACGAGTTTAAATTGAAATAATTTCAGTATAATTAATAAATGAACAGTCGTTTGCGTAAACGCATGCATTTAATTATTACATACCGTAAGAATGGGTTACTTTGAAACACCTGGTCTAGTTTTGGTATTTCGAATCTCCCGCTATGTACGGTAAAGTATGAATGCAAACAACAGTGTTATCTTCTAGTACGCTGTGCCTCATAACCTAACGACCATTGCCAGAAGCTCTGAAATCTCGCTTGTTCTGTTTGCACTATGCCTATAGTAATATGAAAATAAATTTTCTGAAGAATAATACATGTGATTATTATTGGAGGCTACTTTTTGCTACTTGTAGTGATTAAAGGAAAAACCCTTCATAACAAATTACATATATATCTCGACTTTATTCCTTTAATGTTTTTAAGTACGAGTTTAAGTTGAAATAATTTCAGTACAATTAATAAATGAACAGTCGTTTGCGTAAACGCATTCATTTAATTTTTACATACCGTAAGAATGGGTTACTTTGTGACACTTGGTCTAGTTTTCGTATTTCGAATCTCCCGCTCCGTACGGTAAAGTATGAATGCAAACAACAGTGTTATCTTCTAGTACGGTGTGCCACATAACCTAACTACCATTGCCCGAAGCTCTAACATCTCGCTTGTTCTCTTTGATCGATGTAAGTTTGAAAAATTCTCCTGCGTTGTTGTCCCGGAAGCCGGAAACTTTCTGTGCTAAAGCCTAAGGCGTATGAGAATCACCTAACACAGGTAAATATTCTTCGTTGTTATTGTGTCAGATAGAATGTGGTGTAATATAACCTTTTACAAGTGATATTTCTGTGTGATATAGCAGCGTGATCAAAATATAGACACTTGATGGGGTTACCTTGTGATACGTCGACTCTCTCGTAAATTAGCCACACAACGTTACCGTTTAAAAATGAAAGATATATATTTTTTGTTTTTAGTGTCAAGATAGACGTGAAACATTATGAGAGCTCAGGTTATTCCAAAGGCAATCATTGGTGACAAGTTAAGTTCTCGTATAGGTCTAGCTTGATACCTCTTTGTGAGAAAAGTAACATTACGTTCGTACGCATTTCTTCGAAATTCGACTCATCTCTTGAAGCCGCATGATGTGGTCTTATTCTGTTTTTTTTTTAACTACCACTGTAGAAGACTGTTGTGAAGTTGGAAAAAATTACCTCTGTTTGTAGATGCACAAATTTACCAAAACAAGTTTCCGAGTGTTTAAAAAGAGCTCATATGAAGAAGAGTTTGAAGTCGGGATTTCGGCTATCAGAATCTATCAACTCAATAGAAACAAAGTTTTGAAACGACTTTCAAAAACAGTCCTCGAAAAAGCTTAGGATCGATGACGAAAAGTTTGGGGGAAAATTATTGGAAGAGTTAAAGAAGCAGAGGGATGAAATAACAACAAAAATCGGTGAAGACGCAACACGCCGGCCTAGAGCTTTAGTTCTACTAATGTCCAAAAAGCCACAGGAAGCGATGTCGTTACGAAGTCTAGAGGAAGCGACGTGGCTACTGCGTATATCGACAGCAAAGGGGAGACGTTTGTCACCAGAAGCAAAAGAACAAAGAGAGAGGCGCAATCTTCAAGCACGGTCTCAATATCATCCCATTATTTTCTGAATTAGGCGAAGTTCTGAATAAGTTTCAGATGGGATACGGTACATTGACAAAATTTGTCGTCATCGTCTGAAAAGAGAGATTTTATTCCGGAACCATTCATTCCTCTTCAATGGCAAGGGTGTTAGGAAAAAACAGTGAGTAGTAATTGAATACGGGTTTTGATTAAAAAAATTGAAGTTTTATATATTTTTAGCTCGACTGGGAACAAAAGCTATAATTCAACTATGTTTATATCGTATATTTTGTAAAATGTTGTTTTCTATAACTTAAAACATAATTGCATTTCTTGTTGAATTTTTCCTCATCTTATATAATTTCAACGTTTGCCTTATTATTACAGGGTGGCTACTAAATACTGTTACACTCCAAAAAATACGAATTAATTTTAATCTTTTGGTAGAGCAATTTATTTCTCTATTTTAGCGTTTGGCAATCTTCTATTAGTGCAGACGAATTTTGTTATAAAGCAAATATTTAAAATTATTTTAAAGCTGGAAGCCAAAAGTATGATGATTAAGCAGCTCTTTGATCGCAGAATTTCCGCTGGTGAAATCTTTAAGCAATTAAAATGCCTTGATTTTAATGGAACATTTATATATAGAACTATAAACTGATTATTGGATACTAATATCTATGTAAAGACCGACCTAGGCCTGGAAGCCCACGCTCAGTTCGCACAATAGAGCGCATCAAAAGAATTCGTGAAAAGGTGTGAAGAAATCCACAACGTTCTGCAAATAAAATGGCTGCAGAAGAAAACGCGAGTCGCAGAACTATGCAAGTTATTATAAATGAAGATCTGGGTTATGTCCCGTATCGCAAAAAAAAAAAAAAATTCAAGGTTTGACTGCTGCACAAAGAATAAAAACATTACAAAGGAGGAAGAAATTGATGAAGCGGCACGGTAGGAAAAGTGTTGACAGAATAAAATTTTCTGATGGGAAGCTATTTTGCACTGAACAGTGTTATAATGCTAAAAATTATATCGTATATTCAGCAACCCTCGAGGATATACCTGAATCATTTTGAACTGTTAAACGCTTTCAGAACAAGAATTCTGTTATGGTTTGGGCTGCAGTGTCAAACAATGGAAAATTGTGTTTGAAGTTCATCGATAAAGGGATAAAAATCAATGTGAATATTACAAACAGGATATATTGGTTACACATTTATTCCCACAAGCTGAAAGGTTGTATCCCAAGCAGAATTGGGCATTTCAGCAAGATTCTACACCTTCGCACCGAGCTAAATCAACACGGGCTTGGCTCCCTGTCAATTATCCAAACTTTATCATGCAAGAAGATTGGCCACCTTCTTCACCGGATCTAAATCCTTTAGATTATTGCGTCTGGGGGATTTTGGAGGCTAAAGTAAACAGCAACAAACACAGAAGTTTGGACTCTCACAAAGCTTCCATATTGCGTAAATGGTACCGATTACCTCTTAAAATGATTCGTGCCGCAGTCTGACAATGGCATAAGAGATTATCTATGGTAACAGATAAAGATGGCGGTCAATTCGAGTAAAATTTTTTCCCTGTAAACTTTCATCTCTGATGTTCATCATATTAGTGTAATTATCATTTTATATTTTATATTTTTAAAATAAAATGACTAAATATTTGTAACAGTATTTAGTAGCCACCCTGTAGTTAATAGACATAATACTATGCAGATATATTATTTTGCATAACTTCCAAAAATATTTGACCCTGCTATTTTTTAATTGTAAAATTTGAAATATCCAGTTGAATAGAATCTCAATATTTTAAGAGATAATATTTGTACGAATTATTATGAAAACGTCATTATGATTAAAGATGTGATGCATTTAAGGAAACTGCAAAACGCCATTCGATTTTTTGCAGTGAAGCTGGAGTAAATCAATGGGACATATCAGCTACATTTAAATATCATTTTCGCAATTTAAATTCGTTTTAGCATAAGTTTTCAGAGGATAAATAATTCACGGATTCTTTCATTTAAAGGCAAAAACTCACCTGTCACAAAGTAACCCCACTCGGAGGGCCAACTTTGTGGCAATTTGAAATCTAAATTTCTCAGTTAATATTAAAGATTAGTGTTGGTGCAATGCATCGTTTTGTAGCAAAAGGATGTGCTGACATTTATCATTTGTCAGATTTTGGTTACTTATAAAAGAGACCGGCTAATGTGATTAAAACTTCAAAATGTGTCACAAAGTAACACCATATTACGATATTATAAAAGACCATAAAATAGGACATTTTTAGTAAAAAATCCATTCATACTTATAGTGCCATATGGACACAGTAACTTCGGATATTTCCAAATGAAAGAAACATTGATACACATGAATTTACTGTAAATAGAAAAGTTTTGCAGGATTATTCATACAGGATTGGATACTGAATTATTTTTGATAACCCACACTGTAAAATAACTTTAGTGCAGATTGTGACGATAGAAACTATAATGTCTTTGCGTTTGCGAATAAAATATTACAATGGAAATGGTCTTATCTCCGGAAAATAGCGTTATATTTGTTTCAAACCACGGGGTTAGCCAAATTTTAGGGGTTGATGTTTAATTATCCCAGTCACTAGACAGAATTCACGATTGAAATTTCTGCATTCTTGCTTTAATTCCTGCATTCTGACGTAATATTTTAATCAAATTCTATAAGCATTTGATTACAATATTACTTTACAACTGATCTCTTGCGTCATATCTGCGTGGAAATCGTACACAGACAAAATTTTAATGGTTAAATTATAGGTCTCCAATTACACTAGCCTGCATTTTTAAACTTTTTGTCAGATGAACAAGTTTTTCTGAATCAATTTTTGATGCTCATTCAGGAAATAACCCCATTTTTGTCTATCACGTCAGGATTTTACAAAAAATGAGAAGATGTCTTTTCATTATTTTAATTAATGCAATCAAAATTTTATCACAATTTCATGCAAAGTATTTCATTAAACACGTTAAAAATACTGTAAAAAGCCTCCTTATAAATCCATGAAATTTCTTTAATAAAACGAAAAGCAAACAGTTTTCAATTAAATGAACTTTCATCTTTTTTACTTTCTTGCATACTTTCCTTTATTGTTGTCAATTGTTCCTTTCATGTCCCTCTCCAACATTCAATAGTAGTCTGCCATCATTCCGTCTTCCTTTGTGCTCTTTCATGTAATGTCCCAAATTTTCTGGAAAGTAGTCGATATGGGAATGCAGAAATGCATTTTTACCCTCATATTATAGCCCAACTTCTTGAAATTTTGTTTTCACACAAATTTTGTTTTGCCACACATCTCTTGTTTATGTCCCTCTTCAACATTCAACAGTAGTCTGCCATCATTCCATCTTCATTTGTGCTCTTTCATGTAATGTCCCAAATTTTCTGGAAAGTAGTCGATATGGGAATGCAGAAGTGAATTTTTTGTCCTCATAATAACAGCCCAACTACTTGAAATTTTCGTACATTGTTTCAACAATATTCCTGCAATTTATATCTTTCTTATTGCCTAGAAAGTTTCCGATAACACTTTAAAAAGCGGTCACAAAGTCTTTTTCTGTCTCAGTCATAATATTTTCAAAATCATTGTCCCTTCATCAGTTTTTTGATTTGAGGACCGACGAAAATTCAAGTTTTTTTTAATTTTTCGTGTGTGATGAAGGGAAATTTGCGTTATGTGTGATTACCACATAATGGTTGTTCTCAGCGATGGATCTTCGCAATCAACTCGGGAAGATTGCAAACAAACTACACGTGATACAACGAAACTAAGAACAGTTTTGTAATCACCATAAAAAAGACATTAAGGGCAGTCATTAATTTTACACACAGTTTTAGTCAGACTAGTGTTATCTCATCGAATCCATGGATAAACTTGGTGTCAAAGTAAAGCTTAAAATATGCACTTTAAAAATGTTTGTGCCCGAGAGCTCGGAACCTGGCACTTTCGTCAGAAAGACCACTTTTATTCTAGGTTGAAGAATATCATTCTGACATGTGTAGTTCAAGCATACCAGTGGCGTGGCGTCCGGTCATCGCTGGATGCGGCGATGACCAAGCAATATTTTAAAACTCTTAATAAGCTTTTAAAACTCTACGATCCAGTTTTAGCAGAACATTTGGAGTTCATGTATAAGTGAAGGTAAGATTTAAAGTTTCTTTTTTGAACATTCAACCATTGAATTTTAGAGTTAATAATTTTTCACCACAAACTTAAATAATTGCGATGACCACCGAAAATTTTCACGCCACGCCACTGAAGCATACATATAACGTTTAATACTTTACGACATATTTGTTAAAAGTTCCAACGTACTTTAAAGTTCTGTTTGCCAGTCAATCTGTTTGTCTGACGTCAGTTCCTCTAAGCCTTCGTCTGATTATCCATTTTATAACGTTCAAACATACATTTGTACTGGCGCAAAATCGATATATGTTACTATCTATTTTTTTTAAACCTTGCATTTGGGGTGTTATGATGCAATGGCATTTCTCCAACAGTGAGAAATTAATGGAATTTATTGTTATGTTTGACAAATATTTGTAATTAATGTTTGGAACAGAAGAGAAAGATAAATATAGTTGTTTTGACGTGTAGATTGAAGGAAGGAGCAAGATGGTGGTTTGACATTATTGTCAAACTTCACGCTTGTGACCAAACAGCAGCTTTAGAACAAATATCATAAAAAATAAGGGGAACGATTGACGCAATAAATAATGGAGTATTGTTACGTAGGAGAAGGTTCGATCTGCACAGAATTGTCATATTGCACTAATTTTCTATCTTCCAAGCTTTAAAACTCGTTAACGATAATGTTAACATTTTCCATTGTTGCACGATTTTCATATTGTTGTTTGAAAAGTGTTGTAAATAATGACAATAAAACGATTTATTGTACGATTTATTGTCACTAAATAAAATTTTTTTATCTACAAAATAAATTTTTTTTATAAAGATATTTAAAATATACTAATTTCGTGAAGCCTACAAATTTCTTTATTATCCAAACATAAAAATTGTAAGATTGTTTATTCATTCTTTTATTTCGTTCTATCTGAACACCGTAAAATGCTGTCTTTTCAAGGATATGCTATTATGGTGCAAATTCAAAGAACTGAAATGTCATAAAATAGAAATTATTAATGAATGTGACCAGTATTAACTTTAAATATATGCTTTAACAACTGTCAAATAAAAACTCGCTTTTTAGAAAACTTATATAACTTTTCAAAAAATATATTTATGGAATGACAGAATGACAATACGAAGCCAAACATTTTGAGCTTTTCCTACAGTTTTTGTTTTAACAGTTTGAAGCTTAGTAAAGTTATATAAGAAATGAAAAAAGGATTATCACACATTGTGTTTGTAAGATAAATTTGACATAATAAAAGAAATAAATATATTGGTTATAAGAAGAAATAAAAATTCCCTATTCATTTAATGCTTTAGGTATTTGGTTTATATCTACTATCAATGGATAATCATTGTCATATTATCATTCATATTAGATTATAAAGCAAAACATTTTGTAAATTTTAAAACAGATTTCAAAATATCCAAAAAGTACTGAAACTTTTTCAATTTTGATTATCAGTGGACAAATCAATCAACTCCTTATATAAAGGTTATTTTCTTCATTACATATTTTAAACTTTATTTTTTACATCTGGATGTTTTTTATTTAATTGTATCTGTTTAGTTTTTTTTTTTTTTTTTTTTTTTTTTTTTTTTTTTTTTTTTTTTTTATCTGAGACAATTTTTAAAAGCATTTTGAAAATGGTTGAAATTAAGATATAATGTGTCTTCCGTAGAAAATAACAGTAAAAAGAAAAGCAAGAAATAGAGTTATAATTTTTTGTTAATCCGAAATTAACTTTCCAAGTAAAAAGTTTTTCGCAAATGCACATGAAATTGGATGTTCGTGCGTAGGGTAAAGTATCCCGCTGAATGTTTCTAGATGATCCTGCAAATATTTCAATTTTGTTTATAAGCTCTGTTGAATAATACTTTCTAAAACAGTCATAGCTGAACATTTATTTGTTAATAGCTTGTAATCAAACAAGCTCTTCTTTAATTATTATATAAGAGTTCTCTGTCTCTGTTTTCTGTTCTTATAAAGTTCATTTATTTATTCTCAAAATAGTCCTTATTATAAAACTTTTGAATTAACTATGCCAATATCGAAAATATTCAACAACTCGGAACAGACGTGTTTGTGTTCCACAGAAAGAAAAATAATCTTAGAAAAAAATGCAAATTTTTTCAGATGAAATGTTATTTGTGGCAAGCTAGATTTATGGCAACTAAACGTTGCTGTATTGTTTTTTCAGAGGGTTATAAAATTTTGAAATTTTGTTTTGTGTTTTTATTTTTTTCACATTCTGTATATAGATTTTTTTCTATTTATTATTTATAATAATAAGTATTCCATTTAAAAAAAATTCTGGATACTCATAACTTATTAAAAAAATTCTGTATAATGTAAGTAATATTTCTGTATAATTTAATAATAACGGAATTTTACGGTATGACTTTCTGTCCTTAAATGCTAAATTGATAAAAATAGAAGCTCATTTTTGGAATTTTTAATATTTCTAAATTGCATTTTTTGTATGTTAGTGTGCTGAAAATATCGTTGTTAAAATTGATCATAATTACGAAACTACGAGGAAATTTTATTATTGAAATTGATCGCAATTACGAAACTACGAGAAAATTTTAATGAAAATTTTTACTGAAATTTATCGTAATTATGAAATTTTGAAAAACATTTTTTCTGAAGTATAGCGATTACTTTCAAAATTTTAAAACATAAACTTTTTTATAGTGCCGATAAAATCCCTCCAGCTTTCAAAGAAATCAACTTATTGGTTTATATCGAATTTTCAGATTGGCGATCATTTTCAAAAAAAGGCATTTTAGCGCGTTTTGGAAAAAAGTTGCCAAGTTTATTCTGTGGACCATAAACATATCTGTTCGAACAAATCAACGGAAATGCTGTTTTGCTCGCATGAAAATATTTTGAAAACAACACAAATGTAACCATTATATCCATAAAAGAACGTTCCAGTTTTAATGGTGTAATATAACAGTTTAATTTAGACAATGTACAACAAATAATACACCAATTTGAGTTTTTTCTTACAAATATTCAATATGTGCATCATTAGATATACGGCAAACATCCAGACTGAAGTCGAATTCTTCACACACTTCGGTTTAAAAGTCCACAGTAATGGAGGTAATGACCTCTTCAATTCTGTTTCTCCACTGTGGAAAATCATTAGTTAGCAGCCGAAACGCAAACACGATTTTTTATAAAGCTCCAAAGGGAAAAAAATCGCATGACTCTAACGGCTTTTTTAACTTCAACACAACAATAATGCTTTAAGCTCAGGAGTCGCCAGTTTGCGTATGTTTCATTACAAGCGAGTAAATGACAAAGTAGAATTCGCGCATGCGTTTATCTTAGTTACTCTTTAATTGTGACGGTGAAACAAATCGCTACAACTCTTACTGTTGATACTATTAACATTTATAAAGAAGACTTTGTTTTATTGACACCGTGCATATCTGAGACAATATCTATATAAAAGCGTTGTACAAAAGACTATCTATTCTCGTATGAATTTAAAAAAAAATGCTTTTATTTTCAAGATATAGTAATATTAATAATAAGCTCGACGTAGACAACAAGACTAATAATAAGACTTTTTGACAATTTTTTTTTGACAATAATAATTCAAGAGTACTACAATACATTGCAGTTAATTAACGTTACAGTAACGTAATTAGTACAGTACTAATTAACGTAATTAGTACAGTTGATTAACATTATTTCTTACACCTTTATCAGGTGTAAAATTTTAAATGTGTTTATGGTCATTCATTTCGCTTATAATTAAAATTTTGTTTACATTTACTTGTAGAAATGTCTCAAAACTGAAAAATGGTGCTTCAAATAATGGGAAGGTTAAAATAATTTTTTTTCCAGATCGATTACTTTATTTTTGACTTTACGTTTTTCTTATAATGTTAACTTCGCTTTACTTCTATCTGTATTTATTATTCATAAATAGATAATTTTTTGCTCTAGCTTTGAATTTTCATGTCTTATCTTTTGTTGCCTCGCTTGTCCGTATTTGAATACCAGTATTTCTGAAGAATAATTTAGCTGGGTCTTTATAACGTATTTATCCAAAATTACCTTTCACAAAGTGTTCAATCAAATTTTTCAGAAAAAATATTTTTTTTTTTTTATAAAAGTGGTATTCAAACAACAGATGCAGTGGAGAGCCAGCCACTGTTATCTTTCGTTTGAATTTTGTACTCATTTGCTTCAACGTTAGCAGTAGTTGTCGATTTGTAGTAGTTGCACTGTCCTTATCCTAATCTGTCTGTATAGCCATTGTGTGCAATTGATGACCATAGTACTAAATCAAATCATATACAAGTAAATCATAGCATGGTCAAAAGGTGGTAGATTTGTTTCTACATTTTCTTCGTTATTCCATTCATCTGCATTCGAGTCGCCTTGAATTTATGTGGCTGTATCTTCTATGTCTCTGATTTCTGCAATTGTTACATTTTCAACGATATTCACGAAATCGTTAAAATTAATTATACACCCAGACACGGCTCTCCATTCTGCATCTAATGGAGCCTGATCTTTGGACGAATATCAATCATTGCAATATAATTCAGAATGAATCATCCTGCTTTATTGAAACAATTTTGTATGCATGTTTCAGTGACACTATCCCATAATGAACAGTTCTTGTTTATTGCATCAAATACGGACACATTTTATTTTTTTTACTGCAGTTTTCAGGTGCGTTCATAATTATATAAATACGTAGCACCTATAGTCGTCGTTCAGTCCGTCTGTCTGTACGTCCGTCTGTCTGTCCGTCTGTCTGTCTGTCCGTCTGTCTCTCCATCTGTCTCTCCTGTCTTGCGACCGAAGAATTAATGCGGAAGGTTGAGGAAATGGTTAGAGCTGACATGCGAACAACAATAGATAACATAGAAACCATTTTGTCGCAATTCCGACTGGACGAGTACTTCGCTCTTCGTGAAGAACTTTTGAACGACCCTGCTCATCTTGTACAACTATTGAGTCATAAATTTGAAATTAACATCTTATAGTCGGATTATGCTGCTACCTATTGGCATATTTGGAATCAATTTACTACTATTTTCCGGCCTCATCATTTTGTTTCTGACTTTCCCTCGTAATATATTTAATGAATATAAATATCAAAGAATGCTTACATTGAAAAATTCGAAATTAACATCTTATGTATGGATTATGCTGCTACCTATTGGCATATTTGGAATCAATTTACTACTAATTTCCGACCTCTCATATCATTTTGTTACTGACTCTCCCTCGTAATATATTTAATGAATATAGATATCAAAGAATGCTTGCATTGAATAATTCGAAATTAACATCTTATAGTTGGATTATGCTGCTACCTATTGGTATATTTGGAATCAATTTACTACTAATTTCCGACATCTCATATCATTTTGTTACTGACTTTCCCTCATAATATATTTAAAATATAAATATCAAAGAATGCTTGCATTGAAAAATTCGAAATTAACATCTTATAGTTGGATTATGCTGCTACCTATTGCCATATTTGGAATCAATTTACTACTAATTTCCGACATCGCATATCATTTTGTTACTGACTTTCCCTCGTAATATATTTAATGAATATAAATATCAAAAAATGCTTGCATTGAAAAATGCATGTTCAGGTGTTTTGATTTATGTTTAGAAAAACAAGCATATCCATTTATTCAAAGAGAAATGAATCTTTTAAATCACATTCCTGTAAATTACTCCTATTTCTTGTTCGTATAATAAATCTTTTATATGAAAGGCCGCAAGGTATCTGGTACTCTGATAGCTTGAGTAAAACAAAAGGTTAAGTGACTTTATGTTCATTACGTTTCATGCTGCATTTACATATATCTGCGTTTTTGCATAAATATATTTAACTCGTAGTTGTTTTGATAAGTAATTCTGAATACAAAGGGGATAAACTCAGATTAAATCTGAAAAAAAATAAGAATGTACAGTTGATTAATTTTCATAAATCAAATATTTATGATTTGTGAAAAATCTTATTCAATTTTTTGGAAACTGCTAGCCAAAATTTGAAATTACAAATAAAAACAAATACAAAACAATTATTGTTAGTTTATTATTTACCAATATTTAATTTGTGTGCGCTATTTATTTAAATCTGATTTATTTTCAAAATCTGACCCCATTCCATACCCTGTTGGCATGCTTCCCTTAGCTGCTTAAATTAACATATGCTAATTCACCAACATAAACACAACACAGATATACCTACAGTATACTACTTGAGTATAAAATGTAATTTAAACACTTTTTTCTAAAAATAGCAAACAATAGTTTTTAGTGCATTACTATCAATAACTGACAGATATTAATAACGAAACTAGTAAAATACAAATGTTTTTGAATCTATGAAACTATAACCTAATGAAGAAATTCAGTACATAATTACATGTTCCGAAATGTGCACGATTTATGTTTAGAGACATTCGAAATCAGTGTTGTTTTGAGATATAAACAGGCATTTTAAAAAATAGATTTTTGCGTGCACTGATTTCCAAAACATTATTCGTTGAAATTTATTTAGTGTATTAATCAGCTTTCTTAAACTACAGTTTCGGTTTTTAGGATGCTCTTTATTTTTATTTATTTATTTATTTATTTTTTTTACTGGATTAATCAGTTTTCTGAAACTACAGTTTCAGTTTTTAGGATGCTCTTTATTACCGGATGAACATTTGAAACTGCTTTATTAAATTTATGCATCCAACACTAACAAATATTACAGATTTTAATATTAATGCTAATGCTGCATATTTATCAGATTTGTCGGTAAAACAGGTTTGTTAAACATGAAAATATTTACATGGGAATTAAATGAACATTAAAAACAATATTCTGTTTTCACAATACTGATTAATGGGCTATGCGAAAATACTCGGATAGGCTTCCGAAAAACAATGGCAACAAAACAAACTTCGTTTTTACAAAGGTTTCTTTAAATCATTTTTTTTTTTTTTGTTTTCTGCAGAAAAAGGAAATTTTTACAATAGTAGGTAAATCGGGAGAGGTCATTGTACTTTTTTTGTTTTAGTTTAAACTATATTTTATTAATAATTAGAATTAAATGCTGACCTTTCAGCTCTTTAAGTTTCAATTTAAATTTAGAAAAATTTTCAAAAGGAGCAAATGTTACAACATTCTCTTGTTTCAATTTAATGTATAGAAAGGATTTTTATTTTTACCGCAATCATTTTTCGCGTGACAGTATTGACAATTTATTATAATTCTGAGCTCAAAATAACAACTAGACACTTCAAATAGTAATTTTCATTTAATGTAATTGACAAAAATTTGTCATTAAATACATTGAAGGGAATCATTATGGAGATCTGCCATATATACAGGGTGCAATATGTTATCTATCGCTGACCTTTCATTTCTCAATCGTTGGACATAGACATATAGTTCCACTTGCAAAAACCTTTCAAATGAGGTAAATATGCATGTTGTGACATCATTTAAAGTAAAAAATATATTTTATAAAAACTACGAAATCTAACGTTTTTTGGTCCTCCAGTCCCTATAGGTATATTATTAAAAGTTTACACATATCATAACAGATATAATACAGAAAGTTTGACATTTGTACAACAAAAAATGACACAGTTATTAAATTTCAAAGTCTGAGATTTTTGCACATGATTTTGTCTTTCATTGAGGGATCAGTTAAAAGATGAATTAAAGAATTTCGAGATCAAAATCAAAGTGCAATGTCCTTTTTACGGCAAAACCACCTTTATCCGGCATTGCCAAATCGGGGTATTACCAAAAGGATTATTTCCTCTAAAAATTTCACGTGACTTTGAGGGATTGTATACAAAGCGAAGAATGAAATATTGAAATTTAACAGAAAATTAATTAGCAATTTATTATAATATCAGAAAACGGTCTACCATAAAAAAGTGTACATCAAACATCGCAATCTACTAGAGTTCCTGCTCAAAGTGCTCTCCATTGGTAGCAATGCACAATTGAATGCCTGACAGTACTGATTCCTGGACACGTTAGAACATAGTAGTTATTGACGGTACAAGTAGACGGGAAGGTGTACTGTTCGAGTGACACCGGAAGAGGTCCTGGCATACGGCACAAATAATATCATAACTGAGCACGGCAGAAATAAGCGAGGCGTATGGTCAGCATTTTCTGGCATTTGTTATGTGCACATGATGCGCATACATACCATCCGACACTGGTGCAAGCATTGATGCTGGATGCCCATGCACGAAGATTTGGTTATTGTAATTTCATGCTCAACACATTAGAGGAAAATCCGTCGTTTCTTTGTCACACTCTGTGGACAGATGAGTCAATGTTTACAAGAGGTGGCATAATGAACGTACACAATGTGCATTACTGGTCTCTGGAAAACACCCACGTCGCCCGCACAGTAAGACACGTGTGGTACGTTATATGGGGAACCCAGATTGTTGGACCCATCTTCTACGGTGGAAACTTAACGGGCGATTGTTATCTGCATCTGCTACAAAACACGGTACGTTATTGGTATGAAGACTTACTCCCCCGGCATGCATGCCGGATGTGGTTTCAACATGATGGGGGTCCTCTCCGAATAAAACATCAAACGTCCGGGCGTATCTGGCCACCGAGTTTGGTTAACAGTTCGCTGGATATGGTGGTCCGGTAGTGTGGCCACCTCGTTCGCTGGACTTCACTCCCATGGATTTCTACCTCTGGAGTTACATCAAGGCATATGTCTATGTGACTTAGGCTACGTCTCTGGTTTATCTGAAGCACAGCGCATCATCCTTGATTGTCGCACAGTTTGC
Organism: Maratus speciosus; assembly: GCA_963932465.1. Taxonomy (NCBI): domain Eukaryota; kingdom Metazoa; phylum Arthropoda; class Arachnida; order Araneae; family Salticidae; genus Maratus; species Maratus speciosus. The sequence goes on from OZ010789.1 coordinate 70,069,796, forward strand.
ACACCTACTATGTTCTAACGTGTCAAGGACTCAGTACTGTCACGAGTTCAATTATGCATTGCCACCAATGGAGAACACTTTGAGCAGAATCTCTAGTAGATTACGGCATTTGATGTATTCTTTTTTATAGTAGTCCGTTTTCTGATATTATAAAAAAATTATATTTATTTTTCTGTTTATTTTCAATATTTCATTCGCTTTGTATCGACCCCTAAAATTCAGGTCAAATTTTTAGATGAAATAATCCTCTTTGGTGATACCGCGATTTAGAAATACCGGCTACAGGTAGTTTTGCCATAAAAATGACATTCCACCTTGTTTTTGATCTCGAATTACTTTAATTTATCTTTTAACTGATCCCTCAATGAAAAACAAAACCATGTGCAGAAATCTCAAACTTTGAAATTTAATAATTGTGTCAATTTTTTGTGTTATATCTGTTATGATATATGTAATCGTTTACTAAATATAACTATAGGGACTGAAGGACCGTATAAAAAGTTAGTTTTCATAATTTTTGTAAAATTGATTTTTTACTTTAAATAATACCACAACATGAATATTTACCTCATTTGAAACATTTTTGTAAGTAGAACTATATGTCTACGACCAACGGTTGAGAAGTTAAAGTCGGCGATAGATAACGTATTGCACCCTGTATAATAAAAGAAAATTTCGCTCTGTGTGTTGATTTGTATCCCTGTCTGTCTACGATGGCTAGCGAAATCCAGCGTAACTGTAAGTCTCGCAATTTCGATAGGGTAGACAAACGGAGGCCCTGATGTACCAGAGATACATATTATAATTTTCTTTTATAATTAAAATGTATTTTAATTAAAAATCACAACGTACTCTTATTAAAAATTCATGTCTTTGCAGTACATGGCACTGATCTAAAAAAAGTCGGCCCCATCATTGGCCGAGAGGATCTGCTCTCGAAGCTGGTAGACGGGAGGTGCTGGGTTCTATCCCAATTACGCCCATCGACCTAATCGTTCGGAATTTTCCTGGTTTTCTTCGAATCTTGGTTTTCCAAGCGTAAATACGGGTTAGGTTCCCTTAGAATTATATCTTATTAGAATTATATAGCCCTTTGGGCCTATATCCCTCGTGCTGATATTTGTTCGTCATAAACACAACCAACTAAAAAAAAAAATCAATATTGGAAGAATATTCACATTAAGTTGGAAGTATTTACCGTGAAATTAGAAAGTAAATCTTTGCAAATATTGCTCAAGTATGTTAAAAATATAATTTGGTAAAAAATATTTTGAAATTTCTTTATTGCAACGCATATCCCTTAACACAAGAAATCAACGACTGTTAGTCGTTTTTGTAAACGTTGATTTTTTATAGAATAAACCAATAACTTAGACATTTAAAAGTAGATTCTTGTAAGTTACATTTTCCTAAATGTTAAAAAATCATGGATTTCATAAGCGCGCTACATACTGCATTCCATTCAAGTGACCAAAAATATTTTGTTATTTACAGGTAAATGTTGTGGAATTATCACTTATATTGATATTCCTATACAGGGTGATTCAGAAATATTTGCCAAAATGTTAAAGGCAGGTACCTAGAAAAGCATATTTAGCATAGGAATATGGGTTCAGAAATACAGCGATGAGGCTGTATATGACGCTGTTATGTTCGGTGGTGTCATTCCCTCACAGATTTGGAGCAACATGCATTGTTACATCAATGCGGAGCTTATTGACATGAATTTTATGTATGGGGCTAAGTCAGGAAATGGTTCACACCCAACGCACGTCCAACAGCTGTTGAGCTTGTCGAAGGACTATGCTCAACTTTGCGTAATACTGCTTCTTCCACTGCAGGAAATCTGCGATATATTAAAGTTCCCTTATCAAGCCTGGAATAATAAAATGATTCACTCGCGCACAAATCCTAATGAAGACTCTTAAATGTTCGGGGATCCGGCAGAATCCTATCCAAGAATCGTTCAATCGAAATCATTTGAGCAGCCAATCCCTCAACAAAGCGAATTCTTCCACCGCATTCGTCAGCGTCCTTTACCATTGCCATCTCAATACTTAAGGACTCCTGACTGGTTTCGTGACGTACCAAATGAAGATTAAAGAATACAACTGTGTAGTGATGTTTTCTCCGCAAAATTCAGCCAAAAACTTACTACTAGGTACTAGCACGATAGGATTATTTATTTATTTAAGGAAGCAGATTACATTTCGAAGAACAAATTATATAAAAGCAGAAAGCTATTTTTATAAACAGCTAGTCCTTTTTTTAATTCTGAAGTTTATGTCGTTAAATTGTCTAAAAGATAAATGCAGATTTTTTTTTTTTTTTTTTTTTTTTTTTAAGAAATTGTATGTATATTCTTATGTGGTAATATTAATTTTTTATGTAACACAAACTTTAAACAAAAAAGTAAAACTGACAACATATATATAAGAAATGCTGAAATGATATTAGTAACATTTTGGTACACGAAATATTTATTTTGGCCACTTCGTAAGAGCCTTGTGTGGATTAAAGTATTTTTCTTTCTTTTTTTTTTTTTGTTTCTTTTCCTTTTAAGAAGAATGGAGATAGTAAAAAAAAAATTGCAAAAAAGGAAAGCATAACCTCTGGAAAAATAGATGAAATTGGATCCAGTTTAATTAAATTATTTTTGAACTTCTAAATATAACATTTTTGTTATTTTTAGAAAACAGTAAATACAATTTTTGAGTCATTATTTTAGATATACTTCCAAACCATTATCTCGTAATTAAAAAAAAAAAATCACACTAATTTTGGATCAGAGGCATATTTTATCTCAAGAGAGGGATCTTCATCCTCCTTTGACATTTTGAATTAAACTAAAATAATTGGGCTCATTTTCAATTATTTAAAGTATATTTAAAATGTATAACAGTTTTTGTAACTATCTTTGGTTCCATGGTGGGGGAAGGGGGGGGAGAAAGAATAGTGAAGTATAATTTATTTTGAAATTGATAATGGATATACTATGGAAAACAACTTTACAATAAGCAATAAAATATCATTTTCTAATTACCCCACTGAAAAAAGGGTTATGTGTTTCACGCGTATCTGTGCATGTGGATTTCTTTATACCCTCGAAACATCCCAACGGCTCGATGGATTTTAATGAATGAGGTCTCTATCAATTCCTTTTAATGGCCAGATGGTTATAGGCTAGGTTTTGTTTTTATAAAATTTAAAATGGTTGCCGTAAAGTACAAAATGGCGGTAGAGACGAAAAAAATATTTACGCACCCTATTGAGTGGCATATCATTGGATAGGTCTTTCAAAATGAAGACGATATTTCATTGACTATTTTACAGTCAGAAGCTCTGTTTAAATACAAAACAACCTGGAAGTTGTGCATGCATTGTGGTTCTCTAGCTTTACTGCAACTCTAACTATCATTGACATCTATAGACCTAATCAAAACAGTCTTTATAGATAGGAACTAACAATTAAACACAACTTAAAAGTCATCAATACAAGTAAATAAAAAAAATAGGTAATTAATATAAACAAGCAATATAAAAATATATTTTAAGTCAATTTCCTACTTAGGTCAATAATAGAACTTTTTTTCTCCCATTCTTCTTTCCTGTTGAGTGGCGCTTAAAATGCCTTGATCAAGAAGATGGCTCTCTCTGTCTTAAACTACCTTGATCAAGAAGAGGGCTCTCTCGATTATTGGAAATTAATTAATTTAATTTAAGTAATGAATTAATATTTTAAAGAAAAACTGGACTAACATCAAGTGTCATCCACTACAAGTTTAAAAAAATTTATTTGAGCTTGATTGGATGAATAATAAGTATTTTATTGACGATTGAAAATTTGAACAAGATATATATAGCGAGAGTGTGAGCTAATATTAGGAATTGAAAGAAAAAGTAGTTTCACATTCAGGAGAAATAATTAATTACTTCGCTTTTTACTCAGTCGGGTCTTTTGATTTTTTAAATTTAATAGTTTATTTTGAAATATTTTTTTAAAAGATGTCACTTTTATTTCACTCCACTCATAAATACAGTTTGCCGATTCACGACAATATAATTTGCCTACAATTTCCACAAAAGTCCTCGTGGTACACTTCACTTTGGATTATTTTTCCGATTTAGTTTGATTAACCTATTTGCTCGTGAAATTATGAATTTTTAATTATAAGTGGCGATATAAGAAAAGGAAAACGCCTCAGTGTTGCATGATACCGGAATGCAAAAGTAATTACATTAATAATTCAAATCCACGATATTTAGATTTCCTAGATCAAAAATAATTAGAAAATACCTGGCTACATGGAATTCGAAGAAAATATTATAAAGTGATTAATTCATCAAAGGTAAGATCCTTATGGTATTCTTACAATTTTTATTTATGATGAAATTTTCGGATTTATTTCTAGTAGTATTTTTTTCATAGTAATATCTCCTTATTTTAGACATTCTCGTCTAAACTGTTTCTTGATTTCATCTAATGAGAGAAAAAAAAATCCCGCATTGTCTAATCAAATCGGTTCACCAGTGTCAAATGACATCTCTTAGATTTTTATTTATGATTATTTTATTTGTAATTTTTTAAACTAATAAGCATGAAAATAAACATTTAATGTATTAAAAAGGATCGGTGATAATTTTATTTAAAAAAAAATACAAATAAAAGTTCTTTCTAATTTTTGTTATCGAACTTTTTTGAAGTACTTCTTTATCATTTTCCCTGATAGCACAATCATTTAAGAATATATTGCAGCGAATAAAAATACAAAAATTGTTTACAAAATACACGAATATTTAAGTCTTTTATCTGAAAATTTTGAAATTACATGAAAGAACAAACAAGTCTAGCTGTATACTTAAATTTTTAGAATTAAGTTATTTGTAACTAATAAATATTTTTTCTTTTTAATAAAAGAAAAAAAAATCTAATTTATTATTCAACATTTATTTTAAACTATTTATACCGATGTCAAAAGTTGTTAAAGGATCTTTATTTTAGCAAATTTTATTAATCCTTTTTAAAATGAATTTATACGTTATTAAACCTATCCTTTTTAATCCATTGAATGTTTATTTCCATGCTTATTAGTTTTAAAATTACAAATAAAATAGTCCTAAAAGAAATTTTATATTCGTATAAACAATGATATAAAATAAAATAATTCATTATTACTATTCGTAATTATTTTTTAATTCGTTTTATATTTGAAATTTATTTTGACAATTAAGGCTGTTTGTAAACCTAAAGGACCTACTTTCTGATAAATATAAAGAATCATTTTTATTCTTAAATACATAAAACAATTTCATATAAATTTTACAAAATAAAAAAAATAATAAATAAATAAATAAATAGTAACAACTAAGAAAACTTTTAATGATTAAAAACAAACAAACAAACAAAAAAAAAAACAGAGATTAAAAGAAAAAAAAGGTTAAGTAATACAAATATTTTTTTTTAAACTATGTTCATATAAACAATGATAGGTATAAAGTAAAATACTTCATTATTACTATTCGTAATTATTTTTAATTCATTTTATATACATAGGTATAATTAGAATAGTCTTGAGTTCTTCATACAACGCTATTTCATAAATTTTAGATACTAATTAATAAGAGTTCAAAAATTAAAGTTTTGTCTAGATATATTGCAATTACAAAATTGTAATAATAATAATAATAATAATGTCATTGATCTTTAAATAACGCAAGGAAATGAATTCCATTTATCAATGCTTACACAAGAATACATAGCAATTATAATTTAAAATTTCTCAAAACAAACATTTAAATTGAAAACTAGAATAAATCATATAAATACAAAAGTTCTTAGACTTACAAAATACAGTAGTATTTAAGTCCTTCATTAAAAAAAATCTATAAATTATATGGAAGAGTAAATAACACTAGCAGTACAATTAAAATTTTAGAATGAAATTATTTGTAACTAACAAAATACTTTAAATACTTTTTTTAAGTATTAATAAGAAAATCTTTCATTTACTAACGAGTTTCTGAATTTTATTATTCAACTTTTTTAAAAACTATTTCTTCTGATGCCAAAAAGCACCTAATAATTTAATAATATTATTTGTAGTTTTTAAAATAAAACTATCAGCAATCCTTTCTAATACATTGAACGTTTATTTCCATGCTTATTAACTTTAAAAATTACAAATAAAATAACAATAAACCACAATCTTAAAAAGGTGTCTTTTGATACCAGTAGAAGTAATTTGAATAGTCATAAAAAATTCATTAGTTGAAATCAAGCTTTATACGAGAATGTCTGAAATCAGGAGAAATTACAATGGACAATAAACCTTGAAAATACATCAGAAAATTTCAACCTAAATAAAGATTGCAGAGATAACAATAAAATGAGAAACTTACCCTTGATGAATATTTGTCACTTGATATTATATTGTTGGAATTGCATGTGACCTTGTGTCCGGTAACCATACACTACTTCACAATTAAATAAATTAATTAAACTGAATCAAATTTCGCGAAAATAATTTTCAGCAAAGTGTACCACAGGGTGAGCTATACGCCATTTTACTGAGAACTGGTACTAGGGTGGGAAAATAGATATATTCAAGCTGGTCAAGCGAGTAATCTTCTTCAGTGACGTCAAAGAGGTTTCAGTTTCCCCACCTGTTTGGCATTGTGTATTGAGACGGTAATGCCTCTACTGCTCAACACTACATTTTCGCACCCACATTCCTATACAAAATCTGCTTATTTAGGCCCCCTCTACATGCCTTTCAATTTTTGACATATATTTCAGAAACACCCTGTATGTGCATGTGCAATGCATAAAAAAAGACATGCTTATTAACCTAAAAAATTGGAATATAATCATAAACGAACATTTTCAATTATCTCTTTCGAGTTACCTACGAGCACGAAAAGCGATCACTGTCTTTAGGAACTCAAGAAAGCAATATATTTTCGAGGTTTGAAGAGAAAATTAGTAAAATAAAGATAATTTTTGTTGCTACTGACCTATGAAAACATTAATCTGTAGATTTTTTATTGCACTATATCAATATTCTCAATTCGGAACTTACATTTTGGATATGTTATCCTCTCTCAAGTAAACAATTTCAAGTTCAGCCAAGTTGATTTACAGTCAAACATCATAAATTAAAAGCATTAAAATTAATATTTATAATTTTTATTTACACTTGCAAGTTATAATTCAGTTACGCTTCTGAAAATGTTTTACTGGTATTAGATATCATCCAAAAAACATATATCAATGGTTAAGAAAACTGATTTAAAATGTACACGGAAACATTTCTAAAAATCAACTATCACGAAATAAACAGTGCTTTTAAAACTTCGTCTCTCAAGAATGATAATATATTGGTTTTTATGTATTTTAAGATAAAGAAAGTTTTTCAGGAATCGTGGATAATTCGAAAGAGATTATTGTACATTTGCGTTCGTGGTTATATTAAAGTTTCACAGATTAAGAAATATTTGTCAATTTTTACGATAAAGAACTCTTTTCGGAATCGTGAATAATTCGAAAGAGATTATTGCACAGTTGGGTTCGTAATTATATTATAGTTTTTCAGATTAAGAAATATTAGTCACTTTTTAAAATATAGATAACCTCCGTGTTTTACTTAATTCTCTATAATTAGTGATTTATATTACAATTTAACATCTCTGCTGCCAATCAGATAATCATATTTATCTCTTGAAATGTTCATATAAAATATCTTTGATGAATTGAAATAAACGGTTCCTTGTGGTAACTCAAAAAAAAAAAAAATTAATAAATAGCTTGGTGAAGATTTTTGCTTGAAACAGAATACTCAAAGCTTTACAAGACCATTTTTTAAATAGGACAATTTATATTGATTGTGCCATTAAATACAAGGCCACTATCAAGATCCATCTAAATGCAAGAAAAGCTTAGACTGAGACATTTATGAAGAACTGATATGAAAAATCGTCTATCGTTATTATAAACGTTATAGTGAGTCCTTTATTGATTGAACGTATACCATTAATAACGTTTGATGTAGAAAAATGCTTTAAATTCTCATATTTTACAAATTTACTTTACTTTTTCGTCCTACAGAAAAATGCATTAAATTTTCATATTTCTATAGGATGAAAAAGTAAAATAAATTTCTAAAAAATTATAGAAAATTTAATTTTCTTGTTTTTCATATATATCTCGATCTCTACTTCGAAAAATTCTATATCCCAATTCTTTTTTACATACGATATATGATACACACGATTTTGTGTGACATACGATATAGAGATCGATATCTCGATCTCTAACTCGAAAACTTCTCTATCCCGATTTTATTATTTACATACGATATATGAAAAACAAGAAAATTAAATTTTCTGTAATTTTTTGAAATTTACTTTACTTTTACATCCTATAGAAATATAAAAATTTAATGCATTTTTCTACTGCACGAAAAAGTAAAGTAAATTTGTAAAATATGAACATTTAATGGATTTTTCTACACCAAACATTATTAATGGTATACATTCAATCAATAAAGGGCTCACTATAACGTTTATAATAACGATCGATGATTTTTCATATCAGCTCTTCATAAATGTCTCAATCTAAGCTTTTCTTGTTTACACATTTCAAATAAATGAGAGTTACGTTCAACTGCACTATTTAAATAAATAGTATTATATTGCTCCTTTATTTGTTATTGTAGGAATTAGATAAATCATCCATAAAGAGTTGCATAATAATGCTAGCTGTTAGTTTTTCTTTTTTCTTTCATGTCTAAAATTGTCAATCGATTTGTTATTCGAACAACTGAACTAGATACACCTTATACATTTATACTTATACCCGTTTTCATCAGGTAGTACTGTATCAAACAAGTCGGAAATTGTACGTCAAACGTGTGAAATGAGGTGCGTTCTTACTATAACTAGTTTTATAAATATTCAGATTTTAGTGCAATAGCTCCTGCACTCTAATGAAAAAATGCAGGAATACAAAATTTATTGCATATATATACATTAATTGAGTAACAAGGTAATAATAGGATCCCAATATTAAATATGACGTAATCACCATGGCAACCTAATCAATACCAAACATAGGATATAAGTGCATTAATTATGTATGATATGATTTAATAGAATGAAATTTTTTTTATTAATATCTTTTTAAGTTTTGACTCGATTTTCATAAAATTTGAAATGACTCGACAAAATTCTGCAACGATTCTTATATTAAATATCAAACCATTCGATTCGGGAATTGCTCTGCTATACGGACAGACGGACGTACCAGACAACGACTAAATGTGCTATGTATTTACATAGTTATGAATAGACCTAAAAATGAGGTATTCATACATGTATGTACGTGTTAAACAGTCATAATATAGTTACTTATGATTACCAAGTATTATAACCACAAACATGCATGAATACCCTATTTTTGATACAATAATGTCTGAAAAAATCGATATACGCGCAAATGTATAATGTAATAAAGGCGTTAAAAAAACAACTTTTGAAAATAAGTAAATAGAATGCTAAATTCATATTTAAAAAGTTAAACTTAAATTTACACTATGTGCAAATTACTTAAAAGATGAAAAATATATCAAACGTGTTAAATTACTTTAATATCCTTAGTACTTTCAACTATACACATAACCTTCGTCAAATAATACAAAAATACAAGCGTCTTATTTGCATATTTCACGTAGTTGGGGTCGAAAGGTGTGAAAGTCAAAGTTTTATCCTACAACATACCCAGAATTTCGCTCAGTTTGTTTAGAGTCATAAAATACTTAATATTCTACTTCCCTCTATATCTATCTTTTTATTTTCTCAATGTTTTCCTGATCTAAAAAATTCACTTTCACATTCACTCCTTTTGACACCAACTACGTGAAATTTGAAAATAAGACGCTTGTATTTTTGTATTATCTGACGAAGACTATGTGTATAATTTAAAATACCAAAGATATTAAAGTAACTTAACACCTTTTTTATATATTTTTGATCGTTTAAGAAATTTGCATAAAGTGTAATTTTAAGTTTAAAATAACTTTTGTTTCTTATTTATTTGAATAGTCATACATTTTTAAATACTTTATACAACATTCAATGATTCATGACAAATTTTATGTATTAAAATATGCCTTACCATTTCCTTGTTATTTATTTCTATTTCGCTTACGTTATAAATCAAGGTATATAGAAAAATCACTTTGTAAATAACATCTTCCTGTTACTATATTTCATGTAAGATATATATCATGAAGTTTCTTAGAAAAGTTTCAAATATAAATATGGAAATCTTTGAAGATTTATTTTTCAAAGATATAACTGGCATGTAAATGTGCATTGGCCTAGATTTCATAAAGGTATATAAACCGAGTTTTTATAAAATAAATCTGATACTTGAATAACATTTACTTTAGAATACATATAATGCAGGAGAATTCTGAATAACATGACGAGTACGTAGTTTAGTGAATGCAAAATATTTTTCATTCAATAGATTGAATAAAATATACTTTCCATTTTTAGGAGGAGAAATTTATTTTCTGACTTTATTTATACACTAGTTAAATTTGAAATATTTAAAAAAACAAAACAAAAAACAGTTCACCTTTTACATTGCAGAATGCATTGCCTTAATCGAAATTTAAGATGGACTGTATATATACATATAAAACTTAAAGCAGATATACAAACAATTAACGTTCTAGATTAACTTTGTCACAATTGTTCGAATTGTCAAATAAACCATATCAGATGTAAATTTCCAATTGTTCGAAAAATGTCCGGACCAGGATTCGAAACAGGGATCTCTTGGCTGAAGCCGCCAGTGCTCTGCCATGTATTCCGGACTAATCTGGTGGTACTTTTTCATATAGCTAACCTTATTGATTATAACATATGGTCTGAAATCTGGTTCAGCTCAACAAAACTAAGAGATCTCTAGTTCAAATCCTGGTATCGACATATTTCGCCCAGTTGGAAATTTACATCTGAAATTAACATTCTGTTTAACGGCTTACTAATTACCGCTTTCTTTTTTGAATAATATGTTCGGTAATTTTTATTGTTGTTATTTTATAAATTACATTTCACTGGTTTTTTAATCGTCCTCTGTCTTTCTTGAAATACCTACAAAACAACGCTATTTTATTTACATTTTTTTATTAACAAATTGAGTAACTTGACAGTGATGTTAACGATTTTCTATTCTCCATTCCCGTTTCTCTTGCTTTCGTCACTTTCATTTCTCGCCTGTTCAATCACCTGCGATTAGATCTGAAACAACCCTTAGTTTCTATATTTAAAATAATTATTTTATTTTTAACCCTTAACCGGAAACGTACGTATGTGAGATTTTTGCGTCTACATATCTGTCCTTAATATTTTCTCTCTCCGACATTCCAAACTTATTTTTTAAGCTGTTATATTAAAAAATCGGTACTGTTAATGCATTACTATTAAAAATTAAATGTTTAAGTTCACTATTTGATAAATTATTAAGCGTTCTGTTTTCGCACGGAATTTTCACATTTCCGATTAAAGGTTAATACCAGAGATTCACCATCTCAGCTGGTTAGTTTTGACCAAATGAGCAGCAAATTAAACTAACTTTGAGTTGAGGACCTCATTGAACAATCATCGGCGGCGTACACTAATCGGACAATGCCCACTTGGTTGTCAAATTAAGATAACCTTGAATTATTGGGATTTTTTAGATCAGATTAAAATCAGCACCATCTTTCACGTTTCTATAGGAACCAATTTGGTAGGTTTACAAATGAAATTTAACTACTGCAGTAAAAAAATTTAACCTGATCTTGGCATACACAATAACTTTAACAAGAGAGTTGCAGACAGCAATATACACTTACAGCAATAAATTCACAATAATATTTTCATCAGTAAAATCCACTCCGTGCAAATGACACATGTGAATACGGCATTAACATAGTTTTAACTATACAAGAGTTTAAATAATGGTTAAAACACTTCAATGAAACACTGCAATCAAAACGGTCCTAACCAGTAACTGACGCTTCAGCAAAAATATAACTCAAAGAGCATTTTCTTATAAACTTCTGCAAAACAATGCTATCTTGGTGTAACATATTTATCTTAACTGTCATAACTTATGTTTCAGTTATTTGTTTTTTTCAAAATAGGGATTTTTTAAGTTACTCGAGCTTATGACCATATTAATAAAAATAATTCATTTTTAGTAACAAAAAAATTCATAATTTTTTTTTAAAGCAAGACTAATTTTTTAACGTATCTCTACTATACTAAAATTATATTATTCAAAAATGAAAATAAGAATAAAATAGATTTAAAAATTGAAATATTGTTTTGAAATAGAAAGAATCGGTAAGGTATCAGTTACTGAGTATTTCAACATTTATTTTGTTTAGAACATCGTTTCAAAAATGAATCTAATTCAAGACTTTTATTTGCTCATTTTTTAATACTGCTTATAAAAATGCATTTATTCAATATTTTTTTATTCACCTTTAAAAAAATATTCCGTTGTTTTAACTTCTGCCAAGTAAAAAATCCATGAAAAGTTCTGAAAGATGGTGATTCAAAATAGTATTTGGAATTCCATTCCAAATGAAATTCTTAGGAATTCATTAGAGGTTTTAAAACTTATTTGAAAGATTTTGCCTTTATTTCACGCTTAATTTACCAAACCTTTAAATAATTGCCAACATGTTTTAAAAGTTTTCTATTTGCATGTAAATTATTTCGCAAGAATTTTCACTTGAAGCATTTCTAATGCTCTATACATTTATCTATTTATCTCTTTCTATACATTTCAAATATCTTATTCTAACCCACTGACATGGATGAAAGTGAAATAAATGGAAATCAATAAAGAAGAAACCACATGGAACATTCTAGAAGCGGAAATGAAACTGTGCTTTCGCATATATTTCTACGTTCTAAAGATGTTCAGATAGTAATTAATTAACTATATGTGTGGGAAGAAAATAGTCTGTGTTTAGACAAAAATTAATATTTATTAAATCTGACACAGACATCACTCTACAAAAAATTCTTATATGCTTTTTCAATTGTAAATTAACTTTTATTTTACTTCAACCCATAACTGCTGTTAATGATCTCACAGACCGTTGTTTATTTTAAATTTTTTCATTTCATCTACAGATAATAGTGAAAGTTTTGTTTTTTGGGGGGTTCTTAGTAATGTCACTAGAGATTTCTGAATTTTAATTAAAAGTTTCTGTTCAAAGTTTAGTACAGAAACCGTATCCCATGCATTAATAGAGTAATTTATTAGTATTTCGATCAAAATATCTCAGAGACCGCTTAAAATTTTTATCAAAATTATGCTGTGCATAAAGTTTAGTACAGAAAACGTATCATATGAGTTATTACATATATTTTATTAATTATTATTACATTAATTTTATTATTATTATTCTACCAAAAGATCTCAGAGACCGCTTAATTTTTATTTAAAATTGTTCTGTGCATAAATTTTAATACAGAAACCGTATCCCAAAAGTTAACTTAAAATTAACTTTATCCTTAATTAACTTAAAAATTAACTTTATCCCAAAAGTTAATAAGCACTTTTATTAATATTTCGATCTACAGATCACATAGACCGCATACTACATTTATGAAAATTCTCCTGTGCATAAATTTAGTACATAAATAGACTTTACAGAATACAGTGTCGGTCAAAAGTTTCCGGCCAGTTAGTTTCTTTTATTTGTTTGCCAGAACGTTTCAGCGAAGAAGAAGCGCAATTGCACCAAAAGTTAGGAATATGCAAATGACATCAGACCACGGGATCATTTTGATTGGATACTCAAGACACTAGAAGCAAAGGGGAGATTTTCGAAATTCGCGTATGCAAAACATTACGGTCATTAGTCATTCGTTTGTTTTTGCTATCGGTAAAGTGTTTTTGGACTATGTTTAATAATTAATCAACGTGAATAACGTAGTAGAAATTTAAAATGAGAGAAGTTCAACAATTATTGTTCGTAAACGAGTGATTTGTTTGCCGCTAAAGGGCCAATCCTTTCGTGAGATTGTGGCAAAGTTATCGATCAGAAAATCTACTGGGAACCATATATTTATTTTAGATATAAAGATGGTTAAGGCTTTCAGGACTTACCACGGTCCGGGAAGCCCCGCAAAATGACTATTCCTGCGGGCAGAAATATCAGAAGAAAAGCATTTCATGACCCGCATAAAAATGCCGCTGCAATATCCCACGATTATCGGAGTGAAAATATTGCTGCAATAAGTCGGTCTATCGTGTCACGATGCTTATGTTTGTCAGACTTTATGGAAGAGTCAGTGTTAAAAAAACTTTTCATAAATAAAAAATAATTAACGGGCCCGACTGACGTTTGCCAAGGAACACAAAGACTATTCAAGTGAAAACTGGAAAAAAGTACTATATTATGATGAATCGAAGTTCAATCTTTTTGTTAGTGATGGCAGACACTACGTCCGATGACCTAAACCAAAAGATATGATTCTAGATATGTTATACCTACAATGAAGCATCAAGGACACGTTATGCTGGTGAAGGCATTTCTGGAAAAAGTGTATGTTCGTTAGTTGAAATCCGAGGAGAGATGAATGTTGCAATGTATAAGGATATCGTGCAAGGTAATTTGCTGCGTTATTGGAGAAACAAATTTTGTTCTCAACTATTTGTTTCAACATGCTAACAATACAAAGCATATATGAAAGCTCGTCAAGCAGTGACTTTAGCACAAAACATTTCCGCCTTCGAAATGTCCAGCCCAATCATCCGATCTGAATCCAATAGAAAATTTTTTGAATGAACTTGGCAAAAGTGTGCGGAATTATAAATATTCCAATTCAACAGAATTTTTCCAAAATTTACAATAAGAGTGGAAGAAACTTATTATAGACGATCTTCAACCGTTCATTGAATCGATGCCACGTCGCACAGTGGTCCCAAATCGCGATTATGTGGCCACGAATCAAAAATCGAAGTTTCGTATTTCGAAATGAAATAAATTCCACAGTATTTAGAAATATCTGAAGATTTATATTCTTTAGTATATTGTTTTTACAAGCTCCCATGAATTCGCATTGCTTATGTGAAGTTAGGAGTTTTGAGCGTATTCTGCTGTTGCGTGAAATTCAGGCAAATTCGCTGCATTCACACACTAACTAAGACCTTTTCGGATAGTTTGTTGTTTTTTCTTTGCACTTCTCTGAATCACCATTAAATTACCTGTTTATTTTGATTTTTCGATTGTAAAAATATCAAAAATTTCAAAAAGAGGAATTAAAAAGAAAAAAAAATACATAGTTTTAAGGAATTTCCGTACATAAAAAAAGTCCTTCCGAATTCTTCGGACTTTTATAGTACAAAATGTAGAATGAACCTTCTAAAATCATATCTCAAAAGATTTATTGCGACTTTTTGCGACTTTGTGAAAACCAGTAGTTTAAAGTTGGACATTGGATATTGCCAGTATTAGTCCAAAATCAGTAATCGGGTTTCAAGTCAATCTAATTTTCGCACCGCCCCAACATTGTCAATGTTTGTATAATGCAAGATTCTAATAATCATAACACTGTCAATTTTATTTTTTTAATTCGCGGGGAGGGGGGGGCTTAAGAGTTGGATATTTATACATATATATATTAAATTCTACCAAAAGGCACGTATGGGAAATTCAATCAACTTGAATCATTCAAAACATCATTCAGTGTTTTAAATTTCCTGATTATTTGAATATATATGTTACATACTTGCAAATAAATTTTATGAAATATATTTTTTAATTTTCATGTATCGTCATGTGAATCTATTGTAAAAAAAATATATTAACGGTATTTTTTTTCAGTTTATTACACGAATGTTAATTTAATTTTATTAATTTATACGCATATTTAAATTTTAATGAATACTTTAAACTATAACCTTATACTGTAAGCACTTATTTATATGGATTTCCATGTGGAATTATATGTACAGTCCACCCTTTGCGCTTTTACTATTCTAGAGAAATGTGTTGACCTGAAACTCGATAAGCGTGTAGAAGTATAATCCCACATTGCGTAGTAAATGGACTCCCATTTCACACCCCCGCTACCCCTATCTCTGATGTTCCCCCTCTTCCTGTAGAAGGGGAGAGCTTCCTACACATTCTCTGAAGAAAACCAAAGAACGTCTGTAATTTCTTTTAGAAAACATTAAGAAACTTCAAGAAGCGGAAACTCCAAATATATTAAGAAAATAAAATAGGTAATTATTTATTTAATATTACCATAAGAAAGTAACAAAGGCAGATTCTTCATTTTTTTATTGAAATTTCAAAGGTATTATTCTCTCTGTAATAGAGAGAGACAAAAGAAGGGTGAGCGAAAGTAGCTTGAAAGTAATCTAATTAATGAATTAAATGATTTTATTATTAATTCATAGTAAATAGATGTCGAAAACTTAAAATATAGTAATAATATTTTCAAATTTTCCTTCCTACAGGGGAAAATGGAAAAGGGGGAGATTTCACGTGTATGTGTGTGGGGGCAGGGGGCAAAATTTTGCTGATTGATTATTTATGTATTTTATTGATTGCTTATACTCTCTATTGTTACTTTGCAATAACATTAAAAAGAGAAAAAAATTAAGATTTTAGCCTGTATATTTTCAGGAAGGGAGGAAGAGGGTTGGTTAAAATTTCAGAGGAGAAAGAATTAGATGATTTGGATAAAAAAAGTGAAAATATTCACCATAATAAAAAGTAGAAAATTCTCATTAGTGTAAAAGAAATCTTGCAAAAAAAATAAAAATAAAATTCAATACAAACTTGCCCCCGTCTATTGCGCCCCCCCCCCAATATCATCCCCCGGAACCCCAATTACATTTAGTTTAAATTCAGAATGTAATATCGTGTAGAATGTTATAAAATTAAAAATGAATCATATGATTTTTGTCCACTTGATCGCGATTTGGGACCACTGTGCCTCGCTGCGCCGCAGTACTTATTGCTAAAGGTATAACGATAAAATAATAATTGTAAATGTTGTTGACTATAGCTATTCTCTACTATTATAACACCGTTTTTCTGCCAAGATGCCGGAAATGCTTGAGAACGTGCGTTTTTCTTTGCAATTAATTTTGTCAATTAAATTTATTGATATTTATTTGTTATTCCATAAATAAGGTCCTATAAATTATGTGAATAAAATGTATACGTATTACTTTGAGATTCATCTCCATATGGGTATACTTACAAATTATTGAAAATATTTATGCTCGCTAAAACCTTTTGACCACCATTATACATGTACATAACATATAACATGGGGTACGATACAGAAACCGTTCCCCATGAGTTAATAGAGACTTTTATTAATATTTCGATAAAAAAAATCTCAAAGATCGCTTAAAAATTTAATTAAAATTGTCCTGCTTATAAAGTTTAGTGCAGAGACCGTATCCCATAAGTTCATTGAGACTTTTATTAATATTTCGATCAAATGATCTCAGAGACCACTTAAAAGTTTCATTTAATTTGTCCTGTCCATAAACTTTTCTACAGAAGCTGTACCCCATGATGTAATAGGCTATTTCATTAATATTTCTATCAAGCGATCACACAAACCGCTTAAGATATTAATTAAAATTGTTCCGCGCATAAAATTTAGAATAGACTTTTTCATAGAAAATGTAACATTTTTTCGTCAATGTTGCAAAATTTTCAAAAGCCGTAACAATAATTTATTTCTTTTTAGTTGAAATATTTTCAAGTGAAATATTAAATTGAATTAGTTTATTTTTTAAGAATTAAAAAGGTGAATATGGCCTCATAGTGGAAAAAAAGGGTATTTTCAGAATTCGTTATTGCTTTGGTCAAGTTTATGTTTTAGGAAAAAGTTTCAAAAGATAGCTATTTTTACGCAGGTAGCGAATTTAGTGAGGAATTACATACCTTAAATTTTAAAATGTTTTTTTTTTTTTTCGAGATGAGAACTATTTATACCCCACGTTAAACTTAGGTAATAATTTTCTGATGTGTTTACGCCACCCCTTGGGAGAGATTAAGGTAACAAAATTTAAATAAAACTTTTATTTTTTTATTTTTTACTGTATGACAGCTATAATATTGTTAAATACTAACAGGAAGGACACAAGTTATTTTTGCATTCATAGCGTTCCTGAATGGGAAATAGGGTATTTAAATTTAGGTGAAGTTAATTTTTTAATCTTTTGATTATAGATTTATTAAGTTCAGATTGGAAGTTTTTGTCCAAACTACAGAAACCTGCATTACTACAGTGGTGAAATATTTTGGATTATACATTGGCAAACTGCATAACACATTGTAATGCAATACTGCATACATCAAAGCCTGATGATGATACCCTCTATTAATTTTGAAATGAGTTCGTCTGAATGCAGTAGTTATTAAAAAACTTAACATATTAAACAAAAACATAATTTAAAGAACAAATTTAAAAAAAAAAAATATTTCCTACATTGTTTAAACCCGAGAAGGGACAGATATTAAGATATTTCATTCAATTAGTTCTGCATTTAATGTTACATTTTTGTAACAAATCAGTTAAGCCAATTGAATATTAAAAAATAAAAATAAAATTCATACAATATGATACTTAAAACACCCTAAAAATTAGATTCCGTTCAAATGAAATCGAAATAAATCTTAGGCATTTTTTTAAGTTTTGTATTTTGTATGCATCTTATCATTTTATGTACAATTGTCATAAACATAACACAAAATCTGCAATACAAACATTTTCAATTAAAAATGGAAGAAGTCTAAGATTTATTTCGATTTCAATTGAACGGAATCTAATTTTATAGGGTGTTTTAAGTATCATATTGTGTGAATTTTATTTTTATTTTTTAATCTTCAGTTGGCTTAAATGATTGGTTACAAAAATTTAACATTAAATGTAGAACTAGTTGAATGAAATATCTTAATATCTGTCCTTTCTCGGGCTTAAACAATGTAGGAAATATATATATTTTTTAAATTTGTTCTTCAAATTATGTTTTTGTTTAATATACATATACATAATTTCGATTACAAGGTTTTCTTGTACAATAACTAGTAAAAGTATAAAGTGTATTTTTATGGATTTCATAGTATATATTTCTTGTGTAGTACATTAATAATTGTTCTTATGCTTTTCAGCAAAGAAGATACATTTTTTAAAGGATATTGTTTATTCATAGAACAATGATTTTGGTTGTTAGTGATTTCTTCATCCCGATAAGGGCTAACTATGTTATTGACACTTGAGGTACATTAATTTTATCTGATATAATCTATTTTTATTGCAGAAATTATTATGTTTGTAAAGTATATTTTAAAAAGTAGTTCGAATCAATATTTATTGTCGTAATAACCAGCGAAACCATACGAGACTTTCGTGGTGTAATCATTGAAAATTTTCTCTGACACTGTTTCCATTAATTTTTAATAAACGTCAAAAATTTTAAACAAGTATCGCCTTTTAACGAAGTAGTGTACTATGTTAAAATGCTGTTCCAAAACATGTCGTATGATACAACGTTCATCGTTATGCGCACATAAAAGAGGACGTTTACATTCGGAACAAAATATATATCAGTGAACCCATATACAGTAGGCCGGAGTGAAAAACAAAAAGTTTTGCAAATCGAATCGTAATAGTGCGGAAAAGTTGCTACTCGTCAATACAAGCACAGTGACAAAAAAATTTTTGAAATCGGAGAATATCTTCCGTTCGCGCATCGCGTTCAAAGTTTTCGAATTTGAGCAAAAATTGTACAAATATACGAAAAATCGTAAAAAAGGTGTAAACTTTTTCCGGTCAAACACATTTTTTTGTACATACCATGACCTTGGGATGCAGAATGGAGGAAAAAATACCACACACTCCTTCTTTATCCCCTTCCAACCCCCTCAAGTGGGTGAAAATGGCCAATTTTCCTGGAAAAAACCGAAATTACAGGAGATGTAAATATTGACGAATCGGTCTGATTTTTTTTTGCATAAGACGACCTTGAAGCTAAAAGTCGAAAACAATCCGCCACCACCCCCTCGAGAGATCGAAATTGTGTAGCTCTTGGCCCGTCCTAAGGACGACTCAGGACTCACCACGGGAAGGTGGCTGCACTGCGAGTCCGACCCACACCCTACCCAACCAACCAACCAAAATGTGGGCGTGGAGAATTATGCAGATGCTTATTCAGGTACTTCGAATTCTGATTTAGTGTCAAATTTTATCATGGTAGCACGAGAAGCGAGGGTGGCTCTTATAAATCCATCACGTCGCTCATGCCCAAACACTTTTGAGGAGGCCTGTGTTACCAGCTTAACACTGCGCTCTACAGCTTTCGTATGGCATGGTATGTCTGCCAGATTCAGAGGAAGAGTTGGTTTATCCCCCTTGGAAATCAAATCTGCAATGTCAGCTGAAGAAATGATTACCAATAGAGGAGGACAGATAATCTTGGTTTCAGACCAATTTATAATGTCATAATAATCCTCGGCATCAAAATTTATCGCCGGAACTTGAGAATTTCTGACGGATTTTCCCTTTGTGGGAGTGTCTTTGGATTTCAGTACCCATCGAAGTCCCAGCTCTCGAACGTTTTGCCTATCATCCACTACCATTGAAAGAAGGATGTTTTCTGGATAAGCAAAGAATGCATTTGTTTGGATGACCTTTGTTACCACTTCTTGGAGTTTTGCAGGTAAGTTTCTACATTTCTTGATGCATTCAAAAATATGTTTAGGTCCCTCAACTACTGAAGATCTTGTCTTAATTTCGAACCACAGAGGTACGTATACTATCATAATGTAAGTGACAATGTTGATGAGATTTTCGGATGGAGTTTATAATGAAATATACAATCTCAGGCACCTATTTGCTGTCGTTAACCACCGAGAATGAGATATTGGTCCCGGATCTCTATTTGCAAGGTCTGAGGAACATGACCCAACAGCAATGGAAACGGCAATGTAGAGCAGGTATCTCTGATCTTTACTGAGGATTTCTGGGTCAATGTGTGGGATGTGGCATTTAATTCTCTTAAAAGCAACTACGGGCAATGACTCGCAACCAGCCAGCTGTTTGCCAAGAGGGCCACAAAAAGACTGAGGCCCTGTGGTTTTACCATCAAATGTTTCTACAAGATGCCTCAAAGGTAGCTCATTAAAATGCAGGAGACAGATAACCCACTATGTTGGTCTCTTTAAGCGCATTTCTATATGTTTGATTGTTCCACTTTTCCAGCCAGTGTTTGTTGCTGTACCATCACACCCGACGACTAGAATTTTTGAAGTATCTATTCCGTTGTCTTCGAAATAGTCTACAATAGAGTTAGCAATGTCCTTTCCACCTTTTTGAGGATGGCACTAGATGGCAAAGGTACTTAGAACCCGGTTCCTCAACAACTGTAATGTGGTCTTCTTTTTGTTCAGACTGATATCGTTTACCTCCTTTGTCAACAAACACTAGAGTGTCATCGGCCCTGCCATCAAAGTACACACACATAGGGCCGTTCATTTGATGGTCCTTCTGCTCCAGATTGGTAAGAATTGCCCTGCACTTTTCTTTTTCTCGTCTAATTTTGCTTCTATCAACGATCAGACATGTATTGCTATCAGTAATAAGACCTACGTCTTTTAGCACGCTAGCGGTAATGGCAGCTGTTGCTCTGTCTGACAGACCAAAGCGATTACTTGTCAAAGAAGTAGCTGGAAGCGACATGCGCATTTGTGAAGAGGCTGGACTCCTTGACAGAGCAGACAAAGAGCGTGTGGGCTGAAAATCTATATCATCCTCATCCTCATTGACATCAACATTTGTCTCCTCTCTTTCAGGATCAGTGCTGCAACCAGGCAAGCTTTGCATTTGTGTGCTGAGCACATCAAGATGACGAGCCTTTCTTTGCAACCTTGATGTAAGTTTTTGTGTTTCCTTTTTATGCACCGTCGGTCCTATTTTACCTAGTCTAAGGTGTCTTTGTGCGTAAAGAAATTTCAGTTCCAATGTAGGTATTTTCCTGTCCTTAGGGCAATCGCAACTGACAACTATAGGATTAGGACAAATACGCTTGTCAAAGTTTTTCCCGCAAGTGCATTCTAGTGTCATCTCGCATTTGCAAGCTGATATGTCAAATAATGTGTTATACGATTGATGAATGAAGTCATTGTACTTCTTCTGTTTCCTAGCCGTGTGTTTGTCTCTTGGATATGATTTACGAAGAGCATAATAGCGATCGTGTAGTTGTTTCATGTTTTGGGCGACTTTTGTGTGACAAACTGTAGGAATCGAAGCCTTCAAATACAGGGACTCAATCTGTTGAGCAACAGTGTTTGCCACTTCTAAAAAGCTCAACTTCCTTCCAGGTTTAAAGTCACCAGACTGCAATAACATGGCGTATTGCACTTCATGCCAACATTTGACAACGTCAGCATTGGTGGGAAGAATTGCCTATGGCAGTGGTTTTGGTGCACCAAAAAATGGGCAGGAAGTATGAACGCTTCGAGTGAGTGCCATAATGAAGATAAAGGAAGCTAAATTGTGATCGATGAGACCGTTATGCAATTCAAGCTACAGGATTCTAAATGAAGCCGACAAGAAAAATTTTCAGCAAGAGCAGCGCTTCTTTTATAGGCGAGATATATTCTTTTACAAGCGAGACAAGCAGAAACACGCAGCGACGCTGAGGCGAAACTGAGTGACGCACAGCGATTGTTACCAGGTACGGGTACTGTGCTAGCTCCTCCACCACTCCGTTTCTAGGAATTCCAGCGGCGCGCACGTGCAGCGAGCATTACAGTGCACCGACGAAGAATGGAAAGGTCGAGTGACTGGGCGGTAAACAAACCAAAACATAATGTTTTCCGCAAAAAGGTTCAAAGGGGATAGAGGACCTCCCGATGGGGGGGGGGGATTTTTTTCGACTTTTAGCCTCAAGGTTGCCTTATGTAAAAAAAATCAGGTCGATTCATCAATATTTACATGTCCTGTAATTTCGGTTTATAACACGAAAATTGGCCATTTTCACCCCCATGAGGGGGTTGGAAGGGGATAAAGGAGGAGTGTGTGGTATTTTTTCCCCCATTCTACATCTCAAGGTCATGGTATGTACAAAAAAATGTGTTCGATCGGAAAAAGTTTACACCTTTTTACGGTTTTTCGTATATTTGTACAATTTTTGCTCAAATTCGAAAACTTTGAACGCGATGCGCGAACGGAAGATATTCTCCGATTTCAAATTTTTTTTTTCACTGTGCTTGTATTGATGAGTAGCAACTTTTCCGAACTATTACGATTCGATTTGAAAAACTTTTTGTTTTTCACTCCGGTCTAATATACAGCCTCTTACGTCAATCCAATTTTTTTTAGAATCAGGTTTAAACATTTAAAGAAAATTTAAGGATAAAAATATATACAGTAAAGCCCCGATTATCAGCGGTGCGTTTTATTCGCGAAGCGAGTTTATTATTATTATTATCATTATTGTTATTATTATTATTATTCAAGCCAACAAAAGGAAAATACAATAAGCCCTACTAATAAATATAAACAGAAAAATTCATGTATTCGAAAGTAATAGAAGAATAATTCTAGATTCGTTTGCCATGTTTGAAATATCAGATATAATGTCTTGATGTCTTTTCTTGATTTTATTAACCAAAAGTAAACACAGCTATTAAAATATTTAACAATTAAATAAGACTATCTATTTTATAAAGGACAAACATATCTGTGCGTAAGGCATACGTCATTCTGCTAATGGCAACACTTTCAAATTTGAAATGAATTTTCGTTTTGCAATTTTCGTTACTGAAAATTTTTAAGCTTCTACACATCGCACATTTTCAGTTTTTATACCGTCGTAAAAGGGAAAATATTCACTTTTAAATACAATTTGTTTGAAAGCTGTATCTCAATTTATTTTTGAGATATTAACTTTTTTTATAGTTTTTAGTACCAATTTTGTAATTGTGGCAACAGAAGTGCTCCATTTCTGTTAAAATAAAGGGAAAACGGAAAAAAAGTAAATTACTGTATTTTTTTTTGTTGTCATTTTCTCATAAAAATTGAAATTAAAATACCTGGCATATCAAAAATACCGTACGTTATAAAATCCGGTGAATTTTGGATTTATTTTATTTCTATCCATCAATTAAATGGTTCTTTGTTTATAGCAAAAATATTTTACAAATATATAACACTTTCTCTTTACGAAAACGAATTTTAAATAATTGTGTGACTTTCCTTCACAATTACTTATTTCGTACCAAAAAGCTGAAATAATGCAATTTTATTTATCCGTGTGTAATAATATTTTCCGAATTTTGAAAAAAATGATTTCTGATAAAACATAGAGCTATTATAAACAAAAACCTTACGTGAAAATGATGTCATATTTAAAAGGAAACGATCAATTTCTTAGATAATACTAAAAGTTTTAACACAAATGTGTCTAAAAAACATAAATTACGGATATTTTTACTCTTCGGTATTGAGATCAGTATCTGAAGTTAAGAGTGCGACTGTTCACATGCAAATGTTGTTGACAATCGTGACTTCAAATTTTGAGTTAAAATGAATTTAAAATGATCAAATTAAAATGTCATTTTTTTTAAACATGGTGAATACTGATATGAGAAGTACAAATGTAAATCATGAGAAGGTGAAAACGATGTCGGGTTTAGATTTTACAGGAAAAAAATCCGATTGTATCAAACTAGAATAAATTTTATCGTTTTGATTCGGAAAAACGAACCATAAGAGACTTAATTGACAACTTTATCATAATAACTGTTTTCTATTATATTTTACTGATTACATATGCGATTAAAGTTTAATTTTAATCATTCAGACAACCAGGGGTCGCATTCCATAGAAGGAATATTATTGTTCCTCCCAGAATTAATTACTATTAATCAATAATCTTCATTTTTTTTAAATATGCCATAGAAAGGTACTATAAAGATATTATTTTTAAAATAGTGTCAGAAACAATAAAATTTTTTCTGCAGAATGCGACCCCTGGACAACTGACTTTTATAGAAATAGTATTTTGTTAATTTTAGGTTAAAATAATATTTGTTTGATAGTTAGACTAACCAATTTAAGATGCACTTTCTA
Organism: Maratus speciosus; assembly: GCA_963932465.1. Lineage (NCBI taxonomy): Eukaryota > Metazoa > Arthropoda > Arachnida > Araneae > Salticidae > Maratus > Maratus speciosus. Next base: position 70,094,975 of record OZ010789.1, read on the forward strand.
TTGTAATATCGTATCACCCCCCTCACGCCTTCACATGTATACGTATTTGTTCTGAAATTCTCTTTAAATTAATGTGACATTTAATGGAAAGTACTCATTCATTATTTAATTTTAATATGAAATTTGCTCACCTCCTCCCCTTAATACACACACAACTAAAACCCCCTCCCCCCAATACACCCTAGAACTATTGCTAGAGATTCTGAATATGAAATGTTTAACTATAATAGTCCTGTACTTAAATTTTAGTACAGAAATAGTACCCTGTGAGTTAATAGAGACTTTCATTCATCTTTTAATCAAGTGGTCTCGGAGACCGCTTACAGTAGTTATGGAGCAATTCCTGTCACAGCAGTAAAGGGTTAATTAATTCAAAAAATAATGACAATTAACCCTTAAATGCTGTTAGAGATGCTTTTTAAAAAAAAATTCTCAGTTTAACTTGTAATTTCCAGTTTAACCATCGATACAGCGAAATTTTGCTTCATTTGGAGCCTAGTACTATTGTTTCAAATGTTTGAAAAGCAAACTTTTATTAGAACTAGTACTGTACAAACAGTTTAGTGCAAAAATATTATTTTATGAGTTAATCGAGCCTTTTATTCATCTTTAAATCGAATGGTTTCGCAGTTGTAATGTGGCTCACAGTTGTAATGTGGCAATTTTCTGTCACAGCAGTTAATAGTTAAATGAACTTTTTCGGATGAATTGTCATGTATAAAATGCATTATCACATTTAGGACTATGAACGTCTCATTTAAGTTTTAGATACCGTAAATGCGACAAAAATAACCTAAATGCGACAATACTATATTGTGATTTTGTACTACAGATAATTATTAAATTTCTCCAAAACAAGTTACTTTTGGACTAAAGGTACCGTATTCAGTAATTTGCTGCTTAATAAAATATACATTTATACAATAAAATCCCAAATATACCCTAAATGCGACAAAACTACGTGCAATCGTGTCTCATTTAGACAGACTGACCTTATATTAAAGAATTTTTTCACAAATTTACTGATTGTTAAATTTATATTCAGAAAGTTTATTATATCTTGTTTTTTTTTTTTTTTTTTTTTTTTTTTTTTTTACATTTTAGATTTGTATATATTGCTGTCGTAAACCAAACCATGTCAATAAGTTTAACTGAAAACTGATTGTTTATTCTTTAATCTAATTTATCTATAATTATTGAAATTTTGAAATGTTACCTATTTTTTATTTTATTTAAACGTTATGAGTTGATACTGTATTGAAAATCAAAATCGTACAGTTAAATGCATTTTTTAATTTGAATATCTCGAAATTATTACGCTTTTGTTTTCTGGTTTAAAAGATAATCTAACATTTATAGAATAAAATGATACAATTTCTTTGTAAATTCAGATAAAAAAGGAAATTTGCTCACCAAGCATCGATTATGAAACAATTTCTAAAACATCCATAAAACATTAACAAATTTATACATTTAAATCGGGTGAATGAATACATGTTAATAAACGGTTTGGAAACACATAACAGATTTAAAAACGCCGTTTCAGCAATTACTGTCCAAAGTCAGAAAAATAGTCAAAATTTTTCGCACAGTTCTGTATATTGATTTGCATGTCTATAGACCATTACTTGCTAAATTAATATTCAGTTGGAAAACACATAGCATATTTGAAAATTCACCTTAAGCAATTTTTAATAATAGACCGGAAGTCAACCCAATTATTTTTTACCACCCATTATTTTATCTACATACATTTTTACACAGCATATGTTAAGCTAAAATTTAATGCAGTATAAAACACGTAACGCAATTCAAATCGCACTACTATCAATTACCATTTATAAGCTGCAACATTCCAGTTTTTCAACGTATCACCAGAAAAATGCATAACTGAATTAACAGTCCCCTTTAAGCAATTCACTCCCATATTCAGCTATACTTGCAAATTCCTTGTTATTTTCTGAATTTAGATATGTTCTGCATCTAGTTAAACTTAGGAACGCATGTCATAGTTGAAAATGCTCTTGAAGCATTTGTCGCACGTAGTACAGTAACCAAAACCTTTCTGCATCTACATTCCTGCAAAGAAAATAATCTCCATAGCATATTTTAAAGCATCTTACAGTACTCTTCAGTCCTGAATATCGATTTCATTATGTTTGCAATAGCGTAGCATATTTTTAATGCACTGAAAACGACTTACCCCCATTGGTAGTAATCTAGTTAAATATTTTTAGTTCCCCTTCAAATAAATGACGAATCCTTTACACCACATATTCTACAAGAAGCACGTTTTAGAGCAACTGAATAATGACTTTGTGTTTTAAATGCCATTGCATCATTAAAATACACTGAAAAGTTTTCCGGCATTGGTCGTAATGTAGTGAAACACATTTGAGTAACTCTGTAAACGAAATGTAAATACTTCACGCTACTGTTTAATATAGATCATAGTATAATAAACGTCGATAACATATATAAATTTTGCTATGTTGATATAATTACGGGTATATTTACGGTATATTTACTGAGAATACTAAAGGTAATAAGAAAAGGGACGAGCGAACAGACGACAAACAGGCAAAAAGATCTCTTAAACTCCCCTCAACTACGTATTAAACATATATTAACTTTTATATTGTGTTGTATTTCATTATCAGAAGAGTAATCTTTAATTTTTAAATATATTTATATCATAATGTTTTTTTTTTCTCTTTTGAATATTGCCATATTCAAACTGATTAATTTCAATTTATGTGAGAGGAAAAGCTATGAGATTCCTAAAGTTATTTCAATAAATGTGTTACAATAATTGTGTTTTGTTATGACAGTTATGAACTTAGGAACTTCATAGGAAATTGTTCAAATCATCTTGCTTCTACATAATAAATAAAATGATCGTAGTGCAAAATTGTTTTTAACGTTATTGAAAAAATCTTTAAAAGTATTTTTAAGGGGTCTTGTACCCTTTAAACGCGTCGAAACTTAACGAGAAACTTCAAAGTTTGAATTAGTCTACCTTCAAAACCGCGCAATGACTTATGGAGTAAAAAAAATGAGCTATTTTGATTTCAACGATACACAAATTCTGTAAAAGGCTAATAAATTTCTAATGACAGCATATGACAAAAAAAAATCTGTTTAATCAATATCTAAAATTTCATGTTTATACATAAAAAGGTTTTGAAGATAGACTAATTCAAATTTTGAATTTTTTCGTTAAGTTTCGTTGTGCTTAAAAGGCACAAGACCCCTTAATCCACATTCAATTTGTAATGAATGTTATATCTCTATCAATACATTTGAAATGTATACCATTTCAGTGAAAATTACGAGGAGATAATTGGCAAGAGGATAATTTGAACTTATTTTACCTACCATGCATTTAAAGATACTTATTTTAATTTTTTAGGCATAAACTTGTATCTAAAAATTAGAGAAAAGGACGGATATTTAAGCACCGAAAATGAAGCCCTACTTTCGGATATGTTGTCTTCTGTTTAAGAAAGGTATACTTAATTCTAGTTTATTTTATTGCCATAAAAGTATTTTGAGGTTTGACTTTATACATTAATTCCAAATTTCCAAGATTAAAAAGATTTTTATTTCTTGTAAAATTCATCATTTATTAAATAATATTCAAATTATTAGTTAATTGGTTTCTATTTTGCGATTTATAAGTTTCCACTAAAATTCGACATCACCAAAAACTAGTCGGATGTACCAATCCCAAAACTTTCTTCTATCTCATACATGTTAATACTTCAAAATCCGCTATCACACTGCCAAAATTAAATGGCAATCTATGCGTCTCATGAGGATTCTAAAGATATGAAATTCCGTGCGTTAGTTCTTGAGATATGACTATCGCTGAAATCGTCTAAATTCAGAAAAATGCTGCCTAGCAGCGCCACCTATTGGGTGATTTATACCAAATCCTAATCAGCAACAATTTATGTCAACGTCTGACTGAATCTGAAGTTTGCAAAAAATCCGTACATTAGTTTTTGAGATAGAGCAATAACGAAAATCGTGAAAATTCCTGCATAGCTGCGCCACCTATTGGGTGATTAACACCAAAACCTAATTAACAACAACTTGTGTCAACATACAACTAAATCTGAAGTTAGATGAAAATTCGTCCATTAGTTCTATTGATAGAGCTATTGAGGCAATCGTGAAAAAGGCAGCAGAGAAGCGCCACCTGTTGGGCGATTTACACCAACACATAATCAGTAGCAAGTCATATCAAGGACTAACTGAATCTGAAGTTTGATGAAAATCCGTGCGTTAGTTCTTAAGATAGAGCTATTGGGGAAATCGTGTAAATCCTGCAAAATTCATCATAACAGCGCCACCTGTTGGGCGATTTACACCAAAACGTAATCATCATCAATTCATATCAAGGACTAACGAAATCTGAAGTTTGATCGAAATCCGTGCATTAGTTCTTGAGATAGAGCTATTGCAAAAATCGTGAAAAATGCAGCATAGCAGCGCCACCTGTTGAACGATGTACACCAAAAACTAATCAGCATCAATTTGTATTAGGGACTAACTGAATATCAATTTTTATTAAATTCCGTGCATTAGTTCTTGAGATAGAGCGCCCACAAAATTTGTGTCACATACACACAGACAGACAGACAGACAGACTCACAGAGTCACATACAGACATTTTGTAAAAACATGTTTTTTGGAATCTCTGACCCCTAAAACGTGTAAATCCGTCGAAAACCGGAATTCGAAAATTTTCATGAATCCAATACTTTCTTCTTGTAAAGATAGAAGAAAGTAAAAATTATAAAGAACGACTGTATGATAAAAATTAATTCAGTGAGTAAACTCATAACACAGTAGAAAATTACCCTTTATAAATTTCCTTCAATAGACTGAAATGTACTCTATAGCTTCTGTACTGCCTTATGTATGATCTATATAATTTATACACACAAAGTAACAGGCAAAAATCGAGATACAATTTAAAACGTGCACCACAACTGAAAACTCACTTCCATCAATTATTATTCCAAGACAATACTCTAAGCTAATTCTTTTGTGCGTCCCTGTTAATAAACGATGACACCACATACTATAGTAAGTACCTTAGTGACTTATATTAATTTCAATATGTGTGAAATAGTTTAACATAATAAAAATACATCGCAAACTATTTTTTATCGTATACCATAACGTGACGGAATACTTTTGATTGTACTTCTAAACGAACTATAAATTTTGCACAATTAATTTGAAAATTTTAATATGTCACAGTAAACCTCAATATCATACATGAATTGCATCGCATTCCGAGTATATTTACGTAAGTTAGAGCACGGATAGTTAGACAAACGGCAGACAGACTGAAAGATAAATCGAATTCTTAAACATTTTTCGACTATTTTAGAATATATAAAAAGAATGAAGCAGAAGAAAATACAGAAATTAAATAACGAAAAGGATATAACTTATCAACGTAATTTTCTTTTTATCATTAAATAAATCTTCCATGGAATCATTTAACTGTCAAAAAGTATTGATCTTTCGACGTGAATACAATCATATTAATGCAACAGCTTTAATTACAGAACATTAAATAAACACATTAAAAAGCTCATTTGTTTATTTATTTAAATACATATATTTTCATTTCGCAAAATAAGATCTAAACTTTTAGTCTGATAGCATTAGTTGCAGTAAAATTCACCGTAAAACTATATCGAAAAGGAAAATAATTTAGCGGCAAATTCGCTGATATATGCTTCTAATCAGAAGAAACAGTGCTGATCTAGACATAAAGAAATAAGATAGTTATCGCAAACGAGAACTGCAACAGTTGTGTACATGCCCAAATGAATTCTTAAGAATTTACTTATTTCCAGACATTAACATTAAATGTGTAGAAAATATGAATATCATAAAAATAATGCAATCAAGCAGAATAAAATAAACATAGAATATATTTATTTGGCAAATTAAAAAAATTCTAAATAATGTTACATGCTGTAGTTTCAACCATGATGAAATTACACTAGATTAATTTTAACACAATTATTCTAATTGGTAAACTAGAAATCTAGCATGATGAAATCTAGCATGATGAAATTATTCGTAAATCATAACAAGAATTCCAATGCTGATGGAATGCAAAGTTTTATAAAAGTAGTCTTTAAAAAGAGCATTAATGCAACTAAAAGTGATTAAAAATTTTAAAATGAGACAAACAACATTTAAAATAAAATATATTAGCAAACACAGATTTTTTATTCATAAAACAGAAGGCATAGACAGAAGATAATGGTTAATTAAAAATGGTATTTATAACGAAATTCAAATTTCCCCATCACATTAAAAAATCAACAGCAGGCATCCTTTGTTTTCAAATCAGATGAATCTGTTGATTTTCGTATTTTCCTTCACATTTTTTCAGCCCATTTGACCGCTCTCTATATCGGTCAATTACTTGGATTTTCACGATATTGGTATCTGCCATTTAAGTGTGCTTTAGCATGTTCCCTATTGACGATGGAGTTTATAGCACAGTCAATTTGTAGAGACACATAAAATAATTCTAATACATTAGGGTATACGGACGACAATTGTTTGAAGTACATTTATTGTGTTACACTACACGGATGACAGAGATGACCACCTTGTAAACTCAGCTTACTCTTTAGAGTGATAGGGCAATCCAAAGGGACAAATGAAAACTAATAGCAGCTAGCGTTCCAAATTAAATTTTCAATGTTTATAGCATAGTTTTAAAATGTCACATTACAACATAAATATCTTTGATTTGTTGAAGAAATAAAAGGTTCATAGATAATTCAGTTTACAATTCACTTATTTAAGAGCGGTGTATCATCAAACAATATCTATGATAATCAAACAAGTTTATACTGAATTGATAATTATTTACTAAAGCCAACAATTTATAACAACACAAAACACAATACTATAAAGACCTCATAGAATTACTATACAATACACTTACATTACAAGTTACACTTTAACGATAACGCACCAAGAGTGCAACAGATTCTTTTACACTATGAATACATAGTATCTTATAATAGCTCATAGGATGAAGTATGCTTTTACAATGCTTTTTCAGTTTTCTATTTGCATATTTACAGGTTTGACAAGAACGTTTTATACACACTCTCATTGAGTTATTGAGAACATTTTAACTACTTACCAGTTTTGCCCGTACCTCATACGGGCTGTGCATCTTCGACCAGCATGATTTTCCCGTGCTACATACGGGCATTGCATTTTCTAGGCTAGCACTTTTGTTTATAAGGTATATTTTATTCTATTTGTCAATTTTGCTCATAAAACGCATAATTTTGATCATTAATTTATATTTTAATATATTATCTTTATTTTTGATCTGGAAAAATAATAAAAAAAATACATAATTTAAAAATTGCATGAAAATGTATTTTTGCAATACAAAAATAGGCATTTTTTTTCAATATTGAACTAGTAAGAGATTAAAAGTTATTACGATAGAATGAATGCCTCTGTATTAGGGCAGTACCCCACTGTATATCCTAGAAGTTGATCTCTTTAACTTCTCTATATAGTAATGTACCTCTTAACGGTGCCCCACCAGTGGCCGAGAGGTTCTGCTCTCGAAGCTGGTAGACGGGAGGTGCTGGGTTCGATTCCAATCGCGACCGTCGGCCTAATCGTTCGGAGTTTTCGTGGTTTTCTTCGAACCTTGGTTCTCCAAGCGTTAATACGGGTTAGGTTCCCTTAGAAAGACCTCCACGGAAGGCAGACCCCCCCCCTTAGGGCCTATATCCCACGTGCAGATAATTGGCCGACATAAATACAACCAACCTCTTAACGGTACAGCGGTGAAAGCCAAAATTTGGTTACTTTGAAAGGAGCAATACTGCATGCATTTCTTTTACTTTTAAAACTACGTGTGAGGTAGTCTCGCCTCTACGAACTCTAACTACTTTTCTAACCTTAAATTACAAGGATTCTCTCATGAGGCTTATTTGTAGAGCTGGTTCTATTATTTGATTTGTGTATAATACAAATTGCTTTTCATCATCTTGTCTTTGTTGATTATCTGCAATGTTTTGTTTACAAGACATTTGTGGAGCCTCAAATGTCCGGAAAAAAATTAATCTTACTAGTTTTAGTTTTTTTTTTCTCTTACGTTTATATGATTTTTAATAGGGACACTCGCTGCCACTTTCGCTTTTATATTATCTAGATCTTCTTTTTTATTGTAGTGACTATCAACTTATTATTTATAGTAAGATGGCAATTACTGGTAATTCTTTCATATTTAGATCGTAAAATAATTTCTTCATCTCTAGGTCACTTTCCTTTGAAATGAGCACTACTGACGGTTTTTCTTGTTGTAAATGCGGGTATTACACAGTTTATGTAAACTAGAATTTATGTTGCCCTTCCCCGCTTTTGTTCCTCGTTCTGCGCATTATTGGCCATCGTTCTCGGTATCAGATTTGGAAATGACTTATGATTTCTGTTCGATGTTTAGATTCATCTTATCCCTGTGTTCTCTCAGTAATGATTCCATGTTAATGGTAAAATACAAAATTTAGTCAAAATCATTAAAGCCGTTTTTAAGATAAAATTTACATACACACACACACATATACACAAACAATTTTTGCTCGTATTTTACTATAAGAAAGGCGAGTTTCTTTGTAAGATAAAATATGAACTTCTATTTTGTACTTTCTGAAATCTTTTATCTGAAACCGCTGTGATACATGTTTAGCGGCGGGTGCAAATACAATGGAATGTCGATCCTTGGACATTAAAATCCATCTACCTATGGAATAGGCAGAGGAGGGGCAGACGTAACTTTGGTATCTGAAACTGGCAAACGTCCAAATCTAACATATCAGAAAATTTCAAAACTAAATAAGATATTAAATAGCTCAGTAGATGAAGCTTTTGTACACTTCTATATATAAACGTTACTTTAATTTAACAGTATAAAATGTGTAATTAGAATTGTGATCGGCATATTCCAGTGATTGGAAAAACTAAATTATTTGTTATAATATTTTTGATAATATTTTTTTTAAATAATCTATTATAGATGAGATTGATTTTTATGAATTATTATCATTTTAAAAACTTTATAAATTAATTTTTAAGAATTTGAAGTTCATATATATGTTCAAGACAAAATTTTATTTATACATGATGATTTGAGTAAATTTTAGCAAAAAAAAAAAAAAAAATGTTTCTCATTGTTTATATTTTTTTATTGTATTGTCTTAAGTATAATTTAAGCTTTAATTATTTAGTACTACATAAAGTGATTCATCGTTACCATAAAGTAAGTAAGTAAGTACGACAGACACATGTCCTCAATTTTACTTTGAAAAGAATAAGCAATTTCTGAAGAATAAAATTTATAAAATTGTAATTCGACGTTAACAACGGACACATTAATTTATTATAAAACTAACTTTGATTCATAAAAAATCTGGCTATCTTACATAGGTTTAAAATAAGTGTTCAGTTTTTTTTAATATAGTGGCTTCAACTTTTATTCGAGATATTTTAAGTTTTTTTTTAAATTTGAATTTTAATATAATTCAAAATTTTCTACAGAAATTTCTTCCTCGTCGTTTTATTACACTGCATTTTTACTTGTACAATATGTTGCGATCTTTTGAAACAATTGTCAACTTAATCACATGTTATGTTATGAAAATTTAAACTATGAACTAATTAAAACATTTTTAGTAGCATTTTAATCAGGAATTTGAATATTTTTTGAATTTCATATTCACCTTTCTCAACTATCATTTTACACTGGCCTCCAAAAGTTAAGGTACAGGGACTGGATGCTTTCGATTGCACACGTTTTGTCGAATATCTACAAAAATTATTGGCGAATTGTTCTTGATCTTCTGGGATGAAAAGAATATGTTTGATTTCATATTTCTTGGTAAAGATTTAGTCGGCAGGACAATTAGGAAGCTAATAATAAATTTAATAATAAAATAATATTTGCGATCACCTATGTAACAGAAAATGCTGGAAATGGTTTGTCACTGTGTAAAATGACTATTTGAGTCTTGTTCAACATTTGTGAGCATTTTTGAAAGCATAGCAGTTATATTCGTGAAGATGTTATTGTGTCTGTGAAAAATTCAAAAGTTTTTTGCTTATAGCATGCAGAGTTCTCAACCAAATTTAACACAACTTTCCGAAAACTTGCCAAACGATAGTAGCGACAGTATACTGCGATTAAAACATGAATATATTGAATATTTGATGAGATATGGGCATTTTTATGAGATAATTTTTAACTGCGCATGCGCGGAAGATTTCAAAATTTTTGTTTCATAATTTGGTAGTCAGTATTTTGGGGCAACTTCTATAAAAAGTCCAATCAAATGTTGTGAAAACTTAGAAAGATATAGTGAGCTTATAGAAAAGTTGTGGAAAATCTCTTATAATAAAGCTATTTTTAAGAAGAAACTCACTATATCGAACCTATCTTTGTGAATTATAGTTTACCCCATGTGCAATGTGACATGGAGCAGCTCATAAATCTACATTTTTCGAACAAGAGAATAGATGTTCAGATAACAGAATGTCCGTGTACAGAAAGACGAGGCGTGATCAATATGCGTATTTTGTGACATATATATACTTTAATTTAATTATGTATAAATTTTTAAATATGTGTGTGAATACATCACAGATATTCTTATCACTCCACCCAAAAAAAAAAAAAAAATGTATTTTTCTTCTGGGCAACACAAAGATCGTATTAATACCTCTTTTCAGAGAGGGGTAAATATCGCGTTCAGTTGTAAAAAGGAAATCCCTGTTAAATTAATATGCTCTAATTTTTTCTACTATTTTTATGTACTCTATGTTCTCCAACTGAATACATTCTTACAGTTTGACTCAATGAGTCTGGTAACCCGAATACCGAGTATGATACATAATAAGGTGTGATTCATTATCACGTGTTATATAAATATTAATATAAAAATCCCTGCCGGCTCGGGCCTACAGGCGGAGGTAGATTTCGAAGTTAAGTACTAAATTCTCCAACAAAACTTAAATCAAGATTAGAGATAAATCCAGTTTCTTCACAAAGAGTGAACTTTAGGGAGCTAAACTTTTTGTGAAAATTATAATATACACGAATACACACACACATGTATATGGAATAGGTTTAAAAAATGGCTACAAAAAATTCAGATAACCTTAAAGTGTTAAAATATGTTAATAATTCCATAGTCGATTTTTTATCATGTTTTAATACGTTTCTTCAAACTCACCTGGCGTTACATATTCACCTGCTGAGATCCATTATATTTCCAATATGACGCAATTTACATATTTTTTTTAATTCGTCAAACTATTTTTTTTATTTTGAGTTTTCATGCTGAAATCTTGCTGTAGAAAACTTATGACGTAATATTCAATTTGTTTTCAATTTGTCAAACTATTTAATTTTACACGTGAAAATTTTACATTAGAAAAGTAATTGTTGCGGTGAGAATTTTATTGTTTTTTTTTAAATTGTTGGCAACTGCTATAAAGAAAAACTTTTATTTTTTTTTCCTGCCATTGTTGTGTAAGAGCTGGTTATATCAGAATCATGTTAGGACAGTATTCAAAATTTTGAACCCTCCCCATTTCCACCCTCTTGGGCCGATTTCGCCCATTTTCAATCCCCGCCGAGATATTAGCCATATCAAAGTTGTTGGCGAGTTTGAGGACAATCGGTGCATAATTACGACTTTTATCGTGCGGACAAAATTTAGTACATACATACATATATATATATATATATGTGTGTATATATATATATATATAAACTTTTTAGGTGGGGGTGGTTTTGGGTTCCTGGGGTCCTATAATGAAAAGTTATGAAGGAATTTTTCAAAAGTCGCACCATGGCACCCACTGCAATAGGTAGTATTTCTTACGAAATCTACCTAAAATGGTGTGTGCTCATTATTACTGGATTGATACTAAGCGACCATAAATAATGTGACCAAGCATTTATCGTAAAGGTATCGCTTACTATTCTTTAATAGTTCATTTTGCATTCGCAACTGTATAATTTAACCATAGAGTGAAAATAACACTCATATTTTTTGTTACTTCTTAAAACTCTACTGGATAATTACAATGGTATTGTTATTCTTCAGCTTAAATTTTTACTGCATCATAAATCAATTATTTCGACCTGATGTTCTTAGGAAACTTTAATTTCAAATTTAATTATTATCAAAACATTTTTTTTAATTTTATGTAAATATATATATGTAAATAAATTCTTTTGTTTGGGTTAATTTTGTTTTTTTTATTATTACATGGTATTACATATATTTTTTATTACATGGTAGGTTATTAATTTTTGGTCACTAAATTGATATAATGTAAAGCTCTACATGGGCATTTATATGGGCAGCTCTTGGGCAGCTCTTATGGGCCTGTGTGATTCATATGATGTCTCGTACCGTGAAATCACGCAAGGCCAACATTTTTTTTAGGCAATTTAAATAATTATAATATTAACTTTAATTAAAATTGCAGCTACGAGGCTTCGGAATCATGTTGCTTCGCTATTCAAACATCCACGGCATATTTGTCCTCTAAATTCCCGATTCCTAAGTTCTCTTTTATAGTGGAATTATTCTATCTTTCTTTAAAAATAATTAAATTTAATTCACGCTTAATCAATCAGAACAGAGCGTTCCAACACCTCTATGAGTAAACACAGTAAAATAGAAAGAACAATGAAATATTAAAGTTTTTAACGTTATTCATATAGCTAAATGAAACAAATATCTGCATTTTATCGATTCACTATTCCATAAACAAAACAATAGTAATAAAATTTGTTAAAATATATTCCTGTATTTTTTCTAATTTTATAAAGGTAATTTTAACAGTATTTTAAGTTTACAAAATGCCGCAGATTTTTATCATACAAAAATAATTGCGGCATGTTAGAGAGTTATTACAGGTATTTCTTGTTAAAATGTGACACGACAATGTTCACTAAAATGTCATATACATATGTTTTTCAGAATCCATTGGGATTAGTATTCTCTATCTTTACTATTGAAAGAAAAATAATGCTACTAGCTTAATAAAAAACTTTTTGGCGTTTAACCTATTCAAAGACACTTTAGTTTCCTTTGTAGAAATCTTTATGGCATTCTAATATATCAGGAATGAAGTAATAATTTTCTATGTAAATTTGAAAAAAAAAACATCAAAATTTTAACTTTAAGAGTTTTTAAGTATTACCGTTTTGCCTCCAAATTAAAACTTTCATGGAATTATATTACTCTCTGTATAGTGTAGAAGTGACAGATTTATAGATTGACTGATACCTATTTTAAATATGAGATCATACGTTAAACGGCAAATATCTTATAAATAATATTTGTGTAAATGAATTCTTTATATTATATAATTATATTATATTTTGCTTTTTTATTTTATATAATAAGTAAGTTTTTGTTATATGTTAAAATTAATATATATATATATATATATATATATATATATATATATATATATATATATATATATATATATATATATGTATATATATATATATTAAACGCATTCGCATTCATGGTTACACATACAAAATGTTAATATATATAAGATTACATCTCTTTAAGAAATATTGCTACCCCTTAAACGTACTTTTAATTTAATTTTCAGTATACTAACAAATGGATTTTAATTATAAAATTAAGGTGTCTCAGGACTCTTGAAGATTCAAAATTTTCGAAATTTTAATTTTATGTTAAAATCCTATATTTTATGAACTTTTCTATGTAACTGTTTCCTTGAAATTCACATTATAACAGAAGTTATGGCTTTTAGAATTTTATCCGCTTAGGAGCTGAAGTGGGATTTCCGGAACTTTGAACACTGTAAAAAAAAAGAAAAATCCTAAAATGTTTCTGAACTTTGCTTAAAATATAAAAATATACAAATGTAAATAATAATTAGAAAAAAAAATCTGGACATAAAATATTTTGGATTTTCGTCAGTAATTATGTTAGTTTACAAGTTAGATAAAATACATATAAATTTTCATGAAAAAAAAATCCTAAACGTAATTGTATATTTTTTCCGAAAAAAAAAAAATCAAATTTGCAGAAATTCATTGTGTCAAATATATATCAAATTTAAATCAAATTGTAAAGTGTTAAAATATAAAATTAATTAAAAAAGAAAAAAAAAAGTCAAGAGGTAGCATCGAACTCGGGCCGTACGGGTGGCGTGCGAGCCTTCTGCGTCCACACCACGAAAGACACATTGAGAGCTGCAAACTAATGGGTATTTGAAACGTATGCTAAACCTCGGCATCTAATTTCTGAAAATCTAAGGCCCATTTGAAGAAATCCTTTCACAGAATAATTAATTAGAGATGAGAACTCTAAAACATACTTTAAATTAATCAAAATCGGTGAGAATCATGTTTGATGGTCCCCTGGTTAATGGAGATCCAAATAATAGGTGTATTTTTTTACACCGTCTGCTCGTTAAACATTCCACAGACAAGTACGACAGATAATCTCTTAGCGATGTCACAGATGTATTGTATTTTCATCTGAATGGTCTTGACAATAGAGACGTAAATGATTATGTCGTTTATTGATTTATTTGCATTCCATATTGATTTTTTTACATTCATTTAAGGAATTCGTTTTCGACACTCGCGCGCGAGCAATGGATTATAGCAAAAAAAAAAAAAAATAATAATTGGCGGCCGCAGTGTTTTGCTGTTTCCAACTTTTGTTCAGGAACGTTTCAGGTAAGAAAACCAGAATTTCACAGGAAAGAGCTAAATTATTCTGAAAACCTGAGAAAAGGCGAAACGTTCCTGGATGAAACGTTACCTTTTTTTTTTTTTTTTTTTTTTTTTTTTTTTTTTTTTTTTTTTTACAGTTTATGTAAATTTTATCTTAAACACGGCTCTAACGATTTTTACTAAATTTTGTATTTTACCATTTTGGCACGAAAAGATGATTGTGCTAGGTCACATGTTCGAGAACATTCAATTAGTGGGTCATTAAGGCTCATAATGGGTCAAGGTCAAGGTAATTCTATCTAAAAAACGGCTCAATCGATTTTAACTAAATTTTATATCCGAACGTTTTTGGGCACGTGAAAACTATTGGGTTCTCACATGTTCTAAGTATTTCAATTAGTGGGTCATATTTGGATCACTTTGGGTCAAGCCGATTTATCTAAAAAACGGCTCTAACGATTTGAATAAATTTTGCATTCTATCCTCTTGGATTACAAGAAGACCATTAGGCTAAATCATATGTTAAAGAAAATTCGATTAGTGGCTTATTTTTGGAAAACTGTGGGTCAAGGTAATTTTATCTAGAAAACGGCTACAACGATTTTGACGAAATTTTGCTTTTTATCATTTTCGAGCGCGAGAATAACATCGGATTAGGTCGCATGTTCAAGAAAATTCGTTTAGTGGGTCATTTTGGGTCACAATGGGTCAGGTGTCAAACTGATTGAATCTAAAAAAAGGCTCAAAACATTTTGTCAAAAAGTTTGTAATATACCGCTTCTGGGCATGACATGACCATTAAGCTAAGTCACATGGTAGAGGAAATTCGATTTTTGTGTCATGTTTGGGTCACTGTGGGTCAAGCTAATTGTATATAAAAACGACTCAAACAGTTTTCAAAATTTTTTGTATTATACCGTTTCTGGGCGTGAAAAGATTTGTGGGCTAAGTCACAAGATCGAGAAAATTCTATTACTGAGTCGTTTTTGGGCCTCTGTCGGTCATACTAATTGTATCCAAAAAAAGGCACAAAACATTTTGGCAAAAGGCTTTATAACATCGTTTCCAAGTACGAGAAGACCATTGGGATAGGTCACATGTTCGATAAATTTAGATTAGTGGGTTCCTTTTCGGTTACCGTGGGTCAATCTTATTTTATCTCTAAAATGACTTTAACGATTTTGACTACATTTTCTATTCTACCGTTTTCGGGTTCGAGAAGACCATTGGTTAGGTCGCGTGTTAAAAAAAATTCGGTTATTGGGTCATTTCTGGTCGCTATATCTCAGGATCATGCCAATTGTATCTAAACAGAAAGAATGATACAGTGAGAATAAAATATCGAATTGAACACAAGGCTTATTTTGACCAACTTTAGCTCAGTCATCCTTGCTATTAACTAAATAATAAAAAAACTAAATATACATATCTTCTTTATTTATCAAATTTTATACCTTTTTATTTAACTGTTTAATAAAATCTTTTGATGGCAGACAACTATTAATTTACCTTTACATTTTTTTATTAATTTAAAACACTCATATGTTTATAATAAATAATGTTTAGGAAAATGTATAAGATTAATATTTCGAATAAATAGCATTTTCCATCCGTATTCCATAACTGTAATTAAATAGAAATTTGATTTTCAACAGAGATTCAGATTTTAATTGCAACCTCCATAGTTTAAAATTTCTATTAAAAAGAAAAAAAAAAGTTCTTCAATACATGTTTTCTCATTAATTCTTATTTTACATAATTATGCTTTCTCAATAAGCTTCATTATCTTTATAGTGAACGCAAATTAATGTTTTATCAAAACAGGACGTGTGTTCTAATTTCGTATTTGAGCTTTCAAGTATTATTTACTAACATAAAATAATTTAAATCATGTAATAAAAATTCTAATTGATTCATATTTAATGTTTAATTTATTTCTTAGATATGGAATTATAAATATAATTTTAATATTATATGGGGCTTAAAAGTTTTATTATTTTTTTATTTTTATTTTCTATTTAGAACTGTATGAAAAAAAAAATCCCTGTAATATCCGTTTTCACCTTGTATAAAATGCAGAAAGAAGACTAAATTTATAAATCTTTGCAAAAATTGTAGTATTTTCGAATTCGGCTGGAAAAATATTTCTATAAAGTTATAAATAATAAATAATAATGCTTAATCGGTAAATTATAACTATAGTTAGCCTTGCATTACAAATATTTTCATTCCTTGATATTGTGCAGGTTACACGATGATAAACACGATTTTTAAAATTTCTAACTTACTTTCAAAGTATTAATTACGTTACTGAACGTCACGAGTATCGTCTATATATTTGTCGCTGCTTTAACTGTATTAAACATAAGTGCATTGCCACGAAATTTGTATAATTTATTGATCTGAACAAGAATACACTAAATAAAAATCAAAATTTTCACAAATAAAAATTTATTTTCTGTTGTATATAGTTTATTTACAAGCGGACCCAAAAGAATTCGTATACTTAAATGTATACGTCTGTAACTGTGTAAAGCATATTTCAATTATTTTGCACTATTTCGAGCATCATTAAAATGACATGCATCGTTAATATGTCAGGAATGTATTTCCCATAGGAAATGCAATGTGCATTTATGGTTGATTTACAGAAACACAAAAGAATTCAAAGGAATTAAGGCTTGTAGACATTAATTATTTGAACAGTGTATTATCCAATTGATATACATCATTCTGGTTATTTCTGATAGTATTATAGCTAAAGCATCTTCCATATAGAAACTTGGTCTTATAACTTTTAATGTTGTTTAGTAAGTCCGTATAAATGAATTAAAATACATTATAGTCTATACATTATAGTCTTCAAGGAAATACGTTTTCGATGTGTTTAATCAAATTTTAATATGTTATTGATATGTATCGTTTCTAAAAATCACACAGAAGGCTGCCCTAAGACATATAATTAATTAGCGTCTATCGACTGGAATTACTAGAAGTGTTTCTCTGATTTTTAAACTAAATTAACTTTGATAGTCGCCTAAATAAACTTTGGCTCTGCGTGGAAGATTATCCGCTATGAGTATAATAAAACTAAATCCATATGCAGCCCTGCGCAGATTGGTTAGACTATCTTTCCATGGTAAATTCCGAAAATGCGTTTATAGTTTTAGTATGTGTTAAGCTAAAATTATGTTTTGTAAACTATGTGGTGTAAGCTATCAATATATAAATCATGTAGTGGACAGCACTAGCTAACTCAACACGTAATCAAATATTGATGGTACTTGTTGAAAGGGAGCTCTCAACAGAGTTATATGTTTTCTGTTCTTTCCAAATTTTAAATTTTTTATTTATCAACGAAAGTTAAATTGGCTTGAGTTGACATTTTATGCATTGAATGAAACATTGAAATACAAATAATGTTTAAAAAGAAATAAAATAGTCCAAAAGTGACGCTTTCTTAGTTTATTGCACTACTATTCGTTTATCCCACCCAATTTGGTATGATTTTGTTAAAAGATATTTTTCACAAAACGTTGTTTTACACTGTTAAAAATATTTATGGGCAGAGGCCGGCAGCAGAGATTCCAGTGATACCCCATAAAATAAATTCCATGCCCATCATTTTGTGCAGCCCGCAATTTTACGGGGCAAAGATATAATGCACTTCAAATCACAATAACACTTTACTTACTGTTCCATAGCACGTAGCACGTTAGATAATCATCACAGAATCGCTTTTTTGCTGGGTTAAAAAATATGCTACGGTCGCGGTTAACTGGCATTATTTTTCGAAACACGACTAAAACGAATGTTTACCCCTAGTGGAGGAAAATTTCAGAGTTCGCACGGTATGTTTTTAGTGGAGCAGAACATTTTTCATAAAATAAGGCTATTGCCCGTAAAAAGTAAACAGCAAAGGCTCATAAATTTACAGTTTTGTCTTATAGTGCAGTGGTAACACTTTACAGTTATCCCAAATTTTTAAAGTAGCCAATATTTATTTGTTTGACACACGATAGATGATTATACATTTAAATTTATGACATGTCGTCGTATAAAGTGTATACATAATGCGAAGAATTTTAAATATTTAATTTATTATATGATAATCGTATACAAAATTTCTCACTATTGGTTAATTTTAATGGATTGAGAGACTAAAAAGATACAGTAATATAAACGTACCATGTTTGCAATATGGTAATATTGAAACGGAACACTAGAGAGAGCCTTTTCTAACAAAATGAAAAGTCTGAAATTCGAAACATCAGTTAAAATGATATGCTTGGACATACAATATATGTAATCTATCTGAAAATTATCAGTTCTTTTGCCAACAAAATATATACGTTATCTGACGGGATGGTGATCCCCTTCAAAATAGGGACCCTTGCGTCTCCACACACGTAGCCCACAGTTCCTACCAGTGCCGAAAACACTTCTGGAAGGCTTCTATGGAATGGTTTTCAACTCCGCCGTCGCGTTCTGTTATCTCATCTCTACTCTCAAAGCGGGATATTTTCAATGGTGCCTTCCATTTCGGAAACAACCAGAAGACGCAAGGAGCCATGACTGGAGAGTAGGGATGTTGCCGAACCACTGTAATTATATGTTTGGGTATGGAAGTCTGAATCAGGTGTAACGAAGGATCTGGGGCATTGATGAATATTACGAATTTTTTGGCTCTCAGAATCATCAAGCTTGACAAAATTTGATAAAGCACCTTTGTGGAACCCATTGAGTTATCTTGTGAGAAATCAAAATCCGACGAACACGGATGATAGTATCCTCAATAGGCGATCAGCAGGCAACGACTGTCTCAGTGGAAAGCGGATAAGAAACCAAGCATGAGCATTAAGCTGTCTCCTTCAAATCTGCACCACTGGCGACGACTTAGAATCACTACTGTCAGATAACTAATATGCACACCGGTATTCGAGGTTCTTTACTTGATTGAGAATTCAATAAAACTACGAAATTAATAAACATAAAATAGATGTCTCTATTCAAATTGAAAAACTATAACGTTTACACGTTTCGTTAAAAAATACTACTATTTACCTTATTCTACAGAGACCTATATTTATAATATTAAAAATCGCTTGGCTTTATCTTTTAAATATATTTATTCCACCAGCAACATCTTTGGAATACAAAACAATTCTACCAAAACATAAAACTATTGTTGCCAACTACTTCAAAATAGTATAAACAAATAAAATAAAATATATATGATAAAGTTGCTGAAAACCATTGAGTTCGGTTGATTACGCGACAACTACTGCGAGCGCGAAAAATCAAAGTCGGATAGTTATCAGACTGACCTCGTTTACAACCAGTTTTATAGTCTGCTTTGTTCTAAGTCGGTTAATAAAAATTAGCCCCTTTACAAAGTAGAATTAAAATTACACTAACTTATATAACTCATATTTCCGAGTTAAATTTTTGAATTTTCTGTTGTTATTTAAGGGATTTGGGTAGTGAAGTGTATCTAATTTCTGGTAAATAACTTTTTAATTCGACTCAAATTAAAAATGGAAATTTTTTAATACAGTTCATCCCCCCCCCCCTTAATATCTAATTCATTTTATTGTTATCTGTACTGTGTTTGTTATTACTGGTATGTTTAGAAATATTTCAATATGTAGCCTTCCTTTGTCTTAACTGTGAGAAGACAATCTCTCCGTGTACATTTCTAAATGACAAGTGTAACTCTACTAAACTCTACAACTGATGTAAACTCTACTAAAAATTGTATTGATTTAATGTACCGAAACCTTAACTTTCATAATTATTACGAAACAAATCGTTATTCTTAAAAAAAATACGTTGATATTCACGTTTTAAATAGCCTCACATCTAAATTTTATTTGGTATACATATAGGTTTTTAAATTATCAATTTATCTAGCTCGCATATTGTCTTTTCAATATATGAATTACAAAACTGAGGAAATAACCAAACATAATTATTGTTTTAAATATACGTATTTATATATGCTCTGTTAAAATACATCTCCCCTCTGCGGTCTATACCCATCGTGCAGATAATCAGCCGTTATAAATACCACACAGAACCGTTAAAATCCATAAGTAAAAGAGAAATATTTTTAAATAGCTGTTTACTTTAAAACTATATATTTTTTTTTTATCTTAAGCTTCGTAAAAAAACTAAAAAAACTAAGTATTGAAAACATAGTTTCAATTTTAAATGCATTTTTGCTTTTGTTCCTTGATAATTATTAAATAAATAGAGTTTTATTTTTCATTCCATTGCATTTCAAATACTTCGTTTGGAAATACACTTTGTTTTTTAACGAAATATTTTGAAACCTTATTATCCAGACGAAAATGTAAATTAATATATTTTCTCTTTAATGAATTTTTTATAACATATTTGTTTACTTTCCAAATTAATTGTAGTATTTAGTTTATAAAATCTACATAATAGAATTTCATAAAAATAATTGAGATAGTATTTTTAAATTGGGTCTTAAATTACAAATTAATAAAATTTTGTTATGAATATTTATTTAGTATTTATTATTGTAAATCATAACAGTATACTTTTATAATTAACAAGTGTTTTATATCTGTCTTTTCATTAAAGACTGAATTATGGAGGTTTTATTTATTAAACAAAATATTTTAAAGCATATTTGGTATACGTATAAAACGTGCTAAGTTGATGGAAATGTGCATGTATCATGAAGTATATATGCATACATTTTGTTTAGTGTGTTTTATTATTGGATTAAAGAGCAATTATTGCATTTTAATTCATGTTTATATATTTAAATGCATTATTTTCATATTTTTTGTAAGCATATTTTGTAAATTTATATGCAAACATTTATTTGTAACATTAAGTTACCATTGTGCCACCAATTGACAAAAATTTAAGGTATATTTTAAACTATTGCAAGTACAATGGCTGGCGTACTTGATTTTCAATATTTCGTTCGGATTCCATTATGAAACACCGTGTATATACGTTATAATTAAGTCTAAAATCTATGGATGTCAAAAAATGTAATATAGATATATATATATATATATTTAAGAACTAAAGAACTGAATTACCGCTGAGAAATTCAAAATTAGCCATTCGATTTGGAATCATGTATTATTTAGTTTTATGCTCTACACATTTTCGGAAAATTAAATATGGTGTCCAAATTGAGGGTTCGTATCGAAAATTTAAATGTTTGGTAGAATGTCTACACGAAGGCGGCCCTCAAACACTTATTGGGTTCTTGAGTTCCCAATATACAGTGTGCATCAGGTATTTGAGAACACATGTTATAGATGAAAAATCACCCTGCATATTATAGTTACAAATCTTATTCTGTTGCATGTAAACATGTCAGAACAAAAACTGATTGTGGAGATGAAGAGGCATGCTGCCATTGGCTCATTGGCTGAAGAAAATTTCAATTTGGAGATAGCCAAATTCTTGAAATTCGCCCGGTCACTCGTCTGTAATGTAAGGAGAGAACTGAAGGCTGCCACGTTTCAAGTGGCAAACCTTTCATGCAGGAAATGGCATTCAGATGATAATACAATATAAAATCATCAAACCATCAGAATTCGTTAGTCAAGTCAAATCTTACGACGTCGATGAGGTCACTTGCTACCCGTAAGGCATGGTGACGTTACGGCGACGTCGTTGTGAAGTCACACTGTGACTTTGTGACCGTCGATGTGACGTCACGTGACGTCGATGTGAAGTCACAGTGACTAGAATGTGAGGTCGTTATGGCCGTTTTAGAGCTCATTCGTGACGTCACATTGTGACCAATTTGTGAAGTCACGGTGAGACCAATTTGTGAAATATGTGTCATTTGTGACGAAATTGTCATTAGCACTGTGATGATTCTGTGACGACAGTGACAATGTTGTGAAGTCACATTGTGACAATTTTGTGAAAATTGTGTAATTTGTGACGATTTTGTCATTAACTTTGTGACGAATATGTGACTACAATGGCAATATTGTGACAGCGTTAAGATGCAATATATTTATTGAAAAATGAAATCGCTATTCGAGTTCAATCAATGCACCATGACAATGGAGGCAGGAGTGATTATGAGTAAAAGAAAATTCTGAAGTTCACAGAAAAATTTCAGAATGTTTTTTTCACGATACTTTGTCGAAATTTACGTTTTTTTCGAAATCCTTCGGCGAAATTCACCTTATTTGTACGATTTATTGACAAAATTTTATGTTTTTTCACTATCATTTGACGAAATTCGCTTTTTTTCGCTATGCTTTGATGAAATTCGCTTTTTTTCACTATGCTTTGAAATTCACAAAATTTACGTTTTTCTTCAATCTCTTGACGAAATTGCGATTCTTAGATGAAATACACGTTTTTTTCTACGACCATTTCAAGAAATTTAGATTTTTTTCGCGATCGTTTGACAAAATTCGCCTTTTTTGCGCGATTTATTTACAAAATTTCGCCTTTTATATGGTCCATTGATGAAATTCGCATTTTTTCTACAATCTTTTGACAAAATTTGATAGATGAAATTCGCTTTTTTTCCACGATCTTGTGACGAAATTTGCATTTTTTCGCGATCCTTTGACGAAATTCCCGTTTTTCTTCAATCTCTTGACGAAATTGAGATTCTTAGATGAAATTTACGTTTTTTTCCACGGCCTTTTGAAGATATTTAGATTTTTTTCGCGATCATTTGACAAAATTTGCCTTATTTGCGTGATTTATTTACAAAATTTCGCCTTTCATGCGGTCCATTGATGAAATTCGCGTTTTTCCTACAATCTTTTGACAAAATTTGCTATTCTTAGATGAAATTCGTTTTTTTCCACGATCTTTTGACGAAATTGGCATTTTTTCGCGATCCTTTGACGAAATTCACGTTTTTTTCAATCTTTTGACGAAATTGCGATTCTTAGATGAAATTCACGTTTTTTTCCACGATCTTTTGAAGAAATTTAGAATTTTTTTCACGATCGATTGACAAAATTCACCTTATTTGCGCGATTTATTTTAAAAATTTCGCCTTTTATGCGGTCCATTGACGAAGTTCGCGTTTTTTCTACAATATTTTGACAAAATTTGCTAATCTTAGATTAAATTCGCTTTTTTTCCCATGATCTTTTGACGAAATTTGCATTTTTTCGCGATGCTTTTACGAAATTCATCTTTAACCAATCAAGTTATTCTTTCTTTTCTATAAACATCACAGCAAGTATTAAAAATAACTAATAACACCAAAAGCATTTTTATATGAAAAATATCAATTATTTATTCAAATAAAGTTTTAAAATTCAATAGCGATACTTTCATATAAGCAACAATCCAAGAGTTAATAGTCGAAGAAATCGCCAAAGATTTTACTACCTACAGCAGTTTTTTTTAATTATTATTATTATTATTCTAATAGTTTTAGTAGTTTAAGCGAGCAGTTCGATTACATGTTTATTAAATTTGTGTTTTATTTATGAACAATTTTTGATGACGTTTTTAATTTATTATAAAGGTTTTAGAATAACGTGTGGTGAAAATTTTATATATATAGTCTGTTACAAATGCAGGTAATCATATTTACTTTTATATGACACAGTAAAATAAAAAATAATGAAAATAATGTAAAATAGTTAATCATTTTTATGTGAATAAAGTATAAAAATTCAAACCATAAGCACAAAATAGAAGCACATATTGGTTCATTATTACTATTATTATTTTATTTACAGGATTAGATGATAATCATAAATAACAAGCCCCCTTTAATCAGTATGTTTTGTAATAGACTGTATAGTATAGATATTTTGAAGTTTATGCGTATAAAATCATTCAGGAAGTAAAATATTAAAATTATCCAGAAAAAAAATAATGAAATATATTTTACATTTTAGTTTCATTCATTCAAGGACATGGATGTGTGTTTTAAAAATTAAAATCTTTCAATAAAACCAAATTTAAATTCTCACTGGGTTGCATAATTTCTATATTTGTCAACAAATTCAGAAACCGGTTTACTTTCAAAGCTTTTCGTTCATAATGTCTAACTGAAAAGTTCTTACCAGCTAAGGATATCTCTTTATAATTTTTTATAACTTTTTTCACATCGAATAATACTCATTGACACTGATTTTTCCCTCTTAATACTATATATGTATGATATCCTTTAAATAGTACCTCTCCATTATGTAAAAAAATTCCTATTTCTTCTAAATAGAATAAACCATCTTCATTTCTTCCGAACATATATTAATTTTTAAATAAAAATGTGCAACGCAAATTGTTTGAGACAATCAAAAAATTTTATTCTATAAAAAGGCCTTTTTATTTAGTACGTTAAATACATTTAAATATTTGCTAATTATGTTAAACTTTGATTATAATATTTTTATATGTCATTTTAAAGTTTGAGAAAACATTGATTTTAACCTATAATATTTTAAAAGAAAACAAATCTGATTAAAATAAATTTATATAATTGATATTAATCATCTGATTAAAATTGTTGATAGACAGTTATTTATTTCAATAAATTAAATAATAAATCTACTAAACTGTATTAGGTTAATGAAATGTTTATAAGAAAATACTAAAAGCGTTATAATTTAAAGAAAAGCAAACTCTGGAATAAAATATTTTTCCATACCTTTTTTTCCCCTTAACGTCGTTCTTTAAATTCCGATGTAATCCATGTTTTAGGAAGAACAAATTTTGGAAGTAGAAAATATGTCAATAATACATACACTAACAATGATGGGAATCATTTAAACCACACCAAAGCTAGTGTAAATATCTCGAACTCATATTTTTGTCTAAAGTATTACCTTGGGATGATTATTCCTATGAATTTTTTAGGTTAAATGTTTATATCTGACAGACTGCATGTTCATAACGTTACCTATTGTCCAGCAAAACACTCCATCTGCCTGCTCCAAAGATTAAACGCAATATGTTGTTTTTATTGGTTTTATCGTCTGCGGTTTTTAGCACTGTTTTGTTTATCAAAGCAAGAACAGATGGCTTTTCCGTTCTTATACATTTATATGACATAATATTTTTATAAATTTACTTCCAATTAAAATTTCTAGTTTGAAGAATTTTTTGATGCATTTAACTTTTTTTTATGTGTTTCAAAATAGTTCAAGTTTTAAGTTTTGTAAAACTACTTAAGTTTTGCAAAACAAAAAAAAATATGAATAATTAATTACGCCATGCGTTTTACATATATTTTGTATACAGTGAAACCTCCCTGTGCAACCACCTCCATTAAGCGACCACCTCCCTGTGCGACCACCTCACTGTGCGACCACCTCCATTAAGCGACCACCTCCCTGAACGACCATTTTGTCATAGAACGAAATTTATTTCCATAGGCTCAATACTAATTTTACCTCCATTCAGAGACCATTTAAGTTGAACTCCCTCCATGAGCGACCAATTTCTTTGAAGAAAATGAAATAAATTCCGCTTTTTCCTGGTCGCTTGAAGAAAGTTTTATTAGAAAATTAATTCCTGAGAGCGCATTATTCATCAAACTTCTAAAGTTAGTTTAGAATTTTTTTTTTAAATATTTTATTCCAATAACTTTTAAGTGTTTAAACACCTTTGTGCCTCTGTAGGCAATGAATTTAACTCTGATGACAAATTAAGAATGGCGGTCAATAAACTGCCGTGCACTATTCTGTCAGGAAACTCTCAAAGAAATAGATAAATTAATGAAATCGTCATTATTTGCTCCCGTCCAAAAAAAGAAAAACAAATGCATTTATATACTGAACATCGAAAGAACTTGGAAATAAAAGCTATAAAAGATAAAACCGTAAAATCACAACAAACGCCAATATATTCACTTTTTATACTCTGCAGTAATTAACTTATGTAATTAACTTTTGTTTTGAAACCTAAATTTTCATATTTTTTCATAATGTGAAAAATGAATTTTAGTAACATTAATTGTTACCTTTTTTTAACAATTAAAATCTAGATTTAAACGTGACCTCTATTAAGAGACCACCTCCCGGAGCGACCAATTTTTATTTGAACGGAACATGGTCGCTTTAAAGTGGTTTTATTGTATTTTATTTTATATTCGGAAAAAGTTAAATTTATTTAAAAAATGTGACACAAGTAGCCAAATTTATTTTTTAAGAATAACTTAAAATAATTAAACACTAGCAGAAAAATGTATTACTGAAAATATGCAAGTGTTTTTATTTCTTATAATAAAGCATTGCTTTATTACAAAACTCCGTCCCTTCCCATACCCACACACAATTTATACACACAATAATTTATAAATAAAAACCATTTTCCCGGATTATAAAATACAGGAAGAAAACATTTTCTTATTATTGAAATCTCTACAGTTAATACATTTTTCTAGATTGACCACTAATAACACCAAAAAACATTTTTATATGAAAAATATCAATTATGTATTCAAATAAAGTTTTAAAATTCAATAGCGATACTTTCATATTAGCAACATTTCAAGAGTTAATAGTCGTAAATATCATCAAGTATTTTACTATCTACAACAGTTTTTTTAATTCAAAAAGTTTTAGTAGTCTAAGCGAGCAGTTTGATTACATGTCTATTAAATTTGTGTGTTTTATTTATGTACATTTTTTGGTGAAGTTTTTAATTTTGTTGTGAAATATTAGTCGGAAACAAACACTGAATTATTTTTATTGTTTGATGTGGAAACTTTTAATCGTAACATATGTTTTGTTTTGCTGCGAGTTTACACTGCGAGTTACACTGTCAGTATATGGTAGGGGTTTTTTGTCATATAATGAGACGTACATTACATGTAGTGACATAACAGTGACGTCACAATATTTTTTAATTGACAGAAAAATATCTTTTACAGTAAATAACATGTTTTGAAGAATTTTTATAATTTTTAAAAGTTTTGTAAGAAGTTCACATATCAGTCACAGTGTGACATCGCTGAGTGGTGGCATTTTGGTCACAGTTGTGACGTGACCACAGTGACTTACAGTGACGTCACAATGACGTCACTGTGACCATGCATGCTATGAGGGTAGGGATGCAGGTTGGTGAGGCCACAATCTGATGTGTGATTCATGAGGGCCTTCGTTAGAGGTCGTACATGATGAGGAGAGTACAGTTCTTGCCCGAAAAAAAGACTGGGATAATCACCTGAGCAGAGAGAAGCGCCCCCTTAATAAGCTGAAACATCAAGAGGAATCAGGAATGCTCTTGTTTTATTTCCAATAAAAAAATCTTTGCCCAGGTCAAGAAATTGAATCGCAAAAAAGATCGGTGAGGGTGTAAAATTCCCAAAGAGGTTCTGACAGACTTGTGCGCAAAATTTTCAGCCTCGCTGATGATTCTGAGGGGTCCTAAGAAGGAAAAACTATCTGATGCCTCCACGTTGCTTTGTTCAAGGTGCCAAAATCAATACCGTCGCTTACACCGATTACAAGACTCAGCGTTATTCCGCACACCCTATAGTAAAACAGAAATGAATGGCTAAATAATTCATGACGATGTCATCCTAAACTTGTTGTCCCCCCAGCTACTCAGATATTAACCGAATGGTCTATTACGTATGTGGCGTAGTAAAAAATATATATATATATTCGAAATTTTGTGAAATTATCAGCTTTTTTGCATCCTATTTCTGCACTTAACTACCTTTAACTTTTGCAAATCTATTTAGTTTTAAAAAACATTGCACAGTTTTATTTCTATATGTTTACCAAACTGGCATAAAAAATATTGGGAATTTTAATTGATATAGAGTGAGGTTGGGACATTTTGAAAGTTCGTGGTAACGCTTAAAATATTCAGGAAAATTCCTTATTGAAGAATTTTTAATTTCTTGTTGGAAATATTTCCCATAATTTATATAGTGCGCCCTTGAACAGTATTAAAGGTGCAATGTTTGGCGAAATTAAAAAAAAGATTTTGAAGGTCCCTTTTCCCCTTAAAGTTATGTTGTTTCTTAAGAATATGTTGTTTCAATGTTAAATTAGATCCCATCAAATATTTAAAAAAAATCTGAGTTTGAGTTGAAAAAAAAAATCTTTTATCTCTTGATAATTAATAACTATAAGCTTCTCATATTTATTTTCATTAAAGTAGAAAAATTAATTATACATAACTTTCACATAAGAAATGCAATTCCCATGGAGCCTCATTATCTTAGAAATAAAATAAAATTGAATCAAAACATTTTTTGTGTCTTTTTTAACATATTTGTTTAATTTTCATAACAATAAGATTTATAACAATGTAATTTATAACAATAAGAAGAAGAAGAAAAGGAAATTTCTAATTAATAAGTAATAGTTCATTCCTGTGATGGTTGGATGATAAAATATGAAAGAATATTATCATACAGCTTCTCTTTTCAGCACTGAAATAATATTAATACTCTAATAATTAAATCTAGTGAACATCGAGCACAATAAAGTATCGCGTACGCTGAGTTGTGGCTAGAAAAGACCACGCCGACATGACAATCATCTTAAAAATGATTCGTTAAATAAATATTCAGATATACTTGAGAAACAAGAAGAAAGAAAATAAAAGCAAAAGTATTACCTGAAGTGACCTGAAAACAAAACAGTGTTGGATGAAAATTGATAAATCAGTGCATTAATAAATCAGCTTCGAAGAAAATTTTTATTTATAACGAAATCTTCTTGAAACAATATATTTTAAATGAACATCTCCTTTTATAGATCCATTTTTAGGATGAGTAACATACGATTATCTTTTTTCAATATGCATTTTGTCATGAGAAAAAAATAATATAGTTTCTCTCGGGGAGCATAGAGGCACTCGCCTTAACAAAAAAATCTTTTATATGATTTTAGCACCAATTCAATACATCGAACAAAGCACTGGTCGAATTGAGAAATAAACGATAGCTATCAAACTGTATCAACAGTATCCAACAGTATCAATATAATTCTTCGCAGAATGGTAAGGCCGAAACCATTCTGCCTAGAAATCAAATTAAGAAAGAGCACTGACTGTGTAGAAGAGGGGGAAAAGGGTTGCCGTAATTAATGAAAACTCGCCAATTGGCAGGGACAAACATACTAGAGCCTTGCGTTGGCATAAAATTGTAATGCTTAAAGAATATAAAAACTGCTATAATTAGAGGAAAAATTATAGATTTATTTAAGATTATATTTGACAGTTAGTAGTAAAGTGTTACAATTTTGAAATTACGTATTAAACTGATTCGAATTTGATGGGCATGGGGAAGAGCTACAAAGAGGAAGTGACTTAAGAATTAGAAAGTTGTATAATGTTCCATAGGATTCGTTTCGCGGAAGTACACTTTTCAAAACTATGTTTATCATTTTAAAATAAAACGAAATGTTGCGTAGAAAAAAAAAGCTTACAGGGGAACTTTAAAAGGAAGGAAATAAAATTATTTTAGAATGCAAATTTTAATATTGAATGAATAATGATTAATAAAACATTTCTTTAATTAAATTAAATAAAAATATGGCAGTGGTTGTAAGTAACCACAACAATCCCTTTTTACAATATCAAGGTATTTTCGACATGAAACTAAAAATATTGTGTTACTAAACAATATAATTTATATGTTAATTTTTTAATGAATACTTCTTATTACTCAAAACAATACATAAAGTTTACTCAAGATTACAAAAGTGTTCTAAATAAGAAAATAGGACAGAGATAAATTAATCTTTATAGGAATTAATGAAATAATCACAGATTCTTATTTTAACTTATTTTTTAGATATGTTTTACGTAAGTTTCCATATTTAATTTTTTTTTTTTTAATTTAAAAATAATTTTTAAATACATAATATAAAACCCAAACAAACAACTAAACGCTCATCATTATGTGCAGGTTGTGTATACATATACTTATATAAATCAGATTAAACAATAGACAGAAATATATTGAGTAAGAAAGTAAGTATATTTAGAAAACAGAATAAATCAACAACAAAATCCTGTGTTAGGTGGAAGATTTCTTTCGCCCTGTGAAATTACGAAAATACAATTACAATAGAAATTTTATCTACAAGGACAGAACATTTTCTAGAACGTTTTTGGGGTTCTATGAGAATTCGTGTTAACTGGTTTCACTGTATGCGTTATGCAGAATAGATAGTAAGATTTTCTTATGAACATTTAAAAATGTATGTATTATGCATGCATGTAAAAAATGCTATTTTATATAAGGCTAATTTACAAAGAATCATTTCCCTAGTAAAGTAGAAATCAGTATGAATAGAATTAAAATTGTATTTTGTAATGTTTCAAACATTAATTGCCGAGACGTCACTAGAGGTTCACTGCGGAGAGATGAAATGTTTTTGATGCCCGATATCTCACCTGCTTTTTGGGTAAGAATATCAGTATTTGTGCAATGCTCTTCATCATTTATTTCTCCGGAACATTTGAAAATATTCTGCCTGTCTATATATCTATCTGTTTATCGTCTATAGCTGTCTGTGTGTTTGTCTTTCTGTCTGCATGTATGTTTAAATGTAGGCATGTACGTATGTATGTAAGTTTGTCTGTCTGTCTACATGTATATATGTAGGCATGTATGTATGTATGTATGTTTGTCTGTTTGCCTGTATGCATGTATATATGTAGGAACACGTATGTGTATATTTGCATGTATGTACCTGCATCCATAAGATTTTAATATGTAGTTCCAACATTTGAGCTATGGTACAGCACGCAGAGAAAAATATATGGTTCTGGCATCTAGAATCTATATTGTGGCTCTAGAAAAAATAGTTCCATGTCATCCCTATAAATTCTAATTTCTTTGCTATAGAGTTCTAGAGTCTCCTGCTAGAATTCTATGGAGTTTTCCTATATTCTCGTAGTCAAAATTATTTAAAAATCTCAGCAAATATTTGCGAGCACAAGAATTTGGTTTTAGTAACATTAATTATTGTTTATGAAACCATTCCAGAAATCAAGCAATAATTTCTCGCTACTGAAATGATTCATTATAATTTCGTTACCTAAAAAAACAAGAGAGTAGAATTTCTAGATAATTACGTGTATACAGCTTATTTGTTTACTCTATGCGCATAGCTCGGAAAACTAAATTTCTAGTTTAGGGATTCAGAAAATTGCTATCTATTCATTCTAGGTTAAGGCAATATTTTTTTCTCAGTGCAGTTCACCAGTGCACCAATGCAGATAATTATGAAATGTCTACAAGTGTCGTTATGCTCTTGAATACTTTCAATCAAAAGTGATCCATAGATTAGTTCATGATGCATAGATGGTAAAAAAAAAATGCAACCAAATTATTGAACTCCAAATGCTGGATCGAGATGTCACTCTTTATGACTGGAGCTACTATAACACCAAAAGTTCATTGAACCTAACAAAAAAGTTTTAACAGCGGAAAATGTACCCGATAAGCTTGGTATTAGGTATATTTGTTATAAAAGTATCCCTATTTAGCTGTACAGTTTTTGTTCAATTTGGTGGATTTGTAGGAAAAGTACAGAACATTTTCTTTTGTTCAGCGGCCTCATCTTCAAGCTGCCTTTTGTGTGGCAAACTACTTAAAATTTGAAAGTTAATGTTGCTTTTATTATACCCAGATCGAAATTCATCTGGTATTTGTTTGCTAGACAAGAATTAAATGCTGTATCCCTGCAAAGTAAACTACCATAAACTACCATATCACATTTGGTGGTTCCACCATAATTACGAGCAAGTCATGGTGTGTATTGGAGTACGTTTTTGCTTGGCCAGCATACATATTCCAGCTTGTGTTGCTTGAATATGTTGCTGGCCTAGCAGCAATCAAGATCACCACCTGCTTGTAATTTCTGCTATTCTAGCAGTAATTCACAAGCAACAGATACTTTTTTTTGTTGCTATTCTACCATTACATTTCTACCATCAGTTGCTTTTATTTTTTGCTTTTCTAGCATAATTTGCTTTTATTTTTTCTAGGCTGGCATTACATTTCTACCTTCACTTGCTTTTTAATTTTTGCTATCCCAGCATTACTTTTCCAGCATCACTTGCTTTTATTTTTGGCTATTCTCCAAGTTAGACAAAAAAAAAAAAAAAAAAGACGTTGGTGGCGCCATATTTGGAGAATTTCTGAAGTACCTACATTTTTTAGAAGGGAAACTTATACGGATTTTCTTTTCCTCTGTTAAACGACAGAACTCACTATCTCCGGTTTGGGAACTCTATGCTCTACTAACTTTGCTACTGGGGCCGTATTTGTAAACGATTTTAAATGCGGGTAATGGTGGTAGAGCTGATTCTGCTGTGTGTTGATATTTTATTAAGATAAGGGTGCATTTATCGATGCTGTTATTCTCCAAGTTTCAATTAATAAGGTACATTTACTATTAGGTTTTTTTCTATGTTTAATGGATAATTAGAATATGGCTTAATTATTATAATTTATTAGTGGAATTTTCTTTGCTTAATGAATGGTTTGAATATGGTCATAATTATTTGTTGCAGAAAAATAAAGATTTTGAAATGTATTTAGTATAGAATTTATCAATTTCAGGTGGGGGTTAACATTTTAAAAATTTAGACCTTATTTGAGGGGGGGGGGGGGTTGTCAGTTGTACATATTTTCGATTCTTATGAACTTATTTCTTAAATGAAACTGTGCTCCTTAAATTTTGAAATTTAACTGAGTGAATTTTCCTTTTGAAAAGCACGGATTTTTTTTGTATAATTAAAATAATTAAACACTAAGAGAATGAACAGCTAAGAATTTTACGGTGGGGAACTGGAGGTGAGGCGCTTTTTCCAAAAAACACTTCATGGAAATTAATTTTCAGTTTTTCTCTTTTTTATTCATGTGTTAAAATTTTATCTAAACCGGGCGCTTTTTCCCAATAAATCCTTTATAGAAGTTAATTTTCAGTTTTTTTTTTTAGATTTATGTGTTTAGATTTTGTCTAAAACGGTAGGGCGAAGGCAGTATTGAATTTACGTTGTAGTGATTGGAAAAGGAAATCTACCGCCAACGAATTTTGAAATTTAACAAACTAATATTTTTTTGTCTCATTTTAATAAACACACACTGTAAAAAAAAATCTGTAAATCTACAAAACTAGTTTTTGTAAAACTACAGAAATCTGCATGTTTACTAGAATTTTATCTGTAACGGGATATAATATTTACCACTCGCATAGTACAAATACATGAAATATCTTAGTTTTACCTGTTAGCCAATGAAAAAGGACTTCGATGGTGACGTAAGGGCTATTCACACAGCCACAGAGGCATTCAAGCATCCATCTTGATTATGGTTTCAAATTAGGACGTAAGAAAATATTTCTTCTTTATGAGTTAAATTTTGTTACATTTCCATTCTGCTTGATTCCTAATAAGTAAAATTCAACTACACAGTAAGACTGTTTGATTTCGAATTATAATGTAACATGATTTTAGCAGGTGTTAATGCGTAATCTTCCTATTATTTTTTGTTAAATATTTATCATTCAGTCAAATGACTGTTTTTTACACCAGTGTTTATTACATGCGTGCACTTTCTAATGTTTTATGTAATAAATAAAATTTTATTGCAATATGGTTAGCAATTTAAATATTTTACTTTTAATTAGTGATGTAATGAATAGTACTACCCCCTGCGACTGATAATGAAGGCCAAATATTCCACTATTCTTCCGCAGAATACTTAAAATGTATACCAAAATTATCTTTCTTAATATTAGTGTCGTGCCGAGTAATCGGTATTTATTGTACCAGATTCCTGCATCGGGTCGGATTTACTTAACTTTTTTGGTTCGGATCGGGTCGGTTTGGGTTTTGAATCTTGCGTGTTGAGTTCGGGTTAACTGATTTTTCAAAAGAATGTCTAAAATATTTTTTTCAGGTTAAACATCTAGGTATACGGCAGATGTGCCAGTAAGGGACAAACTTCAAAGTTTTTTTTTATATAAAAAAATTAAACAATAAAAATTTTACTTAATTTTTTTTCATACCCCCCCCCCCCCCTCTTACATGTTTTTATAATCTGTGTTATTGTTGATACTTTTAATCAAACCAATTAGGAAGAAAAAAAGTGATCCTTCGAAGTTCCATTGTTTTTTATTTATGTTGGCGAACATGCAGAGAGCTGGTTTAACTTAATAAATTTATATATTCTTTTACTTTCCTGCAAAATTTGTTTTTGTTTTGGAAGTAATAAAATTTTTCCAATATGATCATTCTAGACACTTCATCAATCGCACACTAGATGTAACATTGGTAGATCAATCTCCAGTTGAAAAAAGTTTCATAAGATTTCAATTGTATAAAGTAAAAGATTATTTCAAAAATCAGAAGTGATTTTGCTTCATATACTTTTTATGCCTTCTGAGTATTAATGAATTGTTTATGCATAGATGTAATAGTTTCCCTATTCATGGAACATTATACTGTATATTATCCATAATATAAACTAAGCCTTCAAGCATGGGTCTAAGCATTGAACAAATTTTGAAACTTACAATTTCTTTAATTATAAAATTGTTTCTGAAAATTATGTTTCTATATTGTTCACGGACATCAGAGAGTGTTTCATTTTGTATTCTATAAACTGAAATATTGTTTTTGTGTCAAACAGAGTTCATTTTCTTATTTTTGTAAAAGGTGTCCCATTCCTCCCCACTCTCTCCTATGCTTCTAACTCTGAATATTGGGTACTTCTCTATCTATACACACGTATCATGAGTATGTGTGTTAAAACTATCAGAAATATTATACATGTGTTTGCGTGTATATAAAAAATGAAATGTTGGTAATATTTTTCCTATTCCTAGTGAAGAATAAATGGTTCTTAACTGTGCCGTAAATAAAAAGAATTTATCACATTTCTTATATACTTTTATTTCTTAAGCAGTAAATTGAATAATAACTCATTCATATTGAAATATGTATTTATTTTATCTGAAAAATTGCTCTGCTCAAACTTTTTGTGAAAATCTTAACAAGACTTGGAAAAAACTAAATATAAACATCTGCATTTTAATTTTACGTGAGGTTCTGAGCGATAAAATGCTGAGTTTTTGCTTTCTCATGCAAAGAGAGATGTAGGGTAGGTAGGGGTAAAGATACGACCGGGGCAAAATTACGCTCCGGCCTGATTTCATATGAATCATTCATTTCGGCTATCATGACAAAAAGGTGCAGTTTGGTTTCAAGTGTACTAGTCATTTGTTTAAACCTTTAATAAATGTAGCAATTTCTGGTAAGAAAATGAGCTAAGTTCAAATTTTTGAATTTTGATCTAATATTTTTAAAATTTCACTTTATTCTTTAGATGACAATACCTGAAATTTTTACAAATCCAAAAATTCAGTGGTTTCTAGTTAAGTTCTAGTTAAGTTTTTTTAATAGAACGTAGGTATCTATCTACCTACCTACTTTTAAAAATCAATATTCTTGTTTCATGAATAGCTTTTGTTTTAAACTTTAATCCTTAACTCCTGTTAATGGTCTCACCGACAGCTGTAATATTCAGTTTTCACAGTTTTTGTAATTTTCAATTTAAGTATTAATGTTAGATTAATTTTTATTTGTTTGGTAAATTAGAAGTATAGCTGAAGACTTCTGAATGCGGGAAATTTTACTATAATAGCCGTTTACATAAAGTTTAGCGCAGAAACCGCCTCTTATGTGTCAGTCAACCATTTTATTCAATCTACGATTATCTACTGTAAATGGTCTCGGAGACCGCTTACAGTATTTATGAACACAATTTTTGTCACAACAGTTGGAGATTAACTGCTATTTGCGATATCACAAACCGCTGTTTTTTTCATGGTCTAGTTTATAATTTTCAGTTTAAATACTATCGAAATTTACTAATACTTTTACATTGCTCATTCATTTTAGTGAAAATGGGGCAAAAACCGGCCGTAATGGGGCACCTACTCTACATCACTTATCATGTGTATCATGTTATTATCAGCCATGTTGAGGTCAACTTGTCACCAAGCGCCATTGAAATGAACCATGATGGTGCATACCGATGGCGCTTTTTAACCCGAGAGAACAGGCTAGTGAGAATGACCAATTGCTTTTCTTTTACTTTACATTCATATAATATCAACTTTTTATGGTTGGCTTA
This sequence comes from Maratus speciosus, assembly GCA_963932465.1. Classification (NCBI taxonomy): domain Eukaryota; kingdom Metazoa; phylum Arthropoda; class Arachnida; order Araneae; family Salticidae; genus Maratus; species Maratus speciosus. Next base: position 70,131,904 of record OZ010789.1, read on the forward strand.
GTACTTTTATTCACAAAATAGATAAAGTAATTGAAAAACCTTTAGAAATTTTAATTAAAATGAAAAATGATTTAAATAAGAGTCTTAAAGTACGACTATGAGAGAAAGTCTCATGCAGCGAGTTCTCCAGGGTTAACAAGCTGTGCTCAGATCAAATACTTGTGGGCAGGATACCCACATATGTTTGAATATTAAAGTATATACATTTGTACGTTTTCTACATAAAACATAAATTGTTATTAGAAATGTAATTGTAGATAACATTTCATAATATCAATAAAACATGATTTACTTTCCTTTTATTTCGGGTTCGGGTTCAAATAAGTCTGGGTTGAGTTTCAGGTTGCCGAAAATTATTTTCGCTGATTCTGGTTTAGGTTGCGGATCAAGAAAATATTTTTGGCGGATCGGGTCGAGTTGCGGGTTGACTTAAGTATAATATTCGGTTTTGTGTCGGGTGTAACTTGACCCGTGCAGGGCTACTCTGCAGTCGGCTAATTTTCAATATATCAGAGACTTTTAAATAGGTGAATTTTAATTATAATACTCCTGTGCAAAAAGTTTAGTACAAAAACAACATCCTATGAGTTTATCGCGGCTTTCATTCATCTTTCGATGAAGCGGTCTCACAGACCGCTTCATACTATTTATGTGACAATTTCTGTGACATCAGTTAAAGGTTAAAAAAATTGCTCTACTCTATTTGTTACTCTTACAGTGAATAAATAATCAGTCCTAAATTTCATTAACTATTCATCCCATCATATTCATTTCATTAAAATTTTATCTGAATTTCACCTTCAAAATTTCGCTTCTCAGTTTTCTTCACCTCTCACAGTAATCGTACTTAAATTTTAAAAACTCTTTAAAACTGCTTAAATAAAAAAATCTGCTGTGTCATTTTATTGTCACAATAAATAATCAAGATTTTTCTTCCCACCGGAATTTGACATCCCCCCCCCCCCCAAATTTAGAGCACATAGAATTTTAAAGTCTTTTAAACTCTTTATAGACCAGTGGTAGGGGAGAAAAAAAGGGCCGCATTTGGAATTTATTATGGGAAAGCTGGAAATTGTTTTAATCCCTTTAAGTCTAGAATGAATGTACTAAGTTTTCCCCCTCTTACTAGGTGAGCGGTTGAAGATATGTACAGATTTGTAGTCAAAAAACACATTTTTATTAATTACCATAACAATATCTAAAAAAAAACTAACTCTATCAAAAACATTGTTAATACAGATGTTGTAGAGGTTAAAATTTTGATTGAAATGTGTACTTACACTTAATATTTTTGTTGATTATTTTTTAATTCTATCTCAGTTTTGCCTAAGTCGTTAATCAAGTGCTTGAAGCCAGAATAGACGAGGTTATCAGTTCACCCTGTTTCTAATTTATGTATATTTTTTAATTTATTGAGGTATTATTTGAGGATTTTGTAATTATTTTAGGCTTTATTTTGGATATTTTTAGAATTATGGCTTAAGGGAACTTGTCAAGCAGCTTCGGAATTCTCCTCCGTAATCTTAAGTCTATGGAATTTTGATGCATTCGTATATTTATAATATCTTCTCGGGAAATTCATATTTTTAACATCTTTTTTCTATGTATTCTTCTTAAAGGATGTCTCTTTTTTTCTAAAATCTAGGCTGAATTTCATACTTTGTGTTAAAAGCGGGCAAACTGTGAGTAAGAATTTAACTCTTCATATAAAATATAAGTCTATACTTTAGAAATATTTTGAGAACTAAAAAAAAGAGATATCTCTTAGGAAGTGGCAACAAAAAATAGAAGTTAAAAATATTAATTTCCCGAGGAGATATTTTAAATATACGAATGCATCCAATTCCCACAAACTTTACATTAGTGGGGAGAAATCGGAAGCTGAGTGACAAACCCCCTTAACCTCTTGATTACGGATTATAGCACAGTAGCAGGAAATGAAAAAAAAAGGCCAAATTCGGAATTAAATACGCGAAAACTGAAAATTGTTTTAATCCCTTCGACATAGGTCAGAAATAAACGTACTAAGTTTCCCCGTCCTACTAGGTGCGGTTTTGCCGCTACGAACAAATAGATAACTTAAAAAGTGCATATTTCATGATTTTTAGCATATTTCAAAAGTGATTTGTAAATGAGGGGAAATATTGCTTATGATCTCTGATATTGTATTTGAATTATGCGTCGTATTTAATTTGACCTATATAGTGAACAACAGTGCGTATGCATCATATTTAAGTAGGTCGAAAATAATGGGGAGGAGCGAGGGAACAAATAAGTGTGCAGGTTTCTTTTCGCTAGAGGAATTATAGGTCAACCAATAACACGATTTTAAACTTCGATATTTTACGAAAAGGACTAAGATGGTTTTAAAAAAAATTATTTTCGACTAGTATATGAGCATCTTAAGTTAAATTCATAAAATTTTAAAACCTTCGGAATATTGAAAATAGTATTATAATCTTTACGTAATTTTTTAACTAAGGTTTAAGGTTGACGATATCAGTTGGGAAATGGCATGTAAAACGGCTGTCAATTATGTACCTCTTTCTCGATAACTACTAAATTATAATCCTCAAAATATACAAAATAAAGCATTAACTTAATTACAGAGACATCGCGAAGGCCCCAAAAACTTAAAGAAAATACATGTATATAATAAACAGTGGCAGTGTGGTTTGATAACTCTGTCTCTCTCTTGATTAGCGATTAAGGCAAAATTTTGAAATGGAATTGCGACCTTAATATGCAGCAAAAATATTAATATGGGTACTCATTTTATTCAGAATTTCAAATTCTACGATATTTGTATTGACAATGTTTTTGAAAGAATTAATTGTTCTGAGATATTGTTAAGATAATTAAAAAAAGGTGTTTTTCGACTATAAATATGCTCATATTTTCTAATGTTCGCCTAGTACGAGGTATAAAACTTGGTACTTTCATTTTAGACCTAAACGGAAGGGATTAAAACAATTTCCAGTTTCCCACCCTCATAATTGTGAGTTACAGCCCCCGATCACGGGGCTTTGAAATAGAATTGTGACAATGTTCAACAAAAATATAAAATGTAGTTCTCATTTTACTCGGAATTTTAAGCTGACGACGAGCTGAACACGAAAATTGAAAAACCTAAATTTCATTTCGGATTTCAAAAAGCTGCTATTTTCAAAATTACGTCAGCGTTACGCACATATATGTTTGCCCTTTATAATATAGATAGACATAGATTTTATTTTCATATCAAAATCTTAGTGTTTTTCTTTCTTTTCCAACTAATTTTTTTCACCCTTAAATCCATTTATATCTGAATCAAATCAATACTTGATCATTTCAAAGCTACTGTATAAAATTAAGTGTGTATTTTTAAATAATATATATGTAATGTGAGTCGTACCGTAAAAATGCGCAGAAAAACAGAAAAGTGACTTCGGACGATGAATTTTTTTTAAAGATTAACTTTTGTATTTTTTTAAATGTTTTCCTTCATTTCAAAGAAAATTAAAAGTATATGCTTTTTCGTATTGCTATTATTATTTGGTATTAATATTCTGCATAATTTGATTTTTGGAGTCTTATGCGTAATTTTGAAATATGGCTGGAAAGGGAGGGGTGGGGACAAGGTTCATCCAGAATTTTAAATTCTTCAAAAGTTTGTCGTTATCATCCATAACACTCAGGTTTTTACTAAATTTGTCGAAGTTTTTGCACATTTTATTTAGTAAAAAATATTTCTATTTGTCCAAATGTTTCAAAATTCTTGTAGGTAAATGAAAATCTGGTCTGTTGAGTTGCTCTAAAAAGATTGTGTTAAAATACGGACGTTTAGTTAGTTTTAGGGTAGAAAAAATAGTCTTTGGGAGGCGCGAATTGACCTACGTTCACCAATGTATTTGAAAGAGTTAAAATTCATGATTTTTTTTTTTTAAATTGCATCATCAGATAGAAGATTTTAACTTTTAGAGCATATATATATATATATATATATATATATATATATATATATATATATATATATATATATATATATATATTTTTTTTTTTTTTTTTTTTTTTTTTTTTTTTTTTTTTTTTTTTTTTGCCTGCATTTCTAAAATATCATCCTGGAATAAATTGCTACAAGTTTTCGGAAAACCTTTTTTGAATTTTTTTTTCAAAAGTTAAACTGCTAGGTGGGGAGAATGTCGTAAATTTAATATCGGAATATATCAACGTGTCAATAATGGTGATAGATCGCGAAAAAATCCCGTAAAGTGTATGCGAATAGAAAAATTTCTTATTTTAAAAGATAAATGACAGTTACCAAAAATTTTAGTACAAACAGACGCTAAAAGGAGCTAATAAATGTTTCGTGCTATTTCCTCCTACAGCATCCTTTAAATATATATATATAGGAAAGGTGGGGCAAAATCGGGTACCATAAAAGTTTGTAGTCTCAAATGCTGTGAAATGGGAAAACAAACTTTGAACACTGTTTCTAATGTAAAATGAAACCTTGGCTATAATAAAACATATTCTTTTCCAAAAAATATATATATATATAATTGATTTTATAAAAAAATAGCCTTTTTTCACACATATGCAAAAATCCGGTTTTACCTCGCTGGCTGGGTAAAACCGGGTATCCATTTAAAACTACTGGAAAACTCATTTTGGTGAAAAATGTCTTGCTTAATATAGTAAAAAATACATTTTTATTATTTTTAACAAAACGAAATTGCACATGTCTTCTTCCATGTGTAAAAAAATATATATATATAAATAAATAAATAAATCTGTGGCAAATTTTCTACGTTGTATAGGCCTGCTTACTTTACACTGTACGTTTTAGAGTTCTTTTAGCTTCAAAATCACAGATAAATTTGTCAAGATATTCTTCTGCATTACTACATGCTTTGTGTGCCTATCCGTGGCATTTCATACATCGCATTTGGATTTAGAATTTGAGTAAAGTTCATAGCAAAACATACAGGTTTTATTATCCTTTTCTTCTGAAGATGTGTCCGTAATCTTTTTTGGTTTCTTTTTTCTTTTAAAGAATCTTTTTCGTCTTGCAGTTTGTTTGGCTTATTTCTCCTTAATATATGTTTCGATCTGTTTTTTATAGGAAGAAATCAAAATAAGTTTTTCCCTTTCTTTTCTCAATTCTGAAGCCTTTCTTAGAAATGGATAAGAACATTTTAGGCGAAATTGGAAATTCAGATTGCTGGGCTACATAGTCTGAAGATGTCGAATGGATAATTTTACTTACATATTCTGTAGATGCAACATTTTGAATCAGTGATGACGTCTGTGATTGTGATGTTAACTACTGCATCTGGAAGCAGCTCGACGTGAAATACGCTGGATGTTGTCAATTCGTTTATGTTCGGAAGGTTGAGCTCGATTATTCTGTTTCAGAAATATTTATTTCTGCAGCTATGGCAACCTGTGGCTGCATAGACCTAGGTATGTTATATCATGACTTTCATGGTTTCTCTGTCGCTTCCGAAGTAGCAAAAGATGGTCTGGAAAAACATCATTGTTGTAGGGAAAAATCCCTGTTTTCTCGAACCTTCTGATTGCAGTATTTACAATTGCTGCTCTCGAAAAGGCAGCTTTTAAATAATTTTCCAATTTGGTAAATTGTTACAGATCGCGCAGGGTTGCAAAATAACCACTTCCTCATCTCTTGTCTTTAGTATGAGCTTAGAGGTGCATGAATGATGCACCAAGGGGCTGAAATCAATGCGTTGCGTAAGAAAAGAAGCATATATAAATACATTGCTTTCTCTTGCTAGATTAACTGGATTCTTTTAGTGCGAGTTGAACACCTAATTAAGGTTTTAAAGAACAGGTTTTTCAGGACAAGGATTGGAAAAATCTATACATTTTTTAACCAAAAAAAATAAAGACCTCTTTCGTAATCCATCCACTCCTATTATATACAGCAAATGAGTCTGGGATAGTATCGTCTATCAAGAGACGGGTTTTCCTTGCCTGTTTAATATTTGAAAAAAAATCTTGTTATATTTTATGTAGCCTAGTTATATAGGATTGAGATTTTATAGATTATTTGTCAATTTGGGCAGATAATTTTATTTAGAAAAACAAGTCACGAAATATATTTGCATTTTAAGTAGACCAATAACGCAAGTTATTACACCTCAGATTAGAAAATTATTTATTAAAATATAATAAGCATGATATAAAATTATGCCTTAATTAGTACCATTATTTTGTTCATTAATAATTGCAAATTATTTAATTTCATAAATATAAGTTAAAAATTAGACCCACTTCTTAATATAAAACAAAATCAAAATTAAAGTTTTCATTATAACTAGATAAATTTTGAATTATATTATAACTTAACAGCATTAAGAATGCAATTTAAAGTCCCATGTTAATTTATTAACTATACTAAAAAAACATTCTATGTGTCGGACAAAACCGGGTATAAGATGTTTTGACCCACTCTTAAGTTTTATCCCAACATGACACGGAGTTTAAAACATGGCGTAACTACTCTTAATCCTATAGCAATACATCAGTAAAAATTTTAAAATATTATCAGGAAAGGAAAGAATTAGATATAGTACTCAGGAATATTTAATATGCTGAAAAAAAGTGGTTATACGCGTAAAATCTAGAATCAAATAAAACAATTTTTTAAGTGTAATTGAAACTAAGTCCTTCACACGAAAAAGAACCGCACACAGTAACGTTTCAATCAGCTATAAATGACATAATGGTTACAGATTATAATTTTCAAACACATTCAGATCTATGTTTAAAAAAAAAAAAAAAATCAACGTTTAATAACGTAAAATATGATGACTAAGTAAGCAAATTACAAAACACGTAACACATTTGAAAATTAAAGTTCAGCAATTATTATCGGTCATCGGAAAAATATCAGAATTTCTTTGTGCAACGCTATATATGATCTGTAGAATTGAATATATACTAAATAGTATGCTAAACATTAGTTCAGTTAAGAAACGCATTTGCACAGTTGAAAATTCCCCTTCAACATATTTCGTCATAAACGGAAATGTATACATCTTTTTTGCAGCCCTGTATATGATTTACAGATTTTATTCATACGAAGTAGCTAAATTAGTTAAATTAGAAAAAAAACACAACAGATAACGAACTTCCAGCAATTATTGTTTATTTATACAGTACTATAAGCGAATCCTTTTGTGTCCCCCAATAAATAAACGAGGAATGATATGCTCATGTTCTATAGTAAGCATCTTTTTGTACACCTCAATGATGTGTATCAATTTCTGTGGTGTTTGGAATAGTGCAATATCATTCCAATATACTACAAATGATTTTTTCCTACAGACCATTGAAATAGTCCATAGAAAATTTGTGATTTTAATCAATGATTTTTAAAAAAAGAAATCGGTATATTAAAATCATGATTTAATCGTTGATTAAAATCGTTAACACCCTATTGCAGCCAAATGGCAAGCATCAGCTTTTGTTAATCACGATTTGTTGACGAATTTTTTCCCTTCAACCAACTGACGCTTTTTGCAATATTATCCACATTTGATTTAAGAATTTCACAATATTTTCCTTCTAACTAACAATTGGAGAATTTTGCAGCTTTTTCTTACAAACTTTCTTTGCAGTTATCCAAAAATGTCAGCATAATAAAATGTAAAATTATAACTAAAAATTAAATAAACAGCACATAAAGAAATTATAAAATTAATAATTTAGATATTTTATTTCCAATATTTCAATTGACTAAGGTTTAATGCAGTTTTATTTATTTATTTTTTTAAATAAATAAAATTGTGTGACTTGTGTTTGGTTGCTTTTTCTCTGGGACGGGAAAATTTAAGTTTACCTGTGACGCTGTGAGAGAGAGGGGGGGGGGGAGTTACTGTTCCTGCTGACCACTAAAATTTTCAAAATAGCGGTCCAAATGAATTTTTGGTGTTCTCGGACCATCAGACCACCAATTATTTCGAACACTGATTTTTCAAATGCTGAAGATTTCATTATAAAAGAGATTTTAATTGATATACTGTTTAATTTTTTGATTATTTTCCCTGTGTGAAATTTGATTATTATTGTTATGTCTGCACAAGAAACAATTTTATGTCTTAAAATATTTACTCTTTTATTTAAAACAGGTGGAGAAATTACCTGATGCTTGGATCTAATCCATTTTACCTGAACTGAAATCTTGATTCAGAACATACTAAGTATCAAGAATTCTTTATATTTGATGACCTGGATGGTCAGAGAGGGTGCAGCACCCTCCTGAAACTGTCTGAGAGAAACTCTATGTAAAATGATATTATATTACAGTAAATATTAGTCTGACATACTATATATATAATTTAATGTTTATATAATTTGTATTTTCAATAAATGGAGCGGCATACCGCATACCAACTTAAATGTTTTGCTATTTAATTGTGTCTGTAACCATTTCTTTTTTCAGCTATTGCAAGGCTGCTGTTGGTGAATATTTTTCTTTTCTATTGTTAAAAAATAAATAGTATTGTTAAAAAATAAATAAATCTTTGTCATAGATTATCATTTAAGGAATACTGAAAAAATATAAATATAAGTAACAATAATTAGTCGCTTGGTGGCGACACTGCTGTTATTAAATTAACCCTTCAAAGTAAGTATTTAATATACTATAGAAATACATTATGTATTTAAAATACGCTTTAAAGTTTAAAGTAATACTTTTGTATTAGCTGATATTAGAGGTTAAATGGATTCTGCTACTTATAGCTGCCTTTCTGATGCTGATTATTTCAGTGTTTACGCATATACTTTGATTATGTATCTGTTATGTTTGTGCTTTATTTATTCAAAAGTATTATATTCATTATTGAATGTTAAACAGAAACAAATGCTGAACTTTTTTTGTTATTGTTTTATATTCAAATCAATTAATTTTGCATAATTAAGCTGTGTTGCAATATAAATTTTAAAAATATTTATTTTTTGTTTTGTGAAAAGAAGGTAAAAATTTGAAAATTGTAGAATTATAAAAATTTCAGCATCTATATTCACATCAATTAAAGAAAAAAAAACATATGAAAGTAGCAGCTAAGTGCATTATGGAAAAAAATCTTTTCAAACTCGTGCAAAAATTAATATTGGTTGAAGAAATTCATTCAGCCATTGTTTAAGTTAAAATAATAATAAAAACATGGCATGTATTTAAATCTAAGAAAATTTTTTTTTTATTTTTTTTTTTTTTTTGTGAATAAGCAAACACTAAATGGACTATAAGTGTAACTGAGTGCGGAAAAATATTCCAAAATGTACAGGGACAGAATGGTAATATTTGTTGGGGAAAAAATGCAATTATTTTGTGAAATTAGATCAAACTGGTTAATATTTGTTTTTTAAATATATTTCAAAGACAATAGAATCAATAATTAAAACTTTAATAATTTTCGGTTTAATGAAAAAAAAAAAATAATGCTTTCCTACTGCAAGATAATCTCGTATAATCTGAAATTTTGTTTATTACTCCATAAAATGATAATTTGAAAACCATAGTGAGGGGGGAAAAAAAGAAAGCTACGAGCTGGTGTAACCTTTCCTCATAAAGATGAGAGAAAATCCTGAATCGTGGTTCAAACTTTCAGCAAAAAATTGGAACAGAGAAAACCTTGAATTATGATTTAACCTTTCGCCAGAAAATTTTATTTAAAAAAGCTCTGAATCATGGTTAAACCTTTCACCAGAAAATTGGATTTAAAAACAATCCTGATTCGTGGTTCAACCTTTTACCAGAAAATTGGATTAAAAAAAATCTAAATTATGGTTCAAACTTTCACCAGTAAATTGGATTACCCCCCCCCCCCCCGCCCCTCCTGATTTATGGTTCAACATTTCACCAGTAAATTGGATTAAAAAAATCCTGATTTATGGTTCAACCTTTCACCAGAAAACTGGTTTTATAAAAAACCTGAATCATGGTTTAACATTTCACTAATATAAGGGTATTTGTGAAAGCACCAATAAACTGGTGAAACTTATCACCAATATCTTGGTTGCAGCTAAATTTCAGCGACTTTTCACCATTTTCTTGGTGAAACATCACACTTTATTTTTAACAGTGTATCGATAAGAATTTTTTTTTAATTTAGGCATACTTTATAAACTCTGTAATGATACTTTACTTTTATTATTGCTTCTATTCGCTTTTTTAATTTAACTAAAAACCGCAAGATCTGCTTATCTTCTCATTTACTGCTGTTGTTATAATGCTTATTTAATATCAAAATGATTTTGTACCTATTTGAATATCTACAGCGAAGCTTCAGGCAGTTTTCTAATGCATAACATACGAATATCTCTGACAATTGCTGTGGTATTACTTAAAAACATGTCATGCCATATTACTTATTTTGCATCGAAGTATTTTGATTAATGAGGAAAATTTCACTCTAGATATCTAAAATTGTAAAAATTCAACTTCATATTGAAAAAATACCATAACAATAACTCTAAAATAATATAAGTATTAGCATAAAAAAAACAATTACGTAAAATATTTTCGGAATACTGCTGAAAAACCATTATTGATCTACTGCAAAAATTTTGTAAGTTACAAATACCTTTTGCTGTGTGTAAATAAAATATTTTAGACAGAACAGAAAGAAATCATTATCAACTTTACTGCAATATCTCTTGCACGGTTACAAAATTTCTGGCGAGAATACGATAACTGTTTTAGATACAATACTAAAAAATCATTGGTAATTTTTCTGACGGTACTTTAATAAAGTTACCGAAAATTTTTGGGTGCAATACTAAAAAAAATCATAGTAAATGTACTATGAAATCCTTCGCAAATTTACAAAAAAAATTCTTAGTCAATGTATTAAAAATTCCTTTGTAAGTGTACTAAAAAATCATTAGAAAATTCACAAAGTATTGTTTAGGAAACTACCTAAAGAAATCGTTAGTACCTTTACTAAATAATCCTAGGTAAATTTACGAAAGATTCTTTAGTAAGCACCCTAAAAAATCGTTAGTAAGTTTACTGAATAATATTTAGTAAACTTACAAGGAATTCTTTGGAAATCTCTCTAAAAAATCCTTAGTACGTTTACTAAGCTATCCTTGGAAAAATTACCACATTTTTTTTAGTAAACTCCCTAAAAAATAGCTAGTAAGTTTACTAAGAACTATTTAGTAAATTTACAAAAACTAATTAGAGAAACTCCCTTGAAAAACCGTTATAAATTTACAGAACAATATTTAGTAAATTTACAAAATTTTTTTTTACAAAACTCCCTAAAAAATGGTTTGTACGTTTACAACATATTCAGTGATAAATTTACTAAAACTTACTTAGTAAACTCCATAAACAAGCATTAGTAAGTTCACTAAACAATATTTAGTAAATTTACAAGAGTTTTATTGGGAAACTCTTTAAAATATCATTAGTACGTTTACTAAGCAATATTTAGTAACGGTTACCGAAGAAAATTTTGTAATTTTACATGATTATCTTTTGTTGTGGTTACATAAAACGTTCTAGGCATCCCAGTTTCCTACAAAATTCTTAGTAACCTTACACAATTTTTTTTACAGTGCAGTAAATTTAATATTTTCGCGAAACTTAAAAGAATAAAATACTAAGAGAATGTGCAACTATGAATTTTCTTCCAATTCGAGGGGGGGGGGGCTTTTTTCCTTTAAGGCTACCAAGGAAGTTATTTGTTAATATTTTTAAGTTTATGTGTTAAAAAATTATCTCAAACGTGTCCAAGGGGCAGTGGTTAATTCAGGTGGCGGTGACACAGCCCTCCCCCGCTCCCAGCATTTCAAATTTAATAAATAAAATTTTATTTTTCTCCCATTTTTAAAGATATAGAAAATTTAAAATTTACAGGTAACCTAAAATAATTTAAAAGTAAGAGGAAGATCAGTTTAAAATTTTAAGTTAGGTGTGGAGAAGGGGATTACTCTTCTATATCCGCTTTGGAAATTAATTTTTAGTTATGTTTCTTTTGATATGTTGTTAAAATATTTTTAATATGTTGTTTGATGTTAAAAACTAATCTCAAATGGCTGGTTTAAGAGAGTATTGAATTCAGGAGAGGGCCAGCCCAGGTTTTAGATTTTAATGAACAAAATTTTCTTTTTCTCCGTTTTTTAAATACATACTGCATTTTTTCGAGTAAGATGGAATATTTAAATTCTAAGAAACAGAAAAAAAATTCCTTTATAAGCGGAGGGAGGGGGGAGCACTCCCCTAGAAGACTCTCACAGAAGTTAAATCCCTCACAGAGTTTAACCCACCCCCATAGAAGTTAATTAAAGAAATAGAAGTTATGTTTTACATCTTGCAAAATTGCAATGTACAGTGAAACTTCCATAACGCAAACTCCTGAATATTCCGTTAAGGGAAGATGGCCCAGGTCATCCATTAAGCCTCCCTCGAATTATAAATTTAACAAATTGTTTTCTCCGATTTTGAAAAACAAATTGAAATTTAATCTTTTTTCTTAGATTAAAATAAAAAAGAAAATAAGACGGAGGTGGAATAGAGCTATTGTCTCTCCCTGGATTTGAAAAAAATAATTTAATTTATAATTAAAATTTCCATTTCTTCTATTTTCAAAAAAACATAGTCACATATATATTTTTCGAGTAACTAAAAAAAAATAAGCATTTGATGCTGCCTAGCACTAACAAGCACACAAGGCTTCATTTAAGTACATACCTCATCATTACTGAGAAGAGGCTTGTCTAGCAAATTAGCACATGTTGCTGGCACATAGTACGGCATGCTGTTTTCTATCAAAGCTGGTTGCATAGCATATTATACTGGCAAGCATAAAAAAGCATATAATAGCATGTAAAAGTACGTAACTCTCCATGCTTTGACAGAAGCTTAAACATCAAATAAGCAAATAAAATGCTTGAACAGTCGCGGAAAAAAAAAGTAAACACCCCTACTAACTCCTCAACAAGTTATCATAGACGGAAGTTACCGGTACCGAACGATTGGAAATAAAGTCTACTTTTAAATGATGTATATAAAATTTGCTTAGGGGGCCATCTACATATTAAAACGAATACAAACTTCATTTTTTTCAATGGCGATACCCAATTTTAACGAGATATTTCAAATCTTCGGTTCAAACTATGCCTAGACACCAAATGCCAAGTCATTTGAATGATATGTTTTTAAATTATACACATTCAAAATTTAGTATTTTAATGTTAAATTGCATTTTCATATTTTTATTTATATCTCCTGGAATTATGCTCCAAATGTGCTATTTTTTTGTAGCAATAATACTAATATACCCAAACATAAATACGCTGAATTTGCATTTTTTATAATTTTGTGATATTAATTGAGAATTATGAAATTAATATTCGAAAAAATTGTGAATTGCAACCTACAATTTTTTTTTATGGATTTAGATTTATTAAGGCCTGCTTTATGGAAATCCAAAATTTAACATTTTCTACCAAGTAGTTTTAAAATTATGCTTAAAAAATGGCAAAATGATGGTTTAAGGGGCCGTCTATGATGGAAGTGAGTAGATATTTTGAAATTTATTCTGCTATCCTGTAATCTAACCGGCTTCATTGACTCCTTGAGTGGCGCTTCGGGTGCCTTGATCAAGAAGGGTGATCCCTCGGTTAATAATCAAGTACGGAACTTCAATTTGGATACAGGCCTTAAAATACGTTCGTTTTAAAATAAATAATTTTTCGGAAACTTGTGGCACGAATTGCATAAAAATTTATTTTTAGGCTAATAGAAGGATGTAGAGTTCTATTATGCTGTCAGAATTGTGTACTTCTATTGAAAAAAACAAAGTTATGATTCGTTTTAATATGTACATGGCCTCCTAAGCAAATTATATATACACCATTTAAAAGTAGACATTATTTGCAATCGTTCGGTACCAGTAACTTTATTCTACGATAATTCGTTGAGGAGTTAGTATGGGGTGTTTACTTTTTTTTCCACGACTGTACATAGCTTGTCATGCTATTTCTCCCTGAGCTGGCTGCATAGCATATTATGTGGGCAAGCATAAACAAGCATATAATAGCTCGTTAAGGTACCTACCTCTCCATGCTTTGAAAGAAGCTTAAACAGCAAATAAGCATAACATGCTTGTACATAGCTTGTCAAGCTGTTTCTCAATAAGCTGGCTGCATAGCATATTATACTGCCAAACATAAGAAAGCATATAATAACACATTAAGGTAACTACCTCTCCTTGCTTTGGAAGAAGCTTGAATAGCAAATAAACATAACATGCTTGTACATAGCTTCTCATGCTATTTCTTCCTAAGTCGGCTGCATAGCATTTTATGCTGGCAAGCATAAAAAAAGCATATAATAGCACGTTAAGGTACCTACCTCTCCATGCTTTGGAAAAAGCTTAAGGGGACGAGGGACCTTAAAAATAATTTTTTTATTTTTTGTAAATTTCACCTTAAATATTACTCAAAGGTACATTATATGCATTATGGCATGCATTTATTAGAAAAAAAAAAATTTAAGTCATTTTTGAGAAAAAAGTGGAATTTTACGCGTTGTTTTAGAAATCTCCGAAATGCCCCATGCGCGTTCCATATCAATGAAAATCCCCAATATTTTTTTTATAAAAGTTTGGTTTATATATATATAAAAAAATCTGTGCATCGAATTTTATATATTTGAATATAAAGGTTAAAAAAAAAAAATTGAAAAATTTTTAAATTTTTCGAAAAAATTTCAAAATTTTAGAATTTTTCATTTTTTTTGCAAATTTAACTTTAAATATTACTAAAGGGTACATTATATGCATTACGGCATGCATGTATCACAAAAAAAAATTAAAAAAATTTATTTTTGAGAAAAAAATGGCATTTTATGTGTCGTCGTAGAAATCTTCGAAATGTCCCCTGCGCATTCCATATCAATAAAAATCACCAATATTTTTTATAAACGTTTGGTTTATATATATAATTAAAACTGTGCATCGAATTTTATATATTTGAATATAAAGGTTAAAAAAAAAAAAATTGAAAAATTTCGAAAAAATTTCAAAATTTCATTTTTTTTTCTTTTTTTGTAAATTTTAATTTAAATATTACTCAAGGGTACATTATATGCATTGTGGCATGCATTTATCACAAAAAAAATTAAAAAAAAAATTATTTTTGATAAAAAAATGGCATTTTACGCGTCGTCGTAGAAATGCCCCCTGCGCATTCCATATCAATGAAAATCCCCAATATTTTTTATAAAAGTTTGGATTATATATATAAATAATTCTGTGCATCGAATTTTATATATTTGAATATAAAGGTGTAAAAAAAAAAATCAAATTTTTTGAAATTTTTTCGAAAAAATTTTGAAATTTTTAATTTTTTTTTTTTTTTTTTTTTTTTACCTTTATATTCAAATATATAAAATTCGATGCACAGTTTTATTTATATAGATAAACCAAACTTTTATAAAAAATATTGGGGATTTTCATTGATTTGGAATGCGCATGGGGCATTTCGAAGATTTCTAAGACGACGCGTAAAACTCCATTTTTTTCTCAAAAATAATTAAAAAAAAATTTTTTTTTTTGATAAATGCTTGTCATAATGCATATAATGTACCCCTGAATAATATTTAAAGTCAAAATTTCAAAAAATAAAGAATTGATTTTTAAGGTTTTTTAAGGTCCCTCGTCCCCTTAAACAGCAAACAATCATAAAATGCTTGTACATAGGTTGTCATGCTATTGATGTGTACGATAGCCATATAGCATGTGATGCTGGCTAGCATTGTAAAGCATATATTAGCATGAAAATCTAGCAGACAAAGCAATGCATAGGAATAACTAGCATATTTTTATGCTTGTTCTAGCAAGAATTTTCACCTGGGTACCGTAGTAGAGTCGATTCTGGAGTCTTGGTGAAACAGAAGTGGGTTTATTTTACTTTGAGCCTATGTCATTTCTTTACACGGCTTTTCTGCTGAAATTTAATTTACTATTGAACGCAAATACCACGCCCCCCTTTATTTTCAGTATTATGTGGTTCAACTGACATAAGTTGTTCAACCACGTTTAGATTTTTAGGCTTTTAGCTTTTCCAGGGACACTGGAAATAACCCATATATTAAACATTTATGTACTGCATTATGGATTCATGAAAATTGTACCTTATAAAGCATTTTTCTGATTTGTTTAAACTAAATTGGAAGATTTACATAATTCTTTTATAAATTTTAGAAGGATTAATTAAATTTGAATTTATAGGGATTTTGTGCAATATTTATAACCCCACTAAAATATTTTCATTTAAATATTTTTCTTTGTTTCAATAGAAATATAGAAATATTTCCGAATTGAAAGATCCTCACCTCCCAACTCCAACGCTAAAAAAGCTGAAAAGATGCAAAGGCAAAAGAAATCATCCTTTAAAAAATATTTTTGTTTCGGGTATCCAATAAAGCTTTTGGAACAGGATAAATTAATGTATTTATAACTCATTCTAAACTATATTACAACTAATCGATGTAATAAATGAATCTTATAATAAGTTAATTAATGGTAATAACAAGAATCGTCAGTAGATAAAGGGTTAAATTCGTCGTTAGCAACGTTGGCAGTTTTTCCAAAAGCAGGTTCGCACTCTCGCACACGTCGGCACTGCGCACTCTTGCACTGTGATCGCCACTATATATCTTTGAAACATCCGTAACCTCATCTATTCATAAACAAATCCTAATGATTTAGGTGACTAGTAGTCCAATAATAACTTATTTCATAAAAACAAAAAAACGTTAAATAGCTTTGTAATATTTATTATATTCATGTTTTCAAAAACAAAAAATATTATAACGAGAAGGCCAAAATCACGTTTTCGCTTCGAAATCGTTTAATGTTTACCAAATTATACCTTTTTTTTCGAAAACTAATTATGTCATTACTACTGTAGTTTATGACTCGATCTTTTAAGACTGTACACTGTTAAGAATATCGTGAAAAATTACCTCTGTTTTTAAAGACTATCTATTATTTGACAAATGAGAACGCTGCGTTCTCATTGGTCAGAAAATAGATTTTATTTAAAAAATAGGTAAATACAGAACTTTTCGGATTTGATTATCATTCTGCGTATTCTTGTACGCCGCGCACTCTTTCCCCACCTTACCCTATGTCTTTATTTCATTACATTACAAGTTTATCAAGAAATTTTGCTGTTTTTGAAAATTTACATGTAGGTCTATTTACTGGATAAATTCATTCAGAATATTATCATACTAATCTTGGAATTTTAACTGAATTTTATGTAGTGTTTTATCTTATTTCAAATATGTGATATTTTCTAAACGAATTTTGCTGAAACTGTTTCATGCAGCAAAAAAATAACCAAATACACTTTAGATAAATCACATAAATAAAATTCAATCCTCTAGGATTATTTTTACAAAAACACATCTGAAATTGGATTAAGTAATTTAAATGCTTGATAAAGATTATTTATCCCACTCCAAATAATTAATCCTGTTTGCAAAGTAAGTTTACTATGAAAAGCATTTTTTCAAAGAAACACATTTAAAAAATATGTCGCAAAAGGATATTTTTGTATGCAAAGTAGTATTTAATTAGTTTAAAAAGATTATTGAACATAAATATTTTTCATTTTTAAAATTTCCGTGATTTAGCCATCCCGGCACAGCTATGTATTAATTAAAATAATTAAAGCGATTTAATTAATACTTCTAGGCTTAATTGAAATAATGATATTTTTAAAGGCTTTATATCCATTTGCTGTAATTAAAGCAAAGAATACAGAAATAATACATTGAAAATAAATATTTAAAAAATATATTTTGTCAACTGCTCAAATTAATGAGCATCCATTTACCGCATTAAATCGAGATAAAAGTTTATTTGAAGCATTAGTGAAAACAATTATATACTTGTTTTTAATGTCTAAAGTTACATAGCTGCAATTAAAGAAAATAACGTTATATGAGCTAAGATTGAAATCATACGAAATTAAGATTATAAAAGGTGAAAGAGAATGTTTTTTCCTGTGGAAGCATTACATTATATTAAATTATATGTATAACTTGTACAGAGTATTTGAGAATGACGTTTAAAAATTTTAAGGGCTGGTAGAATACAATACAATGAAAAGTTTTTGCGTAGGAAACATAATTCGAAAAATCCCATTATGCAAAAATTCCAAAATGCTTCACTTTTATCTCAGTCCATTTTTTTTTTGTCATAACGCTAACAATAATGTTGATATTTTAATGAAAATTATAACAAAACTAAATTGTGTGTAAAACGTAGTAAATTCCGGAATAGTGCTAGACGTCCTCAGCTATTCGGTCGATGGAATGTATGTATTGTCGACGAAAACTTGATCGTTTCACTCAACGTGATATTGTAATAATTAGAAACCCTGCAAATTCAACCAATGTTAAATTAAAAAATTAATTTTTCCGATATTGTTATACTACTGATGTTACATACAGTGCTCTTATCAAATTACTATGTACCTCTATCATTTTCCATGATTTCATGGCATTTCCCGCTCAACAAGTAAATTATTTTCTAAATATCGTTAAAATATTCCTTTAATGTGAAACTTATGACAAATATTCCAGCTTCAGATTTTATTAAAGCATATTGTATAATGGAGCATACTGTGACCCTGATTTCATACACAAAAACTGTCTGCTATACTTTACTCTACCACCTCTGTTATTTTGTAAACGTTATACTAAAATACTCTCTATATAGAAAATATTTTATCACGAGGAAATTATTTATATTTCAATGTTTATTTTTTATAGTTATCATACATAGTAGCGTTTAATTTGTTTTAGAGATTAATGTATGTAAGAGTTTATAGGATTTTTTAAGCATATACTACAAGATATTTTGCAAATATTAAAGGTTACAATTAAATTTCTGAAAACACTTTCAAGCCTGTTTTTGAAAAGTTCTTGTATATATATATTTGTGTGTTGATATCATATATTGAAAACTTTAAATTGAATCCATAATTTTACTAATAATACATAATCTACATTTATTTAAAATGAGCCTTTTGTTTTAAAGTGTTCTTTAAAAACATATTTTAAAGATTTAAAAAAGTTTGTTAAAAAAAAAAGAGAAAAGAAAAAAAAAACAAAGAAAACATGTTAAATTTTACTTTTCCGCCTCCACTGATTATCTTTTGCTGACACATAAATATATAAAATCTATCCCATTATTATTGAGGGAAACTTTAACGGCAGGTAGGAAACATCACAAGGATTCAGATTTGCGTAGCAACGCATGGTTGGAAACGCTTTCCTGGCGTGGTAGTGACGACACAAGAAAGAAAGGACACGAACAGGCAGAGAAAATATGTTTATTGTTTTTAGTACTGCAAAAATACTGTGACAATGGTGGAATGTGCTGAGTAACTTGTTGCACACATCGTGGCAGCTGCTGGGGAAGTCCGTACACTCCCGGTATTTTCCAGAACTTTAGATCTTCCATGAGCCGGATATGCGCTTCCATGCTTCACGGCCGAGGGTCATAATTTTTAACACCTACTTAGATGACGATCGTTCATTCTTTAATGTTCTTTTTTCACAGTTTTTTTGCTGTATTAAGGATAATAAATATGTTTCTTCTCTTATTCGTGTCCTGTCTTTCTTGTGTTTTGTGTTGTCACTACCATGCTTAGAAACCGTTTCCGACCATGCCTTGCTAAGCAAATCTGAATGCTTGTGATGTTCCCTACCTAACCTTAAAGTTTGTCCAATAATCCTGGACCATCCTGTATATTTAATTAGATTGCTATCCGAAATTATGAATTTAAAAATCTATCTGCTAGAAAGTGTTTTACTCTGCATTACTATGATGCATTAGAAGATATATGCACTGAAATTAAAATAATTAGTTTTTATTACTTACTGCTAATTACTAGATGTTCTACTTCAATGTACCGTTGGGTTGTAACGCTTGCACAAAATCTAGTCTTCGAAAAAAGCTACATAGATTGTTTTCTTGTTATTTTAATGTGGCTTATCATGCATATATCTAGTGTATATATGCCTATGATCTATAAAAGACTAGATGATAATTCTGTTGTGCATTATCAGTGAGAATTTTGCCATCAGAGAATATTCTACAATTGTAACACTATCGTCTGATTGAAAGCATATTTATAGCTACAAACATCGTTTGATTTGAACACCACAAAATTTTAATAGAGTCAAAACACTGTTTTAAATACTAGTATCGTGAAGGAAATTTTCACCTTGTTATTAATAAACTTTATAATGTACTTATAACTAGTTATATAAACTTATAATATACTAATAACTGATAACAGTCAATCATCTTTTATTCCTTTGAAAATGAACGCGTGTGTGTTCGAAAGATCTCGGCTTACATTAAATAATATTTTTATATGTTTTCATATGTTTTTGTCACCTTTTAAGTAGTTATAAGTATATTATAAAGTTTACAAAATTTTAATCCTCTGAACGGATTGGAAGTATTTTTCACCAAAACAAATTAAATCTCTTCTAGAAAAAAAAAATATTTTTAACAGAATTGTATTTTAAAATGTAATATGAAATAAAGGGGTATGAAGTGTATTTTAGAATCACACAAGGAAAGAAAATTTACATTAGGATTATTTTTATAAGCCTTTTATAAAAATGCATGAAAGCCCTCAAGGCGCTCGGAAGGTAATAGAAATTTTTGTCTGTTTAAGAAGGCACAATTTACTATTAAATGATTGTGCTACAAAAAAGCGTAATGATTGGCAGCTATGCATATCTGAAAGAAATTTTCAAACATTTAGTTGTAGAAAAATGAAAAGGATACATAAAAAAAAATCTAAAAGATATTTTTATGTTTTTTTTTCTAATATGTATTTTTATTCCTTTTTTGTTTTATAAAAATACAATATTTTTCTAAAGATTAAAACAACATAAATTTTGTTTTATTATTCACCAATGTCACACATAAATCTTCTCCTTCATTGTAGCAAAATCCACTTGTTTAGCACCCGCGCAAAATATACACGTTTTTATCCACCATATGTATTCAAATGATAAAGGTCGAAGTAAAAATCCTACTCGACGTAGTCCCTACGTTATTTAAAAATACTGCTTTGAAAAATTCTTCGTAAAAGAAACAAACTGAAATATTTTTCTTAGCATAACACAATGTCAAGTGATCTATTTAAATCGAGAAAAAATATGATAGCCTTACCTTTAAAATTTTAGATGTTACAATGCAAAGGTTAGAAATACCATGTCGGACAAGAAAATGGAACCGAACTTGACACTCACATACGGTAAAATAACTCCTTGAACAATTTTCAGCTAACTGGAACCGCTATTGCTATCCAGTGGTGTTCAAGGGAAATATTTACTATTATTCCCTAAAAGTATCATTGCGAATGCAAACTTATGAATGTGTTTTGATTGGGATAGAAAACTGTGGTACTTTAAAGTATCGCCGGATAATAAAGGGTTAAATAAAACACAACATTCGCTTTTTAAACTCTTATACATTGAAAAGTTATTTGACAAAAACGGATTTAGTAAAAATGCAATTATCATCAAACTTTTTTGTCCAATTTATTTAAGAATATAGCAGTTATTTGTAGAATTTGTTTGTAGTAAGTTTGTTTGTTTGTAGCGCTTTTGTAGTAAGTTGTTAAAAAAATATGAATAACAAGTGCAGAGCAAAAGCTTTCTATGGTCAAACACCTCAAATACCCCATAATTCAAATGTTAATTTTTATTACAAAATATAGACAGAACTTCTTCATCTATTCTGATGCATTTTTTTTAATTTCTGGTCATAAACTATTTTCTTAATTAATCTATTCTGTACAATATAAAAACCGGCCATCGCACCGTAAACGTAAATATTGTACCATATTTTCAATAATATAAAACCATCACCGAAAAAATAAAAACTAACGTGACATAATCTTTTGATGCTATTTTTCCATGTAGAGTAGAAAAAAGGGAAATTCGAAAATAAAAGAAGAAGCTATTCAAACGTAACAATAACAAAAATGTAAAACTGTATTTTATTTTTCTCACCATACTACATGAACAAAAAGTAAATGCAAATTTGATTTAAGTTCTGTAACATCACGAATTCTATAAAAATATTTCGAATTTTTTACCCTCTGAAGAATTTCAACTCGCAAATTTCTCTGTTGAATAAATTTTCTTAATGGACTTTACTTGATAAAAATATTCACTTCGAGAATCTCAATTCAGTGTGTTAAAAAAAAAAGAGTTAAAGTAAAGATATGCCTGAATTAATTCCGACAATGAAGATATTTTACGATTTCTTAGTATGAAATATTCATATTAGATATTTCCTTGCTATGTAAAATGTTTATTAGATATAAAAATTTTCCTTTCGGGACATGAATAAATCACGAATAAATTATTATTTTAACATCAAATGTTTAAATTTTGCTATTCTTGAATTCTGTAACATTGTTTCTTGCATAATTAAACGGAGATGTGGATAATTTGATAACTAATTTTAATAAATTAGTAATACATGTTAAACATGTGTAGCGTGTGTTATTCATAAAAGGGAATGCGTGATTATTTTTTCTAAAATGCATTACTAGATAGTTCCATATTAAATGATAGTGAAGGTCCTTTTCCCTAAGATTTTAACAACTTTGATATTGCTGAGTATTACATTATTCTGTCTCAAAGATTCTTCATTTTATATAAAACAGTACTAGTGTAAATGTACACTTTGACGCAAAAGTTTAGACAATGAAGAAATTCTTACATACTTTGAAAAACATTTATTCAATTTTCAAATCACTGCTTGAAATTAATGTGCTGTACATATAAACAATATTTATAACAAAGAAAAGTGGAATTGTGCATATTGCAATAAATTAAATGGTAACAAAAATAAACTGCTGTCTCAAAAGTTTAGACACAAATTAAATAAAATCGAAATAAACAATTTTTAAAACCTGGTTGCGCATCCATGCTTATGTATTACGTCATATACACGAGATTGCATGGAAGAAACTAAATCTTGCATAGTTTGTGGATCGATATCGTACCATGCATTCTCAATAGATGTCTTAAGTTCCTTTTCAGAAGAGTATTGTCTAGCGTTGCTATAAACTTTGCGACACATGATGCTCCAAAGGTTTTCTATAGGGTTAAGATCTGGGCTACATGCTGGCCAGTCGAGAACTCTTATATTATGGGAATTAAACCAAGATTTTGAATGTTTTGCAGTGTGAATTGAAGCATTGTCTTGCTGAAATTCCCACTGAGGACCCCCTAGAAGCTCACCAAATGGCAGTAGGTTTTCTTCTAATGTCTGTGTATAATGCTGTGAAGTTTGACGACCACTGGTGAAGGTCAGAGATACTTGTCCATTATAGCAAAAGGCTGCCCAAACCATCACCGAGCCCCCTCCTTGTCTGCGACTAAAAAAACGTCGAGGTTCCTTCCGCAAGTCATGCCAATACGATAAACAACCATCTGGACCATCCAGATTCCACTTTTTTTCATCGATAAATATGACTGACTGCCATTTCTCTCCATATGACATATGATTTCGAGCCCACATAAGTCTTTGTAAATTATGATGTGGTTTCAGAGCTGGTTTCTTCTGCATTTTGCTATAAACGATTGTTCCTTTTTCCAAAATTCGTCTACGAATCGTATCCTTTGATACAGAGAGTCCCGATGAGCTTTGAACTCCACGTACGCTCATTTGTTGAGTACTCGCTAGTCTTTGTATCAGGCGATCCTCTCGTACATTTGTCATACGTGGCCTCCCAGACCGACATTTTGCTTTATATTTGGAACCACTCGATAAAACTCGATAAATAGATTTTTTTGACCTATTAATAATAGCAGAAATTTCAAAAACGCTCTTCCCTTCACCTTTCAACTGCCAAATCCTTGAAACCTCATTCACTTGAATTTCTTTAGCTCCCGGCATGTCGACTATGAAGCGCAATCGTTTGCAGAACTTAAGTACTCCAAATTTGTGACATCATCGATTCTAAATTTGCATATGCCAGCGAATATTCAAAGAAATTTAGAATAGTGTCTAAACTTTTGCGACAAGCACATTTGAATTTTTATGAAAAAAATTAGTATTATAGCAAATAAAACGACTGTCTTTTGTACATAGCATTTTAAATCAGTTTTTGAATATATTTACAGGTTTTTGTAATTCTGACGTCATAATTCTACATTTTAAAGCTGAAAGACGTCATTGTCTAAACTTTTGCGTCATAGTGTACGTCCTAGGGCGCTATGTAACAACCATGTCCTCACTTACAATTTGAAATAATGGATGACATGTTCATATACTATTCATCGAGAATACGGAAAACTGACACGAAACTTAAGTGGAAAGCCTGATTTATGCATGGGCTCTTGGGGTTTTGACAACAAATTTGTAATCTGACATAAAGAAGATGTAAAAAAAGGAGGAGATATTAGCAGATGTGTCTAAATAACATGAAAAAGATTCTCATTGTATGCAATATCAATAAATATAGCTTTTACTGACTTGTCTTGTAATATACAAAAACGTGTTTGGAACTTTTCCATCATCGCAAAACCATGCCAAAATGAACGCTAATGTGTCATTCGCTTCAACCCTAATCGTACAAACGATATTTATTTAAAACTATGCCAAACATTTTGATTTGCTATTAGTTGAAAATGAATCATTTATTACAATTAGTATTTAATTAGGCCAAATATCTTAAAGGGTCCCAAGACTCTTAAAGCTTCAAAATTTTCGAAATTTTATTTTTTTTAATGTAAAACTCTTATTTTTTCTGAACATTTTGTTATAATTGTTTCCTTGAAATTACCATTGTCATTTTTCTCCAAATGCTTTTTTCAGGAATAACGCTCAGGATATCTCAAAAACGTCTAAATATTATTTTTTCATAATATTTTTAAAACATATGTTTCATATCAATGAAAGCTGAACCTAAATTTTTCATTTTTATTGTTCAAAAGAATATTTTTTATGTGATTATACTATTGAAAATTTCAAAATTGTGTAATAACTAAATACATTATATAATGTAATATATTAAAATGTTTTAAATACAAATTTATTTAGGTTCAGGTTAATTATTGCAATCTGAAGTAGAAGTAGGCACAAAAAATTTCATTCTAGTCGCAAAATGTATTTTGCAAATCTGCGCGTAAGCTGTTATACAAAATTTTCTGCTCGTCAAATGTTTGACATATTGGAGCCCCCTATAAATACTAATTCTGCATCTTGCAGTTTTTAAACGCATGAAATTAAAGAACATACTTGTATCTTACATCCGAATAAAAATTTTGCTTTAAAATCATATCCATTTTAAGATATTAAATGTTGAAAATTGTCTTTTGTTTTCTTTTGTTTTTAATTTCAAGAGTCTCCAGACCCCTTAATTTGCTATTTTACCGAATAGAAAATATTTATTATTACGTTATAACCGTACAATCTATACTAATAAAATAACAAATCGCTCTGTGTGTCTGTGTGTCCGTGTGTCTGTGTGCGATGGCTAGCGAAATCTACCGCACGTAGAAGTCTGAAAATTCAACAGTGATTAGTCCAAAACATGTTCTGATCCACCTGAGGCTCAGATTTTTAATTTCTTAAGGGCCGGGGCCTGTGGCCCTTTTTAAATTTTTGTGCACTAAATTGATAATAACATGGCTTTTTCTATCCGATCTTCTTCGTTTGTGGGGTGAATTACCCTTTCAGTTTCTGCCTCATTCCTATATTTCAGTTAAGGCCCTGACACCCTTTCAAGGGGCCGGTACAGGGCCCCTTGAAGTTTTACTGCACTAAATTTTTAATAACATGCCTCTTTTCTATACGATCTTCTTCGTTTTTGGGGTGAATTCTCCTTTCAATTTCTACCCCATTTCAACATTTCAGTTAAGACCTTGGCACCCTTGCAAAAGGCCCGGTATAGGGCACCTTGAAGTTTTAGTGCACTAAATTGTTAATAACATGCATCTTTTTTATCCGATCTGCTTCGTTTTGGGGGTGAATTCTCCTTTCAGTTTCTGCCCCAATTCTACATTTCAGTTAACACCCTGGCAGCGTTGCCAGGGGCAAGTATAGGACCCCTTGATGTTTTAGTGCACTAAACTGATAATAGCATGTCTCTTTTCTATCCGATCTTCTTCGTTTTTGGGGTAAATTCCCCTTTCAGTTTCTACCCCATTTCTACATTTCAGTTAAAACCTTGACAATCTTTCAAGGGGACTGGTACAGGGACCCTTGAAGTTTTAGTGCGCTAAATGGTTAATAAATTGCTTATTTTTTATCAGATCTTAATTTTGGGGATACTTTCCCTGTTTAGTTATTCTCCCGTTTCTACATTCCAGTTAAGGCCATGGGCCCGTCTACGGTCCCGTAGGGACCGATCCAGGACCCTTAATTTTTTTGTGTTCCATGAGTTTTTCACAGCGTAATTTTCTCACCTTCCAGTGCGTAATTTTAAAGTTGAGTCTTGAACGCTTCTCCTTAGACTAATGCTTACATATTTTTATTGGGGCCCTAGGGACATTTTTTAAGGATTTCCCCAATTATATTCTAATGATTAATTCATACCCTATACTTAATCTTGACTAATGTAATATCTAAAATGCCAAGTACTAAAATCTTTTAATATGTGTTCATGTTAGGGCCCTGTTCTCAACTACCAGTTGGCCCATTCTGGTCCCGCTATTATAACTCCCTTAAAAATAGTCCGATTCCCTAGCTTTTTTTTCGAACAACATCTTAGGTTCTCCAACTATTACATGAACGACAAAAAATGATTTCAGACTTCAACTACCAACAATTTTCAATGTAAATCGTCTTCTTGGGGCCCTTGGTGTATCTTCATTCAAAATGATCCAACGATCCTTGCAATTTTCTTTACCATAGTTCTAGCGTCCTCCGATTACATTAACCCTCTGACTGTCTTGGAAAAGGGCAAAATTGTAATGTTGTTTTCTCTGCATTTTGTTTTAAATGCTTAAAAAAGATGATTATTCCAACATTTTATAAAAAAAAACTTAATAACCAATATGAATGCAATCCTTGGAAGTATTAATCATTGTTCAATGCATTAAAAATACGTTAAATCAATAGAATTATATTAATTTAAATATTGCTTGTATTGCAGTGAAACTTGGAGCTTAGTGAACGTATTAACACGGGCTTTTCAGTGAGGGGGTTAAAAACTACTAAAAAAATGTATTTATACCAAACTACATGCCACTTAAGGCCCTTCCTCTTTGGGGCCCGGTAAAATACCACTTGAAGTTTTTGCACCATAAATTATTAATAAATTGACCCTCTTAATCCGATCTTCATTTCTGGAACCATTTTTCCATTTAGTTATTATCCAGTTTCTATATTCCCGTTAAAATACTGGTGTACCTTAGGGTCCTTTAGGGCCAAATCCGAGGCCCCTTGAACTTTTTGTGTGCTATACATTTTTTACACCATAATTGACGATGTAAAACTCTCAGTACTAAAACATTTAAACATGTTTTCATGTTTTCATGCCCTTCTCTCAACTGGCATTTGGGCTCTTTTGGGCCCTCTGTTATAACTCCCTTAAAAATGGTCCGATTCACGAACTTTTTTCTTTCTAATAACGTCTTTGGTTCTCCGGCTTCTACATGAACGACAAAAAAAAATTGCAGGCTTCAGCTACTACCAATTTTGAATATTAATCGTCTTCTTAGGGCCTTTGTTGCAGCTCCTTTAAAAACTATCCTATTCTATTGTAATTTTTTTTAAATAGTTTTAGCGTCTTCCTGCTACTTTAAAACACCTAAAAGATTTTCTTATACAAAATTACATTCCAGTTAAGACCCGGGCTCCTAGGGCCCGGTCTTTCTATATACCACAGTTACCATCTTTTTCGAACATTAATCTCCTTTTTCAGCATCAACTTACTTCTACTCTCTACAGCCGTAAATTAAAAATTGCGTTATCTTAAAGGTTACTTTAGATAAGGGATTTCATCCGTTTATTAAATATCGTGTTAATGCTAACAGTAATTCATGAAATTTACAATGAGAGGGGACATCTTCCACCGCTTGGTGGCGCGTTATATCCTTGGGTTTAAGGGCCCAATTTTTCGGGATTTGCTTTCTTCAACTTTGATTATAATTTAGCTACTTTCTGTATTATGAAATTTTATCTTAGACTTTAGTTACCAACATTTTCTAACATTAATGGTGGATTCATTTTTTTATTATTATTCTATGGGCTTGATTCCTACGAGGTTTGGCTCACTCAACTTGGTTTTCGATTGTTTCCGGCGCGTGCGGGCACTTCCGGTAAATGCTGCCATATGTAAGGGGATCTAGATTACAGGTTCGTTCAGTAAGAAGTTTGATGGGAACACACTAGATGCTGCGGAAGAGAATGGGGCCTCCGAAATTAGGTTCATTTAAAAGAATTTCCAAGGAAATAAAATCATACAAACTTAAGTTTTGTTTAAGGTTATTATTTACTAACCCCGGATAACGCCGGCGGGTCTGCTAATATGATAAAATGAAGGTATATGTATTTGCTTTATGCAAATGTGGATGTTTCTTATGTAAATAAAACTAAAAATGTAAAATTTTATTTGATAAATGAAGACAATTTTTTGTTAGTATTTGGCAGCATTGGGTATCCGAATTCGATATTTTTTCCCATAATTTGAAATATGTCTATGCAAATGAAATTGCAGATTCCTTTGACAAATTACAAGCATTGTTAAATAAGTTTCCTGAATTGTTTATTAGTTAGTACAGGGTAAAAAAAAGTGTTTGAAAGAAGAACTTTATCTTCAAAAAGATTCTACATTAGTATGGACCAAAGTTAGGACTGTAACTCATGCACTACGTGCAGCAATCAATGAAGAATTACAAAAATTACATTATTATTAAACCGTTTACTAACAGCACGTTGGCAACTTCTACAGTTCCAGTAGTTATACCTAATGGGGAAATTCATTTATGTGACCACTTAAAAGTAACGTTAAATAATTATTGAAAGTTGAAAAATATTTTTTAGCTAGGGTAGAAGATAATGTTTACTACATCAGGTTGTGGATTGAATTTTACAGGAAATCATTTGAATTAATCATATTTTCAGTTAACTGTTGATGAAACGTCATACGAATTGTTGACAATTAAAACTCCAGAAAGATTATTCTAATTTTTAAAGTTATCCATGGATTTTAATAGTTCTACTGCTATCCGGCAGTGAGAAGTTGAGCATATTTTAAGTGAAATAGCTGGTGTTGAATTTTTTATAGACGGTATTGGAGTTACTAACGAAACAGACCAAATACATTTAAAACGTCTAAAATAGGCTTAGTTACATATTATTTAATATTGCATCGAATTATCTACATTTGCAGATCCTTTAAATAATTTTCTCGAAATAAGAATGTGAAATGTATATGGTTTCCTGCGTGTGAACAAGCATTTAACCCTTGACCGGAAACGTGCCGTCTGTGAGACGTCTACATATCTACCATTTACACAAAAATGAACGCTTTCCCAGTCTTGTCACGCAATCTAATCCTTATGCTATTGGTCCTCTGCATTCGCCACCCATTTGCAACACCTGCACATTTTTAGTTATTGAAATAAAAAATATTTTTCAATCAACGGAGTCTGTCAGACGACACGTTTCCGTTTATGTATTTTTTTTTTGGTATGGGATATTGAAATGGACGGACCGTCAAAGCGTGTACGCTACGGTGAAAAACACTGTTTTGCGATGGTTTGATGAAGTAGGAAGTGACATAATCGATGTTGAGAGTATTTCAGATGATGAATATATAAATTCTGAACACAAAAGGGACTCAATATTGTCAGATAATGTATAAAAAATGCACATATTTAGAACGTGCCGCAATATTGACTATTAAATGTTTTGCTAATTTTACTGTTTAATATGTTTTTCTAATTCATATTGTACCCAAATATATAAAAATATTAGCATTTATTTAATTATTATGTCGAAAATGTAATAGTTTTAGGAATAATGTGTTATTTAAAAATATTTTCTGGGTCCACCATTCAAAACTCACTTTTATAGTGTTATATTATAAACTTGGTCTTGTTAATGCATTACTATTAAATATTGAGTGTCTAAGTTCACAATTTGGCAAATTATTAAGAGCTGTTTTTTTTTTAATTTTAATAACAATTTTTTTAATTTTGCAGTCTCAAAGACGGCACAACTAAAAAAAAAAAAAAAAAGTCTGAAAGAGTTCTTAGTCATTTTACTTCTAAATTATCTTTAATTTTTTTTTTTTTTTTTTTTTTTTTTTTTTTTTTTTTTTTTAACAGGCGTTCTTCCTTATAGTATCTCCGCAGTTTTTCCGCCTATAATGCCATATAACACTGAAAGGCTTATTGCTTTTGTTTCCAAAACTTTAACTAGTCCAGGAAAAAAGTATAACCAGGTTGATAGAGAAGCACTTGTTATTATTTTTGACGTGAAGACATTTTTTCAATATTTGTATAGCAACAGATTTAAATTATAATAATAATAATTTAAAACGATGGCTTACGCCCGATAAATCTAAATTTATATACGTCAAGTGCAGGTGCACTGAACCAAAAACCCAGGTTCGAACGCTGAACTGAATAATATTTCACTCCTTGGTTTTAAGCCTTGTTAGCAACTTGAATAAAAATCCACGTATTTAAATTCTGATTTCTCAGACGTAAGTCATCGTTTAAATTTATTATACATACATTATCGATGCTGGATTAATTTGGACTCATGGTTGCCGCAGGATTGTGGTTCATGACGTTATTCCATGTTGTGTTGCGGTTGCCGCCTTAACAACATTTAAGAGGGCTGGTCACTCAGCTTCGGAATTCTCCTCCGTAATGTTAAGTCTATGGACTTTTGATGCATTCGTATATTTAAAATATCTTTTCGGGAAATTCATATTTTTAACATATTTTTTCTGTATACTCTTTTTAAAGGATGTCTCTTTTTTTCTTAGTTTACAACATATTTCTAAAATCTGTGCTGAATTTAATATTTTATGTGTTAAAAGCGGGCAAACTGTGAGTAAGATTTTAACACTTCCTATAAAATTAAGTCTATACTTTAGAAATGTTTTGAGAACTAAGAAAAAAAGCGACACCTTGTAGGAAGTGTACACAAAAAATAGAAGTTAAAAGTTTTAAATTTCTGAGGAGATATTTTAAGTAAACGAGTGCATAAAATGCCCATAGACTTTACATTAGTTAAGGGGAATCGGAAGCTGAGTGACCAGGCCCCTTAAGAGTGAAGAGTGCAAGGATAGGTGTGTTGTTCCAGGTGGCTCAGATGGATGAGCATTGAAGCGCTGAACCAATGATCCAAGCTCGAACCCTGGCTTGGATACTTTTTCGCTCTGTCCGTTTTACGTCTTGTTGGCAATGTGAGTAAAAATTCACTTATTTAAATTTAGATTTACTTTATTTTCAAACAGTAAACCTATAGTGTCTATTTTTTCTCCTTGTAAGACTATTCCTGTACTATCAGTTGCTAGAATGCAACGATATGCAATATATTTACAAACATTTCGCTATGATATCCTTCATAAGAAAACCACCGAACACGGAAATGTTGATGCTCTTTCAAGTCTTTCATTACGTGGTAAGGGTTTACTTCCGCAAATGAACTCGTGATATGTAGTTTGATGGATCTGAATTTATTCAAATTAATCAACTTTTTTATTTTTTTATTTGACTTCCAAATTGCCTTCTATTGCTTTAGCTACAGAAACAAATCTCTTATTACAATAAATTTTTAATTAATGCGTTTCTGGTTCTGAAATTCCTAATAATCTAATTTTTTTTTTTACTTTAAGGGATCTTGTACCTTTTAAACGCGAAGAAATTTAACTAAAAATTCAAGGTTTGAATAAGTCTATCTCCAAAACCTTTTTACGTATAAGCATGAAATTTTGGATATTGATTAAACAGATTGTGCTTTCTAATATGATGTCATTAGAAATTTCTTAGACTTTTGCTGTATTATTGTATTGTTGAAATCAAAATAGCTTTTTTTTTTACTTTATAAGTCATTGCACGCATGGTATCTTGAGAAAGTATGTATGGATTGTCCTGAAAGTTGGTAAATATAATAAACATATATGTGTCTTTAAAATGAACTACTCTTAGGCCAAAATTATTTAGTTTAATTATTTAGTTTAGGCCAAAAATATTAAGTTTTATATTTTTAATGAATAAAAATATTCATAACTAAAAATATTACCATTGTAAATATTTAAAAGTAGTTTCATTTTAAACACACATATTTGTTTAGTATCTTTATCAAATTTCATGACAATCCATACATACTCTCTCAAGATATCATGCGCGCAATAATTCAAACTTTGAAGTTTTTCGTTAAATTTCGAAGTAGAAGACCACTTAAAAGAATTTACTTTTAAAAATAATTGTATTTTAAATGGGTTTAGAGTATGAACTTTAAGGTATGCTCTTTTTTCTTGAAAACGTTAAACATTAAAGAATGTAACCACAACATTTGCTCAAATTCCCCAGTGAAAAAACGAAAAATACTTCAAAAAATGGAAAAATCATTTCAATCACAGTGATGTTCCGTTAACTTGTCGCCTGCACTTTTTACGTTTTTTTAATAAATTGTTTTATAAATTTAAGTTACACAGCTGCCCCTAATTTTGTTGAAATGTAATCATTATTTGATTTTTTTGGTTTTTTTTTTTTTTGAAAAATGGAAAATAGGAAATAAACTTTAATTAAACGTAATTTGTCAGGATGGCTGCCAATAAGGGATTGTTTCAGAGAAAATAGCAGCATTTTCTTAAATAAATCTTCGCTTTTTTTAATCCCAAGACTAAACAAGGAGAATTTTTCTAAAATAAAATATTGTTTTGGAATAACTGAAAAGTTACCTTGCACATGAGTACTGGGAATGTGAAAATCGGTTATTTAATCATATCGTAATAATAGTACATAATTATTAATTTTTAAAACACTTTTTAAATAAATTTAATATTTCCAATTAGAAGATTAATTATTTCATTAAAATCTAAAAAAAATCGCTTATGTTAATCTTTTAAATTCGAAGTGTGAACAATCTAGTTCTTTTAAGAAAACTTTTTAACTCAATAACGCAATAAACATATTACGTTATCTGATTTAAATACTTTCCAATTAAGTTTGAATAACATATGAGGCTTCTTTTCTTTTTACAATTTATCAGTTGTTATAAATTATCTGCTGTTAAAAATTATAACTTTTTATTTAGGGAATGAAACAGATTTAATTAATTTTCCGGAATGCTTATGAAAACAGTGACATTATTTTTGTACATGTTGACAATTAGAGTGGACATTTTTATACTATGCCTGTTTTAAAATTGCAATCTCGCTAGTGTAATAATTAATCAGATATGAAATTTTATAACAATATAATTTTGTAAGATGGTACAAAATTTTTATTTTAATGAGAAATCAATTAATACATGACGCGTAAATTCGAAATGACAGCTTGCTTTTTCTAGAGTTTTATGTTGAACAAAATATTACTATGTAATTTTTAAGCGTTATTCGTTAGGATTTTAGAAGACAATATTAGGTGTACATAAACAATGCGTAAGAGAGACAAAGCGATACATTTTTAGGTAGCTTTCTTTACAAAAAAGCTACCTATTGCAGCCGTTCGGAGGAAAGCGATTTCAAAAAATTTTGGTATATTTTCATCGATCATGACCCCCAGACCCCGAAACCACCCTCCGTTCAAAATTGATATATATATATATATATATATATATATCTATCTATATATATATATATATATATATATATATATCTGACCTATGTCACACTGTAACTCCCGTAATTATGAACCGATTTCGATGTAATTCGGTGTGTACATAGTACATACCAATGTCTCGACCGAGTTCGTTGGCCAGCTTCATCCGCCGTTTTGTTTCAAAATGGCGGCCATTTAAAAATTTTAAAAAAATTTAAAACTTGAAATGTGGTACCAAAAAATTAAAAATGGAAAAATATTTTTTTCTTATGTATTTGATCTTTATACAAAGATTCCGGAGCAGTTTTTGTTTCGTCTATATCTTAAAAAATGGCTGAGTTATAGCATTTTGAATTTCTAGCGTGGCTGACATTTTGAAACGTCCTGAAATTTGTCACGCGATAAAAGGCGTATTTATGAACCGATTTGGATGTAATTCGGTGTGTACATAGTACATACCAATCTCTCGACCGAGTTCGTTGGCCAGCTTCATCCGCCATTTTGTTTCAAAATGGCGGCCATTTAAAATTTTTTAAAAAATTTAAAATTTGAAATGTGGTACCAAAAAATTGAAAATGGAAAAATATTTTTTTCTTATGTATTTGACCTTTATACAAAGATTTCGGAGCAGTTTTTGTTTCGTCTATATCTTAAAAAATGGCTGAGTTATAGCATTTTGAATTTCTTGCGTGGCTGACATTTTGAAACGTCCTGAATTTTGTCACGCGATAAAAGGCGTATTTATGAACCGATTTGGATGTAACTTCGTTTATACATAGTACATACCAATGTCTCGACCGGGTTCGTTGGCCAGCTTCACCCGCCATCTTGTTTAAAAATGGCGGCCATTTAAATTTTTAAGAAAAATTTAAATTTGAAATGTGGTACCAAAAATTGTAAATTGAAAAAATATTTACTTCTTATGTGTTTGACCTTGATAAAAATATTCGGAAGCAGTTTTTGTTTCGTCTATATCTTAAAAAATGGCTGAGTTATAGCATTTTGAATTTCTAGCGTGGCTGACATTTTGAAACGTCCTGATTTTTCTCACGTAATAACACGCGTATTTATGAACCGACTTGGATGTTCCTTGGTGTGTACATAGTACATACAAATATCTCGACCGAGTTCGTTGACCAGCTTCATCCGCCATCTTGTTTCAAAATGGCGGCCATTTAAAAAAATTAAAAAGTAAAAAAATTTAAATGAGATACCAAAAAATTGGAAAATGAAAAAGATTTCTTTTGTATGTGTTTGACCTTAATACAAAGATTCCGGAACAGTTTTTCTTTCGTCTATATCTAAAAAAAATGGCTGAGTAATAGCATTTTGAATTTCTCTTGTGACTGACATTTTAAAACGACCTGATTTTTGTCACGCGATAACAGGCGTATTTATGAACCTATTTGGATGTAACTTGGTCTGTACATAGTACATACCAATGTCTCGACCGAGTTCGTTGGCCAGCTTCATTCGCCATCTTGTTTCAAAAGGGTTGCCATTTAAAAAAATTAAATTTAAAATTCAAAATGAGGTATTAAAAAATTGGAAAATGAAAAAGATTTTTTTTATGTGTTTGGCCTTGATACAAAGATTCCGGAGCAGTTTTTGTTTCTGAAAATTTGTTCTTTTGTTGATATCTTAAAAAATGGTTGATTTATAGAACTTTGAATTTCTAGCATGGCTAACATTTTGAAACGATCTTGTATTTGTCACGCGATAACACACGTATTCGCCTATTTCGATGTAAGAAGGCATGTGGATAGTATACATCAACACCTCGACCAAGTTCGCTGGCCAGATTCATCAGCCATCTTGTTTCACAATGGCGGCCATTAAATTAAAAAAAATATATATATATTTAAAGTGAGGTGCAAAAAAATTAGAAATTGAAAAAGGTTTCTTTCTTAAGTATTTGACCTTGATATAAGGATTCAGGAGCATTTTTTGTTTGTTTTTACCTTAAAAAATGGCTCAGATATAGCAGTTTCAATTTCTATTGTGGGTGACATTTTGAAAAATCTGATTTTTTGCATGCGACAGCACTCCTATATATTAACCGATTTCGATGTGAGTGAGCATGTGCACAGCAATTACTAAGGTCTCGACCAAGTTCCCTGCTTAGCCTCATCCACCATGTTGTCTTAAATGACAGGCACTTTAAGAAATTGCCGAATTTGGCAACCAAATATAAGTTACTTTAAATAAAAGCAGCTTGGATAAAGCTGACTAATTTCCCGAAATTCTCATTCATGATGATTTAGTTTTGATAAAGATTAGGATTGAATCTCCTATAATCGGTTTCCACTAAATTGAGCTTCGTGTATTTGCATAATATAAGCTTGCTTTTTAAAAATAAGGAATATGAAAGCTGCCTCTTCCTCCCGGCACTGGCCGGAAGGACTTTTTACCATTACACTTTCTTACATTTATTGATGAAAATATCCTAATAACTGTTAAGATGACTTGTAAGAGTTTTTTTTTATTTATTCAAGAAATATATTGTTTTCAGTTTTTATAGCTCTTAATTCTAATTTACGCGCATTATACATTTTAACTCAAACGAAAGAAACGTTTTACTTTTTATAAAAACAATTTTTTCTTTTGTATTAAATTTTGGTTATTAATAACTAGTTATATCATTAAAAAATTCTACAAAAGTTTGGGATTTATTATAAAACCAAAGTAAAATAAGCATTGCATTAATTGAAAATTTAAAGAAATGAAATTCTACAAAAAAAAGAAATAAAGATTGCTTAATTTTTTACCTACCCTACCATTGTTTTTCTAGTACTTAATTCTGTGATACTTCTGAACATGAAATTCAACAAACGTACCCAGTATATTAAGATACGTTTTTGGATCGTTACATTATAGAATGTTTCTGAATCGTTTCACTTATTCTTTAAAACATCTTTCTTTCGTTAGAATATCTTTTAATAGGAAAACATATCTTCATTTTATTAATCACAACTTACTTAATTTAGTGTATTAGACATTAATGAAAATTTATCATTTCTATCGGACAATTATAAGAAATTTTAATTAAAAAATATTCAAGAGTATATGCTTGGACTAAAGAAAACATTTCTATGAATTTTGTATTGATACAAAAGAAGACTAATTAATACTTTTTTTAATCAAGACAAAAGTATTTTACCATTAAAAATAGTCATATAATTGTATATTTGTCTTCGATGGAAATGAATTCTTAGAAATACATGACAATTTATCATATTCTCGTACGGGCAGATGTGAAATACATACAAGTATATTCGAATATATGTATTGTGTTCATAAGTTACGTAGCATTTAAAGCTATTTCCAAACCCATGTCTTTTACGCTCTTTTCCAAAGAAAGAAATTTGCATTTATTGTTTAATTACGTTTCTCTGGTAATAGTCCAAGAACCGACAGCACAAAAACGTATGTTATCAAGCACAAGAAAATAACCTTTGTTTTATGTAAGAGCAGAAGTGAAGTAGAGGAATCTTATGATCCATGTCTTCCGGAAGTGAAGTGGTGCATAAGCCAAAAATTAATACCACCAGTGGTTCACTCGTAGGTTTATCATTGTGTTTGTCCTACAAACAAATGCATGAAAACATGGTGGACTGGGAGCAGGGAAACATAATAATAAACCTACAAGTGAACCACTAGCGGTATTAATTTTTAGCTTATGCACCACTTCATTTCCGGCAGACATGAATCATCAGATTCCCTTACTTCTACTCTCCCACAAAATAAAGGTTTTTTCTTGTGATTGATAACATAGGTTTTTTTGCTGTCGGCTCTTGGACTATAACTTTTCAAATTATATATGTTACATGTATCGTGAAGAAACAAGTGGAAAATAAAATAAAATAAACCAAAATGTTTGAAAAACAAAAATAAAAATATTAATTTTATAATATTTAACAAAAGAAGTCATTCCTTTTTCCGTTTTTTACTTTCTTCTATCTTCAATAGAAGAAAGTATTGTAATCAAAATTTTTTTCGACTTCAGGTTTTCAACGGATTTACACGTTTTATGGGTCAGAGATCCCAAAAAACATGTTTATAGAAAATGTCTGTCTGTCCGTGTGTCCGTGTGTCCGTGTGTCCGTCTATCCGTCTGTCTGTCGCCATTGTACCATCAAAAAGTGTATGAAGCTATGCATAGAATTGAATAAAATTTCTATTTTAAGTTTTTGGCTATGGCAAGCAGATCCTCCCTGAATTTGGAAAAAATTCGCCGGTAGGGGGCGCTGTAATAGCGATTTTTGTGCGATTTTAAATATTGTACCATCCAAAAGTGTATGAAGTTAATTATAGAATTGAACCAAATTTTTATTTTAAGTTTTTTGATATGGCAAGTAAGTCCTCTCTTAATTTGGAAAACATTCGCCGGTAGGGGGCGCTGTAACAGCCATTTATGTGCGATTTTGAATATTGTACCATCTAAAAGAGTGTGAAGTTATGCATAGAATTGAACCAACTTTTTATTTTAAGTTTTTGGATATGACAAGTAAGTACTCTCTGAATTTAAAAAAAAATTCGCCGATAGGGGGCGCTGTAACAACGATTTTTGTGCGATTTTGAATATTGTACCATCTAAAAGTGTATGAAGTTATGCATAGAATTGAACCAAATTTTTATTTTAAGTTTTTGGATATAACAACTAAGTCCTCTCTGAATTTGGAAAAAAAATCGCCGGTAGGGGGCGCTGTAATAGCGATTTTTGTGCGATTTTGAATATTGTACCATCTAAAAGTGTATGAAGTTATGCATAGAATTGAACCAAATTTTTATTTTAAGTTTTTGGATATGGCAAGTAAGTCCTCTCTGAATTTGGAAAAAAATCGCCGGTAGGCAGCGCTGTAACAGCGATTTTTGTCGATTATGAATATTGTAGCTTTCAAAAGTGTATTAATTTATGCATAGAATTGAACCAAATTTTTATTTTAAGTTTTTGGCTATGACAAGCAGATCCTCCCTGAAATTGGAAAAAATTCGCCGGTAGGGGGGGCTATAACAGCGATTTTTGTGCGATTTTGAATATTGTATCATCCAAAAGTGTATGAATTTATGCATAGAATTGAACCAAATTTTTATTTTAAGTTTTTGGCTATGACAAGCAGATTCTCCCTGAAATTGGAAAAAAAATCGCCGGTAGGGGGCGCTGTAATAGCGATTTTTGTGCGATTTTGAATATTGTACCATCCGAATGTGTATGAAGTTATACATAGAATTGAACCAAATTTTTATTTTAAGTTCTTGGCTATAGCAAGCAGGTCCTTCCTTAATTTGGAAAAATTCACCGGTAAGTGGCACTGTAATAGCGATTTTTGTGCCATTTTGAATATTTTACCATCGAAAAGTGTATGAAGTTATGCATAGAATTGAGTCAAATTTTTTGTGTTTGTTTTTGGTCATGGCACGAAGGTCCTCCCTGAATTTAGAAAAATTCCTCCGGAAGGGGGTGCTATAATTGCGATGTCTGTACCATTTTCATTATTCTACCATCGAGAAGTGTATGAAGTTATGCATAGAACTGAACCAATTTTTTTTTATGTTTCTGGCTATGGCAAGCAAGTCTTCCCTGAACTTGAAAAAATATCGCCAGAAGGTGGCACTGTAATTGG
This sequence comes from Maratus speciosus, assembly GCA_963932465.1. NCBI lineage: Eukaryota > Metazoa > Arthropoda > Arachnida > Araneae > Salticidae > Maratus > Maratus speciosus. Next base: position 70,171,345 of record OZ010789.1, read on the forward strand.
ATCTCTGCGCCATTTTCATTATTGTACCTCGAAAATTGTATAAATTTATGCATAGAATTGAACCATTTTTTTGTGTACGTTTCTGGCTATGGCAAACAAGTCCTGCCTGAATTTGAAAAAAATCTGCCGGAAGGGGGGCACTGTAATAGAGATATTTGTGACATTTTCTTTATTGTACAGTCGAAAAGTGTATAAAATTATGCATACAATTGAACCAAATTTTTTGTGCATATTTTTGGCTTTGACGAACAGGTCCTCCTTGAATTTGGAAATATCGCGCGGTAAAGTGCTCTGTGATAGCGATTTTTGTATACTTTTCTTGATTTTTCGTAGTCGTTGTTGTCCATCGGCGGCTCGTGCAAACGCGGGAACTCGCTTTCTGCTAAGCCGGCTATTGGCAAACATCTGATAACAACAGAATAAGGAAAAACTATTAATTTGAAGAAATATCATGATATAGATTAACTCGTTTTTAGTTCATTTAATTGACTGAAGCAGGAATTTAAGATGAAAATCAAAGTTGGTATAATATTGAACTAATAATATTGAAGTATTAACATGTGTAACTAGTTTTTGAAATATTAAGATGTATAAGATAGAAGAAAGTTTTGGGATTGGCACATCCAACTAGTTTTTTTTTTTCATTTAAATGTGCGATTGTTAAACATATGTAGCAAATAGACCTTTTAATCTAAATTGATTCGTGTATCAAAATGTCATATAAATTTAGAAATTACGTTTAATAATAATAATAATAAATATATAAGGATTATGTATGTTTTAAATGCATTAACACATTTATGGATGACTTTAAAAAAGAATACATTTTTCGTTACTAGTTTAAAATCACTAATTGAAGAAATCCTTAAATCTATTTTTTTTTATTTTACTTACACGTTCACATTACTAATAACCGCTATCAAAACCGAAGCCTCAATTGTAGTCTAAATAATTATTTATTGTTTTTCAGACTTACAGACAGACCGGGAGCCGGCAGCACAGACAACCACCTCATCGAGTTGGAGGCTGAAATTCCAGAATTAGCTAAAATACGATTCCCATATTAAAACGCCCATATTAAGTCATATCCTGGTCATATCATTCCCATATTAAGTCATATGTTGGTGGAAAACACCTAAAAACCCGAATTTAGTGGTCGACTCGTAGGTTTACCATTGCATTTTCCTGCACCCAAAGGTATGATAGCATGGCAGACTAGGAGAAGGAAAAAACAATGGTAAACCCACATTTGAATTCTTAGGGGAAATTCCGAATTTTGGTAGTCACCCTTTCGCTATCTATTTCTTTCTTTCTTTTTTTATTTTGAAAATTAACGTTAAAACTAAAAATAAATGAAATACAAGCAGAATTCAAACATTAGATTTTTAATGAATTTTAAAATTGTTCTCAATCAAAAGTTTAAAATACTACCTACACGAGAAAAAATATACGGATAAGCTTTTGACATATTTTATAGTACTAAAATTATCTCTAATTTTTCTGGTGGATTGTCTATTCTCCAATTTATCGTAACAGTTTCTATTAGTTTCTGAACGCGTTCTACATGTAATCGCGTTGCTAAATGTCGCACGAAGAATTTTGTACCTGTGAAACTACTTAGGGTGTATACAAAACTGACTATCTTGAACATATTTAACCTAAAAAAAAACTTATGAAATATCTAAACATGGTACTACAAATTTTATAAAAATTATCAATCTTAAATATTATGAAAAAAAGCAATGGATAAATAGTAAATATCTATGGATCTAGGGTAGGCATCCTGCACAGTATATAAGTTTACATGAGGACATATGCGTTTTAAATTTTCATATAAGATAATATATGGGAAGCAATTATGGATATTGGGGAAATGAAAATAGAGAAAATGTGTTGTGCCAGATAATAATGGTTATTTAAATTGAGAATCTTGAAACGTTTCTTGTGTATTTTGTTATCCATAAAAAGAAAATTTTGTGTCAAAGCTTTACAACCAAATTTTAAAAAAGTACAAAAATAAATTATAAAACGCGTGAATGTTACAAATTTTAATGATAAATGTAAATCTTTCTTCGAGGTATTTTGTGAAGATAAAAATGCAGACCATATAACAAATTTTTTTAATATGGAGGTAAGTTGGGAAACTACAACAAAACTCTTTTTGGAACAAAGACGAAGATGTATAGCCTCATTTCATTTTTAGAAATTGTGTTAAAAACGAATATTAAAAACATCTCACCTCGTTGATTAAGTTAAAATCTGTTAAATGAATAGTTATTGTTAAGGCTCTATTAAGTTTCCATCGTGTGAATAGAGTTCACTTTTTAAAAAATAACAGACGTCAATTTTAATGCTAAATCTAAATCTTTCTTCAGAGAAAATTAAATAACTCTTAGGAAGATTTCCAAGAATTGATTATATATAATAACAAAATAAATCCAAGCGAGGTTTCTAAAACCATCCAAATTTATTGAGATTACGCAGATTTGAAGATAAAGTTGGAATGACGAACCTACCCAAAAATTAGAACAAATGGGATTTGGAAGTTATAAATGAAAATGCTAGCAAAACTAATTTGAAGGAATTAATGAGTAATATTCCGAAGATAACTAATGATGTCTATAAACCATCAGACTAATTCGAAGATGAATCATAAATAATTTTTTAAGAAGATAATGATTTTAAGAAACGAGAACTGAAGTTTACTAAAAAGAAGCGTTGTAATAGAAACCATGTTCTAAAAATAAGTAACAGTAAAACCATACGAATTCTGAAGATGACATCTGACCTTCTTTGACAAATGTAATCTCGATCTTAAAAAATCCCTTGATTATTAAGATGGTGCTATATCCCAAGAATTGAGAAAATTTTATGCAGTTTAGTTTCTGAAATATTGGAAAAGAAGTCATTAAAAAGGCGAATAATAAAAAAAGACACAAAAAGAAAGAAGATGCAATAAAAAATGAGAACAAGAAACATTAAAAGATTTAGCTTCCTTAAGTGGTTGAGTGCTTTTTGAAAGATAAATTTTCAACTCATAACGCTTGATTGTCCGACGAACTTTGTGTTTTTTTAAAGATAAATTCTAAGTTTCCGAAGGATTTTATGCCTTTTTTAAGACGAACTCTGACTCTTCGATAAATGCTGTTTTTTTAGATGAACCTGAATTAATAATTAAAAACACAGAACTTTAAGCGTTGTTTTCTTTTTTTTCGTTTAAGGTACTCCAGTTACTCCACTAAGTAGTCACGCGTGCAACTTCATTTGAGTCGATCACTGAGGGCAGTGACTAAGAAAGTCACTTTCAAGAAAGGCCGAGTTGTGGAGCACACATTTAAAGTCAAATGAACAGATTTTAGAGCATATTTCAGATCAAATAAGTTGGCAGAGAACATGTTTGGAACAAATTTGAAGAACCTGAGCAGATTGAGTGCGGAGTGAATGAAATATATATGGAGTAACAATAAACAGAAAATGCTCTTTTTAAAGATTACCCACTTGCCAGCTTAAAAAATGCATTTTTTTACGAATTTAAGATGTCTATTCATTTCTTTATAAATATATATACATTTAAGAAAATCTGTGAACACCTACATCCAGCAGTGTTTTGAAAAACGTTGTTGATGATGATAGATATAATTGTGTATTTATATATATATATATATATATATATTTAGAACATAAATTAAATTTCTTCCCTATACTAAAAATAGTGTATGCATTTTTCCTATCAAACATAATTTTATAGCCTTAGATTATGTAATTCTTTCTAGCCTCAAAAATTATCTAAGTCAGTTTTTTTATTTTAATTTCACCTCTATCTAAATACGTACATTAAAATTTTATTTATCTTAAAAAAAATTATTAAAAGTGTATTTCGAACGCTTGTGGGAAAGAATGGTTTACTTCATTTTTCTTACATTATTTGGAAATATAGTCGCACTTTTATAAGATTCCATTATTTCGTTGGTCTCTCTGAATTGTCGTCAAAGTCCCTTCCCTGTTTAGTATTGATTGACAGACATAAGATCTGAAGCCAAGATTTTTGGGATTTGAGTTGTTTCAAAATCTGCATAAGTCAGAAGAAAGTGAGTTCTTCTTAGTAAGAAGGAAGAGCGTAATCATCATCGTTTAATAATGTAGAGTATGGTAGAGAGTTAAGAAAAAGCTGAAGTGGTGCAATGTGGTAGTTATTCTTATGAATTAAGATGGATCCGTAGTTCGGACGGATATTCTAATTATTTACGATGTTTGAGTGATCTAATAAATATGTTTCTATGAAGGATAACTGACTTCTAGTAATTTTATAGGGAAGCATCAATATTTGTTGATCCTTTACCAAATGTACTAGTGACGTCTGAAAAGTTACAATAATGTGCTATTAAAGAGTTTCACTAGTAATAACTTCTATTTAATGGAATTGTGCGATTATATTGAATGTATTCTTCGTTAGTAAAATCAAGAGAAAGGATAACCAGATAACCAGTTATGAAAACCAGATAGCTATAAATCTTTAAAAAATCATTAGTGATTAGTTAATTTAATAATTGTTTTTCCAAATTTAATATGGATAATGTTTCTATCATGTCTTGATACTCAATTTATAAATTATATTTGAAATTGTGATGAATTGTAATATTCTACAATGGTTATATATATATATATATATATATATGTGTGTGTGTGTCTGTTTATTCTACTAGTATTTTAGTGGTTTTCATAAAACTTAGAAGATCTCAAAGGACGTTAAAATGCTTAAAAGAATGAATTTGTATATCTCAGGATAAGTGTATAAATTGTTGAAATCTATGTAAATAAATTGCATATGTTATTATGTGTGCATATTAATGGAAGAATGTAGCAATTAATTCAGCTAAAAATTAAGCTAAAAAACACATCACAGTTCAACAATTAAAGAAAACAATGTAATTAACTTGTTTATCTGAAAATTCCACATTAAATGATAGAGTCTATTATAGTTATCTCTCTTCCGTAAACAACGGATTACGTGACGAGCAGTTAAAACAAATTAGAACGATTTAAGCGTTTGGCAGGATACACAAACTTACAACAACAAACTTCAGACAGTGAATGATTTTAATGAAAAAGCATATTCTAAGTAGTTACGTAATGAGAAAATTTTAATTGGTGAAAATAATGTAAGTTGTTTCAATGAATAAATCTTTATAAGGTAATTAAACATTAGTACAAACATTCAATGTCACGTCATATCATCGTGACCAAAATGTGAGAGCTTTAATTCATCGCATAATCACTCTCATGTAAATGTTACTTTGCGGCTTAACCCTCTCGCTGCGCAACCCGAGAGTCTCTCGGGCAACGTAAAAGTAGCAAAATTTGCTCAACCCGATATTTAATCGTGGATGCATTTTCTTCGTCTAATTAACCCGCCTTGATCATTCCCACCAGTTACTTTTTATTGTAAATTTTGCCTTATCTAATCGCAGCATTTTCTCAATTAAACCAGACGAAAATTTTTGTTTTGAAAAAATGGTGGCAAAAGAATAAAAATTCTTAAAAGACGCTCGTCGCAAAGGAATTAAGTACGCAATTTTTGAAGCTATTTTGATAAAACAATTACGCAGCGAGAGGGTTAACTCTAAATTTATTTAACCTTCTATCACTCGCGGCAGTTTTTGTCATACGATCACTCGGGGGGGGGGGGGGGGTTGTAAACACGCCGAAATTTTATCACAATTTTAGAGTTATAATGAATTATAATAATTTGTGTAAATTACTATTAATTAAAGTAGCTTGCATTAACCTATTCTAAATAAATACAATTCAGACATGCAGTAAACGTATAATTTTATAAAAAAATACATAAAAAAGGTTTAACTATACTACTGCCTTATACATAAAATTATGTAAAATATATTTACACTTACTACTTACATTACTAATATTCTAGAAATACTGTCTTATGACATTTTCACGCTGTATTACAACACACGTTAAATTTTCTTTATGTACAATGATTTGATAATGTTATTCATTAAGACAATTTGGACAAATGGTCGACAGATGTTTTTAGAACATATTCTATTTGCAAGAAATAAAATAAAAATAGTTTTTTATTTTTCTTTTACCAGAGGTCACACAATGACCTTTATTTGGAGTATTTATGCTTTCGAAACTTTTACTAGGATTTATGTTTCATACTCTTATTCAATTTGTGATACATCCTCTATGTGATGTTGTATAAGACTGAATCTAATTTCTTCTATAAACTTCGAACGTGATATTTCTGTGTTTGATAAAAAAGAAAAGTTTAACACGAAAGGATTAATTCTGCTGTATTTAGCTGATGAAAAAAATAAAGAAAGTGATGAAAGCGGAAACGACTGCAAATTCATGATACATCTTAAGTATTGCACATTTGATCAGCTGATTCAACACCACATTTAGCAGGGTTGTAAAACTGTACGGTTTCAGGCTTCATTACTCCGAGTTTTGTTTCGATTATTGTATCATCATTGTAATGCATAGTAGATTGAACAATTACAAAATTTGAATAAGGTTGAGTAACAACGTAATGTTCAAAAGTATAGAATGTGATGGCATCACATAACTTTATCACTAATAAATTTAAATGATATTTCCCAGGTTTATTTGTCATAAACTGTAAAAATGGGCAACCTCCATCAAATTTCAGCAACGTCTCATCAATCGTCAAGCATATTCACTTACAGAATAATATTTGATGCTATTTTTGTTGAATTTTGAAAATATGTCTCTGATATGAATACGTTTCTGCAAAGATATTATTCCATCACGATCTAAAACATTTTCAAAACAAATATAACGTAATTTAAACGAGAAACGATTATAAGTCATTGTTTTGTGAATGGTATTAATACCAAGTAGGGAAATGTTCCATGAATCACTCAATGTAATGTAAATGGATATACACAATCGAGAACAATTAAGCCAATTGAAACATTTATTTCAGGTTCCATTGGTCACTTTGCAATCTCTTTCTCTGGAACAATTAGATTCCATTATTTATATATGCAGGGGTTGGACAAAAATATGGAAAAACCTATAAAACATATTATTTTGCGAAAAAAAATCCTTCTTAAGGAGCTCCCTTCTTATTGTTTTGGTGTTGACCGACTTTATGAGCTTGATATTTAGTTCAGCATTGACTTTTGCATCTGTCGTCTTCTTATTTTTCGTCACATCAATCAACATTAATGACCGTCTATCACGATCATCCAACACACACTTTTGTCCGCATTGTGACGTAACGGATGATGTTTCGCTTTTCCGGAATGCGGTATAAATCTTCGATACAGTGCCTTTTGAAACATGAAAAACTTCGGTTACCTTGGTAACGCAAGCAACCACCATACGAGAACCAACAATTTGTCGAAGTTCAAATTCATTTAGCTCACGAAAAGCTCTCACAACTACTAAGAACACTGTTCTGACGTCGATTGACACATGCAAAGTATAGGGGGCGTTAGTAGGAAAATACAACAGAGAATCTACATTTACGTTCAAGCATGCATAGTTGGTCGTTAGTAGGAAAATACAACAGAGAATCTACATTTACGTTCAAGCATGCATTTCACGATGTGTTTCCATATTTTTGCCCAACCCCTGTATATATTTATGTATTTAATTATATCATCTCATATAAATAATTAGAAAATTTTAGTAGGTGTTTTGCAAGATTTAGCCTATGCTTTAGCGCAAGAAAGTGAATAACCGTGTTCGGAGAACGATTACGTACGAAAGTTTTACCTTTTCTCTTGTACCATTTCGTGTTTCTATCCTTTCCTATGTAATATGGAGAGACAGCCTGTAGTTTGGCATCAGAATCCCGTTCCAATATTTCATGAACTTCTTGCTCTGATGAAGAGTTGTGGTCAGAATGTTCCTCCAGCTGTTCTTCAACATCCAAAAATAAAAAAAATCTGTACCTGCTGCATTATCATCTTCAGAATCTGAAGCCAAAACGTTTTTACTCCATTTTCCATACAGATTTAGACATCTTCCATAAAAAAGGCAAAAAATCGGCGTATAAGAATCAAAATAAATAAATATATATATATATATATTAACGTGCTCCGTACTTCGGAATAAACTGTACAATAAACATCTGTTTTTAGTAGGCGTGGCATCTATAAGTGAGCGGCTACTAAATGTATTTCACTTTGAGTTTGAGTAGTTTCATAGATGTGAAGATGTTTTTACTCGTGGAGTGATCAAAACACACCGCGCAAGTAATAGTAGGTTAACAGGTTTTTGATATATGCATTACGTAACGATTAAAAAACAGCACTATTTGCAACTGGTTACAAACAAAGGGATACAGACGTTACAGTAACCTCACAATTAATCATTTTCTACATTTAATAACTGAAAACTGGAGAGCACGGTTAGCATTTGAATTACTATGTTTTTACATATTAGTCCTATAGGGATAAAGACGCTATTAGGTTACATTTGCATCAACGCGTAAACCATCATCATTTTGTTTAAATTTTGAAATTAGAATCATGTGGCAATTTGTGCTATCTATACTTGTATTATTTTAATTATATTATAATTCACAATATTGGGCAACAACAATGAATCCGGATGCAATTTTCTAAAGCTGAAAAATCGCGGCCAATCGCAAAATAAAACGCTGAAGGTTGCATTGAATTTAGAGGACATATATATATATATATATTCAGATGCACGTTTAACACATGAAGAATTTTTACGACATTATTTATTTATGAAAATATTTTTCATATTTCGGTTTATTCAAAATTTGCAGTATAAATAAATGAAAGCTTTATTATTTTTACACAGAATGATCATAAAGTCGCATAAAAATTCAAATTACACAACGCAAAATGAACAAGCAATAGCACGATTCGTTTTGCAAAAAAATGTACAGAAAGGCATGAAATGTGTTAATAGAAACAATTTTATTAAAAGATTTGCGTTAATAATTTTGTACTGTCTGCATTTTGCAGTGCTTTACAGCAGAGTTTATTAACATAACTAGGATTTTAAGAGTTTAATTTTTAGTGGAATTAGTGAAAATATCGGCCAATTAGGGAGAATACCTGACAGTTTGTTTTCTAGATTTCCTTTAAAGTTAAATATCATTAGTATGTCATAGAAAATATACTTAATTCAAAAAACAACAAAAGGCATAGAATATTAATTTTGAGGCTTTAGTTCTGTTAAAAATGTCAGCTGATTTTGCACTGTTAAAGGAAAATAATAAGAAAATACAACAAATTGCGTCAAAGCATAATAGTTATTCTATATTAACTTTTTGAAACTCAAAAGATTTTAAGAAGGCCACAGTTGTACCGTGAAATATGGCATTTATTATTTAAAGATCATTGTTCGGCTTATCTCATTTAGGTTAAATAAAATTTTAGAGTGGGTCGTCGTTAAATTTGAAATTCTGGACTAAGTATATGAAGATCGATTTACATAATCCGATTTACATAATAAAGGGAAAAAAATATATGACATCTTTTCGCAAAATTGAGTGTAGAAAGCATTCTATTATATCTACTACTATAGGCTACTATATTTGAACACACTTGAAGTTTTCTATTAAATATTTTCTTTTTGAATATTTTACGTTAACTGATTTACAAATTCATAATTTTAACCGGGTTATTTAGAACTTTGACAAACTTTTTTGTGTGTGTGTGTTTTTGTAACATTTATAAATGAAGTTATGTTATAGTAGAATAAATTCACGAAAAAATAATTTAATTTCAAATAGCTATAGTTTAAAATTTACTCGAAATATTGTTTTGAGTGTCTGAACTTCCTGTTAAAAACTTCTAAACTCAATTTTAAATAAGGTAAAAAACAAACAAGCAAGAAACTTACTTTCCAGACTTCAAAGAGCGTAGTTGTTTGAACTGAAAACTAATCATCGGATTTTTGGTTTAAAAGAAATGACGAAATAAAATCGTTGTTTTCTACTTTAATTTAGAACTTTTGTAAAGTAGCATAAAGAATACCTCTATCACGAAAATGAAAACCATGGTCGATGAAAAGAGAAAAGAGAGTGTACAAAACCAACATATCACAAAGAAAGATGTAAATATATTTTTAAAGCTTTAGACAGTTCCTATGTAAAGAAAAATCTTTATTTGAAAATTTATAAAACATTTAAAATTAACGAAATATTTTAAAACATCAGTTACAAGTAATAAAAAGCAGATGCTTCAATTATATAAAAGTTGTTATTTATAAACTGCAGATTTTAATATTTAAATCTTCTAGTTATATTACATTGATTAAATAGCTGATCAGGCCGGAGTTGCTCGATCCGACAAAAGAATAGCATGAATGGCGAAAAAACCCGAATTGCATTAAAAAATCGCAAAAAAAAAAATAAGAATTTTGTATAAATTTTTCTGAAAACAGAACATAGTTTATAATGTTTGGGTACAACAATAAAATCGGATTACTATTCGGTTTACTTTTACTAAGGCAGAAACGTACCACCAAAACACGCTAAAAGTTGCATTGAAATTCGCAAACATTTTTCTCTTTTTCACAGCACACTATTAACGTATGCATAACACTTTTGCAATTATGTATTGTATATTTTTTATTAAAATATATTTCATATATCGATTTATTCAAAATTTGCTTTTTAAATAAGTAAAATGTTTATTATTTATACGAGTTGGAACCCGCCGAAATTCTACGAACTAAAATGTTAGAAAGGAACTGTCAGATCGAATTTATAATAAACCTGCAAAAATCAATAAAATCGGATTACTATTCGGTTTACTTTTACTAAGGCAGAAACGTACCACCAAAACACGCTAAAAGTTGCATTGAAATTCGCAAACATTTTTCTCTTTTTCACAGCACACTATTAACGTATGCATAACACTTTTGCAATTATGTATTGTATATTTTTTATTAAAATATATTTCATATATCGATTTATTCAAAATTTTCTTTTTAAATAAGTAAAATGTTTATTATTTATACGAGTTGGAACCCGTCGAAATTCTACGAACTCAAATGTTAGAAAGGAACTGTCAGATCGAATTTATAATAAACCTGCAAAAATAACTACAATAAAAAAATCATCTTACATTGGTTGTCTAACTCTTAAAATAAATAATATTTTTAACCTAAAATTACCAAAATATTATTTCCACAAACTTCAACTACTTAAATTATTGAAAAATTAAACTGTAATAGATTACGTAATCAAGATGAGTAATTATGATGAAGTTATCGATGGAGCTCTTATGTTTGTTTTTACGGGATCAAAAATCAGTAAAAAGGATTTCGCTTTGTCACATCATACAATTTTCCCCCATAAAATCTAACCTGTACGTTATTTTCACATTATCATAATTTACATACGCACAACTCAAATTCAAAATTTGAAAGTATTTTAACGCGCAATAGGTTATTTATGAATTTATTTCCAATTTTAAATTCAAGTTTGTCCGATACAACTTTTCATGTGAACATTCGCACAAACTTTAAGTTCTAATCTTAGTACCCGCGAAGAAAAAAAATCAGAAATTTGCCTTTAGTTGTCATGGTATTGGCCATTTAGTATTTGTCAAATATTTAGTTTTATCAAAAGAAATTATCGTTTTGTTCTAAATACATCATTTTTACTCACTGAATCATTATGCCTAGCACCTCAAACTCAGTATCAGCGTAATGTAGCTGATTTATGAAGAAGAATGCGTGTTTTTCTTTTAATGTCTGAAGTCATTTTCTGTTCAAAAATTATAAAAAATATTTTTATTTGTAATGTGAATATGGCATCAATAAGGATATAATCAATAAAACTAATAAACCATGAATATTTTCCGTTTACTTTCAATATAAATGAAGTACTTCAGTTGCCACGATTACAAAATTTGTATTGAAAACTACAAAAAAATTAATATCTCAAAAACAAATTGAGATACAGATTTCAAACAAATTGCATTTAAAAGCACATTTTTTCTCCTGTACGAAGGTGTAAAAATCGAAAATGCGTGATGTTTGGAAGTTAAAAAATTTGCAGTATCGAAAATTGCAAAACCGAAATTTCATTTCAAATTTCAAAGTATTGCCATTCCGCAAAATGACGTATGCCTTACGCACAGATATGTTTGTCTTTTATAATATAAATTCAGAATCATCCAAACGTCGCATAAACATTAAAATTTCATAACGCAAAAAGTTGAAGGAGTAGTACGACGAGTTTCGCAAAGAAATGTACAAAAAGTTATGAAATTTGTTAATAACAGGCATTTTAGTAAAAGATTTGCATTTAGAATCTGGCATTTTTTTTTTCATTTTGTACTTCAGTGCAGCAGAGTTTATAAATACAGCTAGTATCTTAAAAGTCTATTTCTTAGTCGAATTTGTGGGAATACCTGACAGATATGTCAAGGTATTCTGCAGGGCGTCGAAAAATACTTCTTCAATAATTCCTTTCACATGATAGCTAAAATAGCAAAATACAACATATTTTGGATCGTTTCGACACTAAATACAGGTCACAAGTGCAGATTTTCTAGCAATAAGATTTTGTTCTTAACAAGTCACATATCATTCTTCATATTTGCATGAAAACTGCTGCGCTGTATTTATGATTTTTAAAATAACAATTTTTTAATATTTGTGACTTTCCTCTGCATACTTTTTTTTATACAACAAAGTATCAGTTATCTTATGTTTTTTATAGTAACAGGCAAATAGTATTACTGGTGCAATATTATTTTATGCAAACCGTAATAAATTAACTAAATATAGCTTGCATATAAATGGAAATATAAATATGTCAGTCTTAGCTATTAAAGTCAATAAAATATAATTTTTTGGAAATATAAAATACTACGAAAATATACATTTTCGTAGGCTTTAAAAGATTTTAAAAAGTACAAATCTTTATAGGGTGCTTTATCTGCAAAAATGTATTGAAGCCATTTTTAGCGTAGATTGTCACGATAGACATGTAGACGTTTAGCAATGCTTTCTTATCCTTGGTCTTTAATTTCAGATGAGAACTAAATAACAAGAATTTTAGGGAATAAATTGCTCGGGCCATCCGTATAGCTTGGTACATAGCACCCAGAGGTCTGATTTAATTTTTTTTCTGCTTCACCACCTAAACATATGATAGAATGTTCGATCAACTCTCTACTATATTCTAACTATAGTCCTCTCTGATCATAACATTTTAAAGTTCAGAGCAGTGAAAGTCAAGCAAATTGTCATGTTCAGATACGGTTCGGAACAATTCCACTGTTTCTCTATAACACGGTATTTTAGTGGAATTAGATTTTCTTCCAATTAATTCTCTTTATGCTTTTTAAAGAGTGTAATATTGAGTCTTGTTGTCATTTGTTCAATTTTCACTTCGAATACAGCCTTTAATACCAATTCGTGTGCATGATGGCAGCAAGCAAAAAAAGAAAAGCATTTCGCTATCAATTTTTGTTCGAGGAGCGCACAATCACCATTAAAATGACCTGTATTCGAAGGCATAGTATCACAACAGAGAATGTGGACTTTGCTTTTGAGATTCCAATCTAAGATAGCCTTCGAAAAAAAGCCTGCGTCAGTTCTTTGCCTGTATAATTATAAAGTCTCGACAAGCAATGAGGTGTTCTTTAAGTCCATATGAAATAACTATAAGCAAGCGTTCTTCTTTCGATTTTTGAGCACTCAAAGCAGGCAACAATGCCATCCCAATGTAAAGTCACTACATCTGGTACTTCGTTTTTGAACTCCATTTTTATGTTTTTCGCGGGTTTCTTCCGTGTTTCTGTTCGAATTATTTGAAATGACTTACTTAATGGAAATTTGTCAGCCCACCCTCCCAATAGGAGCTTCAAGAATAAACATAGTACACTCTACTTAACTGACACCTGTTTAATGCAGCAACTAACTTTGGAATAATAAAATCTTTCCTCGTTACTGATTTACTTGTCCTAGGTTATGAGCTTTCGATCAGAGTTGGGAAATCTCCTTTATCCATATTTTCATTAGATTTCGAAGAGGAATAATCTTACAATGGTTCATATCATGCCGAAGCGGAAACATATTTGATTCGCCTATTTTCTTCTTTGACAACTCGAAGTCGTTCCCTTTCCTCTTTTTTTTTTTTTTGCCATTTTTTTATCCACTCCTCCTAAGTGACCGACTCGCCTCTGCTCTTTTTAGCGCTGCAAAATCATCCTATCTTCCTCTATTTTCATTATTTGAAATGCAGTAGCGTGTGAAATGTAGAACAAATTGTCTGAATTAGTTACAAATTCTTGTTGTTGCAGCTTGAATACGTATTGTAATTATTTGCATTTTATTGTAAGTATTTACAAACTTGAAACATATTAACAAGCTTCCTAACACGATTTTACAACGATTTGTAGGCATATGTATCTTTTCTCAAACGATAATACTTTCACGAATAACGAGATTTGCATTTTCATTAACAGTTAAAGTCATTTCTCGAATATTGTAAAACAAAACTACGAGAACTTGTCCATTAGACGGAAGGTTTGAACCCGTTATTTAATTTTTAATTTTTAATTTTCCCTATTAAAAATATCAATTTTTTAGAACTACAAAATTCCACTGTCATGTTCTACTCACTGATTAAAAACTATACAGCCACTTACTAACAAAAGAACTTGGATTTATAAGCACATTGACTCATAGACGTGTGCTGTCCTGAGTAAAATGGTACTGGCACGTTTCACAGGTTGCGGATTGTAACTGTTTCGCACAGTTTCGCCATGGGTTGCGCATTATCACAAGCATTCCAAAACCTTTCTTTTTTGTTTTATTTTATCGTTTTCCATTGCAGCTGTTGCGTGGTACGCTGCAGAAATGCGACAGATTGACACGTGTCAACGTTCGCTAGCTAAGTACACAAGTACTGACTGAGACATTTAGATGGAAGTCGGCACGGGTTGCCATGGTTGAAATTGATTGAAACTTTATTTAAAATTCTTTTGATATAAAAGGAAAAAATAAGACGGTATGCAAAAAAAAAATAAAGCGCCTTTAATTTTTTGGGGACACCCTAATAAACCGAGTTAATAAGTTTGGGCAAATGATTTTGTAGGAAGATGCAAAAATTTTGTTGTTATATATTTTGTGTATTTTTGTTAATAAATTGATTTTACAAATATGTATCACTAAGATAATGGATTGAAATAATAATAATTATTGAAAGCAAGTTTAAATAAAGAAGCAAACTAATCACATTTTGGCAGATCCAATGGCTACTATCCAATGTCGCTAAAACAAATCGCAAAATTTGAATTTTAGAAAATATAAAGACAGATAAGGTAATGACCAGTGGTGGTTCTTGACTGACTAGTTGGGGGGGGGGGGGGGTACTGCGTGTGGAAAAATAAGAATGCATCAATTTATATTTAAGAAATATATTCTCTTGTTTAATTACAATTTTTTTTTTTTTGCCAATAAATAAATAAATTATTTAAATAAACGAAAAAGAAAAAGAAGAAAAATATCGGACTAGCCAGTTATAAGCCAGGATATAAGCCAGTTACAAGCCGCTACTGCCTGATAACAGTTCGAATCAACCCGGAATATGTGGCCATAGAAATGTTAAACACCATTGTAGAAAATCGGTAATATGAAAAACAGAAAGTTATTGAATGAAATATCTCATGCAAGATTTCTAATAATCAAAGTTAGTGAGAATGGTGAACGCAAAAGTGACAAAAAAGTTTTCAGTTTTATAAAAATGGGAAATATTTAATTAACGAGCCGCTGCGTTGTTGCAAATTATTTTGGCAATATCCTAATCAATTTTTTTTTGTAAAAAAATATTATTTATATTGCTTATAAGGAACTAACGAAAAGTAAGAAAAAAGTGGATTTATATTATATTTTTCATAGGAACTTCCTTAGGAACTTTTAACACCTAATATTACACCAATATTTTACCATTAAGCGTTTTGCCTTTGGCATTTAGTATTCAGCGTTGTTATTTTAAAGATTGCAAACGGTCCTAGAAATCATTTGATAAATGGTTAAAAGGTCTTTGGTAAATTTATTCTGTGTAATTGTTTATTAATAGAAAAGATTTTCATTCGTGCAAGACGGTTGATTATCATAATTTACTCTAGAGAAACGTGTTTCAATGAACCTTCTTGTTAATGATCTGAGACTTATTTGAAAGGGAATGTGTTTCATCAAAGTAAATGTTTCACTCTGAGTTCTTATTCTGTGATGGAATAATCAAAATTTTATGCAGGAAGCATACTTAGATAATTGCATTAAAAATACACAAATGTGATTTTTCTCAAAGATGTTTCATATTACTGTTAATGAAAAGTATTTCCTTAATTACTAAAAAAATATATAATTTCTTATTATCTTATTAAGTACGTTCTATACGAACTGTTACGGTTAGTTTAAATAGTTTTTATTTTATAGAAAAGGAAAAACGGATTTGTTTTGTGTGTGTATTCGATAAAAGTAGAATAATAAACTCAGGCGCAGTTATAAATACAATATTTTTATTTAAAAAACATCGACATTTCATTTAAAACTGTCGGTAAGGTTAGTCGGGGTAACTGGAACCACGAGGTAACTGGGGGATAGGCTATTTTATAAAAAACTGCTGGTGTTTTTTAAGTTTTTGCTTTTGTGAACAATGCCCCTTAATCTCTACTTCCTAAAACAACGTGTATCAACTCAATCATAACTCTCACTTTGCTGTGATAGGTTGTCAAAAATTAACGTTTCTTTTTTAAGAAACAACGTCAATATGGTTGAACTTCCTCGGCTTATTATTAAAATACTGTAAGTAGTTTTATTAAACAATCTTTTTTTTTAAAGATTAGGCATATAACTACGTTAATATTATTAGGTATCTATACATATTTACTTCATGTTTCAAATGTAAACCCGGTGTCCCAGTTGCCCCATAAATTTTTCAAGAATTTGGTAACTGGGACATGTATCCGGGGTAACTGGACCATGCTGGATCCAGTTACCCCAATAGTTATAAATAATTTTTTTGTGTTCCTCTTACTACGGGAAGTAAATTTCTCCATTGTTTTTTTGCTCACAATAAAAAAAATGATAGAATACCTTATTAAAATTACGTAATGAAATTAAAAGAAACCATATTGAGTGGTATCAAACTACATTTCTTGACCCCTTGAGAGGTGGTGATGCCGTTATGGCATCACTTAATTTTAATTCCTATTTGCCACATTGGCACCTGAATTTTATAATGAAAATTTCACCTTTATTAAGTACGAGAAAATATACTTTTACTTGTTTTCAGATAGATTATATTGTAAATATTGGTATCATTAAATTATTTCAATATTTTACGAATGCAAGTACCTGGCCCCTGAAAGCGAGATAGCCAGACCTTGAAATTGTACTATACACAGGGGATGCATTCTATAGGGAAACTTTTATCGTTCCTACCACTATTTTGAAAATAATATCTTCATCGCACCTTTCTTTATAAAATTTTCCCAATATAATGCGACAGTTGAATAAAGATAAAGTACTTAAGTACTTACGTAGTCGTTCATAGTTGTTTTTGCTATTTTTTTCCTTAAAATACCCATGTGACTTTTATACTTATTATCTATACTAAAGCATGTAAGTACTTCCTTAAGTTTTATGTTTTTGGTATAAATAAATCTAATATTTTCACTTTTAGTGCTTTTTTAAGACACATTGACAGCAAAGATTTCCCTTACAACGCTGTTTATTGACATATAATTTACATGATCTGCCTGGTTTAAGGTATCTGACTACGTTGAAAATGCAATTTTCGACCAAAATTGTCAAATAGATTTTATTTTATTTTATTAAAGACCAATTCTTTACATTCCCAAAACTGTATTTGTTTTTATTGTACGTGAAATAGATCCGGAGTTATAGCGGTTTTAAAACTACTCAACAGCTGTCACTCAAAAACAAGGTGCTGTTTAAAGGGCTTTAAAATTTAAAATTTTCAAATTTTTAAATTGCTTTTAAAGGGGCGTATGTTTGGAGAAATTTCGCGATTTTGGATGCATTTGTTTAACAATAAGATATGTAAATAATATGCTCCATCAAATTTAGATGTATATTACTGTACATTCTTGTAGTAAAACATAAATCTAAACTTTAAATGCATTTTTTGGAAAATGTAATTTTCGGTGAAAATTCCATACGCAAAACATGATTTCTCAAAAAGTTATTGGAATATCACCATGAAATTTAAAATATATGTTATTTACACTATTGTGAAGGCAATGAACTAAAGATTTAAATTTAGAATAAATATTTTTGGTTTTATGGATGTTTTTGTGGAATGACATCGATGAATTTTATGAAAATTAACATGTAAACAGGTGCGATATGCTATAAGTTTTGAAATACTTAAAGAATCTCTTAGATTTTAGTTCATTGCCTTCACCAATGTCATAAATATGAAGTGTAAAAAGGAAATTAAGATACATACAATAGAATTTCCTTTAGAGTGTTTTGCGTTTCGGGCCAAATTTCACTAAATTTTACTATAAATTCCTCCATTTACCAAAATTTTATCAATAAATGAAATATTTTTTACTTTTTTTCACATTTTCTAGTCCTAATCTTAGTAAAAATAAGTTTAAAAACTAATTAAATAGCTTTTTTGGAAAAAATTGCTCCGTACGTAGGCAGGCACCTTAAATTTTTGTAAGTTGTTTACACTTTTTCAAACAGGACCTGATATCCGATATGAAAAAATATAAACGCTTGAGGAACATAGACCCCCCTGGTCCAGTTACCCCATTTTTGGGGCAACAGGACCCATGAGGAAAGAAAGATGAAATATGCATATGTTTATATTTTTAAATATTAAAATATAATTTTGAGCATTTCTGCCTGATAGAGGGAACCTAACTGAACACATTTACAGACGTTCAGACTTTAATTCAAATGAACATTAGCTTTTCTAAGCTGAATTGTCAGAAGTTCCAGAGTCACATTGTAAAATCTTGTCACAACTAACCTTGTAACTTTACATCATCTTGAGTATTGATAAAGTTTGTATGACAACATAAAAGCCTCAACATGAGATTAACATGAACAAAAAAGTTTATTGAGTTACATAACACGATCAATGATAAAATTTTAATCAATTTTGATTAATTTAGTCTAGACATGTTTTTTTTTTTTTGTTTTTGTTTTTTTTTGTAGGGTTCTGCACTTAAAAGGTTAAAACGGAACTTTTATAAGATCACTCCTGTCTATCTGTCATAGCCACTTTACTCGTAAACTATGGAACGTGGAAATTCAAATTGGGGGAAGTAATAAACAGTACTGACCCACATATTTAATAAATATTAAACATTCATAAATATATTTAGGAAAATGTAAAGGGGCTAATTATGTTACTTGAAAACAAAATCTTTCCTTTGTATATCGTGTAGGGTATCGTGTGAAAGCTTTTGTAACGCTGAACTGAAAAATACATTTCTTTTAATTTTAGGTATTTTATTTTCAGTGATATCGTCAAAAATTTTGTACAAAAATATATCACCCTCCCCATTTATTTCTGAATCTAGTGAAACTAAAATTATGAAAAAAATTAGAGGTAGGAGACGAAAATTTAAACCTTGCAGGAAAATTATAACCATTACCCTAGGTCACAGTGATTTTGAAAAAAGTGCATTTTTCTGTTACACACAAATTTCGATTTGCGGGCATTCAGAAAAGATGCTGGAGAGAGCTGGATATACCCACCGTGGCAGAAGTGTAAAAACATTGTTGATAATGATTTCTTAAAAAAATCGGCGGTAATTAGCCGAGATATTGACCCTTAAAGACACGGACGGTTTGGAAATACATAATGAGAAGGACGGCGTACTCTATGTCGGCTTTTAAAGCCTATACAACAACTTTTAATGATACATTTGTGTAATGAAATAACCAGTAGCAGTATAAAAGCAATAAACGTAAAATTGCTAAAAGCAGACTAATTTATTAGAATTAATCACATAAACACTTTGAGATTCGCGACTAGTTTTCCTTGAGTGGATCTCTCAATACGCCTACCGAGTCTTTATACGTGAATTAAAACATCAGGGCCGTGCGAAGAGAAAACTGCGCCCGGGGCAGCTTGTCAATTTGGCGCCCCCCCCCCCCTCCTTCAAAATAAATAAAGGGCAGAAACAGAAATAAATTATATTGAATAAATATTTTGCATTTATTTTGGAACTTTAAAATATTTAATTTTAATTCAGAATTTTCCAAACAACTAAATAACAGTAAAGAAAATTGCACTTATTTGTTAATGAGATCATGATGCTTTGCGGAAGATTTTTCTTAACCTTTCTCGCATATTTTTCTAGCCATTTTTAGTTGTTGTTAATCTTTATGCTGCAGAAAATAGGGTAAAAATCGCTAACAACCAGGTTGGAAACAAGTGGTCCCTTCAAACGATAAGTACTAAAAAAGCCAAACAAACAAAAAACTTGCAGAACATAATGTAAAATGTAAAAATAAATTATCATTTCAGTACATTTATTAAGGAAGATAACTGAAAAAATGTTTTAATTAACATAAAATAAAATATAATATCAGGCAAATACATTTACTTTCATTTTATTTTTCTTGCGTTTAGGATAGCAAAATCGTTTATTATTTTATCTGTAAAGATTGGGTCACACTGAATTTTATAGAAAGCAAACTCAGGTTGCTTAATCTCTCGACTCATAGTAGATCTTAAGTTGTTTTTTTACTATTTTATTGTTACTGGAATACTTATAAATTATGTACAGCTGTCTCCATGTTTTTGTAATTCCTTGTTCCCCTAAGTTAAAATTATTGAGCAACTAAAGAATTTCTAGATGATCCATTTTATAAAAGTTCTTATCTAATGGTAGCAATGCTGCCGTATTTAAAACTTTGCTTAACCCTTTTTGACGCAGTCTGCCGAGGTCGTAATACCTAAGTTTAATTCCAAATTTACGAACGGCACCAAGAATATTCCAGTAAAATTTTGCAATATTAACTTAACAGATTTTCGATTGATTTTAGAATCGCACCAGCCTGAACTCAAATTCTTGTTAGACATTTCTCAGTTTCGTAAACCTCCAAATCAGTTGCACGGTTATAGCGTCTTTATGTAACACGAAATCCTTCACTTTCATATAAATTTCCACTTTCATCAGGAGCTTCGTAGTCAAATTGTTCTGCGAATTTTATGTTTTCTGTTTTTCTTAAATAAGGACTCTACGTTTACGGACATAACCAAATCGTCGCTTTCTTGTTAAAAAATTTTCCTCACTTATTGTCTGAAATGTTTCAATCCTGTTTCAATCAGTTTGCTGGCGATCAATCTTTTAATTCATGAGAGTAATATTAACTTTTTTCTATTTCATTTAAAATGCTGTGTCAAACTACTAGGTCGTAAATAAAGGAGAATTTATTTATTTGCTTTATTAAGCTTTTTGCTCCTGAGTAAGTTTACTCATTTTACTTCATTACTATAAGGTCTTCCAGAGCTTTTAAAATCTGTGGCAATTGTTTGTAAACTGCAGATATAGCTCTATTTTTTCATGACCACAGAGTCAGAGACAGCAATGTTTCTTTAAATAAACTGATAAGTGGACATAAGTATATCCCATCTTTCAGTAGAAGAGAAGAAAAAAAACACATTTTATGCAGTTTCGGACATTTTTGGACATACACCAGCAGCACGAACTCAAAGTTTAAAGAATTGCAAAGCATAGTAAAAAATAAACGAATTTATTTACTTCGACGATTCGAGCTTACACAACATTATATTGGGAAGCCATATTTGCACCATATCACAACATTGAGCTCTGTAGGGTTGATGTTGGTATTGTAACCGATTATCTACAAGTTGGACATAGTACGCCGGAGTGGGGTGGGGGTGTCCTCTGTAGGGTCTTTCTAAAGGAACATAACTCGTATTTACACAAGGTTCGAAGAAAACTACGGACAATTTCGAACGGTTAGGCTGACGTGCGCGATTGGGTCAAACTCAGCACCTCCCGTCTACAATCTTTGAGAACAGAACCTCTCGTGCAGCTGTGAATGTCGAGGTTGTCGGACATTAGCTTATCTTAAATTTCTTGCGCTATTTTTTTTATTTATTTATTTTTTTTTTTTTTTGACTTGATGTAGTCAAGAAACTTTTACACGATTGAAAATTTTCCAATTTTGGTATCGTATAATTTACGTCATTTGTTCTGTGAGAGGTGTACTCGATTCCAAAACTGGATTGTGTTTAAAATTCAATAACTTGCAAATGGTGACAACTATTAAAAGAAATTCTTGCTGGAGAGTTATGTAAGATATCAGAAACATGTTTACTGCGGTTCTCGATTTTATTTCCAAACAGCAGACATAGGGGGCAAGCAATAAGCTCTCAGTGGAGGTCTAAACTGAAATCCCCTAGCATCATGGCATCATGCGGAGGAAGGAGGCTAAATATATACAGTAGGTCCCTAAAAATAAGATTGTATTGGAGAATGAGACATACTCCATATATTTAACCTCCTATTTCCGCATCAGCGTTGGGCTTGATTCAGCACCTATGGGGCTAGATGTTGTCTTTATTGTGCTTGTGTGGTTATACATTGCTGGCATAATTATCAATTCAGTGTAAACTTGATTGATTTTCACGAATATGGTTTAATAAAGTATACCTGCTGTAAGGGATCGTATTGACTGAATTGACTATAAACTTGTTTAATTCTTCAACAAATCATCGATATTTATGTTGTAATGTGAAATTGTAAAACTGCAGTATAATAATTGAAAAAGTCATTTGTAACGCGAGCAGCTAAAGGATTTGGTTCTCCCCTCGGGGTTTCAGTATCACTCTAAAGCGTAAGCTGAGTTCCCGAGTTGGTCATCCCTGCTGGCAGCGCCATCTATAGTTACTATTTGGAAATAAAGCCAGGAAGCGAGGTTAAAAAAAACTACTGACATTTTACATTACCTTCCCGTCATTTTTTTTTTAAATACCCATTTTAAACAGCCATTTAAATAGCCAGTCAGTCCATTTTAGCGCGGTATATGGAGTGCGACGATCGAACGAAATTGAAAAAATAACTTGCTCTATGAATTTCTTCTACAATCATTTTTCTTACTTCTTTGGAAAGAAGGTTCATAATTTCATTCTGAATATAATTCACCGTTTATCTTTTTCACTTTTGCTCTTTTCAAATTTTCTGTCGATTACATGATTTAATTTCAAATGTCTCTGAAGTTCCTTTTAGCGAATGTATGCTTTGCTGTGTTCTAGAGCATTTTCATGCTCAGGAATTTTAGGATTTTATTTTTTCACTTGAAAAACCCACAATCTCGATTGGCTAACTTTGGAGGGTGATCATCATAACACTGATAAACAAAAATTGTTTTATTTTTTTCATAAATTTAAAGCTAATATTCCAATTATTGGAACTGAGTAAATAAAAATAATATTAGATATTTTTACTTGGTTCTTATTTTCTTTTTAAATGAAGGATATGTATTTATCGGTTATTACGGTATATCACAATTTCGGAGATCGCACAATAATGCATAATAATAATACATAAATATTAAATAATCCAGAAGTATACTTGTACACTATTTATACACATTTTTCACATATTTTATGCAGCTGAACACAATTTGAGTGTAGCCATTTGAGTACATCGTCGTTAACCGCTCCCATATTACTGGGAAAAAGTCAATGTGAGAGTGCGAAAAATGAAGCTTTAATGGCATGTGACAATTTAGCTTTTTAAAATTGTTTACGATATTTTGAACTATACACTTGTAATTTGTAAATTTTTTGTTCCTTAAGAAATTACGCACAACGTCCTTGAATGAAATCGATGCGTCTTTTTCTACCGTCGTTAAAATACTTTGAAACTGGTCATTTTTCATAATTTTCCGAATGTCTGGAACTACAAATACGCCTTCTTTTATTTTGGCATCTGATATTGATGAGAATAAGTTTCGGATAAACGCAAATGCTTTACCGTTCCGATTAAGAACTTTCAAGAAAATTTTTATCAATCCAATTTGAGATGGAGTGGTGGGAGTACTATGTCCACTCATGTTACAAGAGGTTGGTTAATTACATTTTTATCACCAGGTTCTACAGATGTCCGAGAAGGACACGTTTCTACACAATAATGTTTATCTTTTGCACGACTGTCCCATTTGCAGATAAAGCATGGATATTTAGTGTAACCTTGTTGCAATCTCAGCAGAATAGAAATGACTTTAAAGTCAGCACAAATTTTCCACTTAAAATCATTCTATTTCAACACCAGTAATAGCTTCTTCAGGGTATCATATGTTTCTTTTCCCCCTGAAACTTATCCTACAGAAAGGGAGTTACATTTATTTTCAATGTGAAGGAGTACTCCTTTTAGACACACCTTAGACGCATCAATAAAAAGTCGCCATTCTTTTGGTTTATGACATAGATCTAAAGATGCCATAAGGCTTGGAATGTCGTTGTAAAAGCATATTTCACGATCTTTTTCACAAAAACGTATGAAGTCTTCATGTTTCTCATGGTATATACAAACGCGTAAAACACTAGCCAACACATTCCATGCCGGAAGTCTTGATCCTAGAAATTCGGCTTTATTCTTGCTTAACCCCAAATTACGCACAAGGCCATTCAACTCTACTTGGGTTATCATATGTGGCTTCAAATATTTCTGTGGTGGAATGTAATGCATTTCTGTTTCACTTTCATGACTATAAGATGGCATGCATTCTTCATGAACTGAAAGACTGTAGTTTACAGGCGGCTGTGGCACAGGAAGAATGTCACTGTGAGGTACTGGCCTCATAGCAGAATTGATGTTGGGATACTGAATATGCTTCTGCTTCTTAAAATTAATTCCTTTTGCTTTTGGAGTCCTGCAAAAATATCAATCTAAATGATCTCTAGGTTCTCTCCAGATTATTGATATGGCGAAAGGCATTAAAGTTCTCTTTCCCATAATCCACTCTCGATGTCGGGTAGAACAACGCAAACAACAAAAGCGTGGTAACCTGATTGCCAATTTCACATCCAAAATAATGTTTAAAGGCAATTTTAATTAAAGAAGTAATGTTTCTTCTGCAAGTAGTGCTAATAAAATCGCCATAAATATAGCAAAAATTATCACTGGAATTAACACATTTACGAGACATTTTAAAAGCACCCTTTTGGCAGCTTACTAAATGATACAATGATCAATTTTTTAAAAGGGCAAAAAAAAATCTTCATGGCATCACAATGTCTGATGAAACACATGTTATTGTCGCCTAGACGTATTATAAGTAGCATATATTTGTTCACTTTCAGGATGATTAGACTGTAGAAACAAAGTACTTTAAAAGGCAATAAAATAACATAATGAGATATATTTAGATTCAGATAGCTATGAAACGGAAACCAACTTCATCTTTTTCTGAATATTTTCTAAATTTCCAAGGATATGGTTTTTTAAATCTGTTAAAATTTTCAAGAAAAAATTCTTTTTTATTAGTGTAATTGGTGAATAATAACCAGAGAAAGCAAAATATAGTGATTCCCTTAATTAAGTTATCCAATAAGCCGCAATCACCGTTAATAATTTCCCCACTAGGTAATTTTCTTGAACGTTACTTTGAAAAATTTTCGCCCTTCTACAACCGCAGATTTCATGTAAACAGCATTTTTCACCCTGTGCTGGACCTTTTTTTAAGAGCAAAGTAATGACCGAATGACTATAAGAATGATCACATAGTGGAATCAGAATAGGTTAGCAATTCATATTCACTGAGTATGGGAAGCGGCAGAAACTTTCGTATGGGAAGCGGCAGAAACTTTCGTATACGATGTAAATGGGGCCGCAGATTTCAAAAGTTTAAGAAACACTGCAATAAGATATCACAAAAGCATATTATAAAATCATCAAATTTAAAGAACTTAATGAAAAGTAAATGTGAGCGATGCAATAACTTTGAAATGAAACATGTACATACTTTCATTGGGGAAAAAATTCCCGATATGTAAATCTATACACTTTTTTTTTTTTTTTTTTTTTTTTTCTTTTACAAAAAAAAAAAAAAAAAAAAAAAAAAATAGAATATCGAAGATTGAAAAAAAAAATCAAAAAAAAAAAGGATCAATGACCAAAAAAAAAGGAAATTAGTAGTACAAATTTGGCGCCCCTGAATTTCCGCGCCCGGGGCGACCGCCCCCTTCGCCCCCCCTTTCGCACGGTGCTGTAAAACATATCTGGTAAAACGCGGCAGGAGCCAAGGCGGTGTGGCAACTTTGCGACCTCCTTTTGAAGAACGCTTAGCATAATGCCAAGTTTAAACTTTGAACAAGGCTTTTATTTTAGCTACCCTGAAAAAAAGAAAAGATTATTAGTACGATTTATTTAGTTTTATGAATACCAAATGACGTTTAAATATGCACTATTTTTATTGTCAGTACCGAATTAAGTTCAGCACTAATACATTAGGATAAAATAAAAACTAGTCAGATGTGGCAATCCCAAAACTTTCTCTATCTCATACATGTTAATACTTCAAATTTGGTTATTACAGTGCCAAAATTAAATGACACTCTAGGTCTATCATGACAATTCTAAAGATATGAAATTCCGTGTATTAGTTCTTCAGATATGACCATTAGGGTGGTGCGAAAAAAGTCAAGTTGATATTTCCGAGTCGCTATAGTGCGGAAAAGTTGCGATTGGTAAATACAAGAAAGACAAAAAAAAATTCTTCAAATCGGACTTTATCTTCCGATCCCGCAAACCGCCTAAAAATTCCAAAAAATTGAAATTTTCCGATTTTTTCAAAATTTTTCTTTTTTTTACGTTTATATATTTTTTATCGCTATAGGAAAAATATTTGCAGTTTGTACTGTTTAATAATAATAATAATAATAACTGTGTTTAGAAAATATCTTCCGATCGCGCAAGCTCAATAAATATCGGCAAAAATTCAATTTTGAGTGATTTTCATGCATTAAGAATATTATCAACTGAGGTCAGTTTGCAGTCTCAGGTTAAGATTTAAATGTTAATTGATACTATTGAGCATATTAAGTTATTTTTAAACAACCTAGAACTTACCACGAAGAGTTCGTTTCAGGTCTGAAAAGTTTAGTAGTGCACCCAACTGCCGTTAGCCACGTTGGAAAACAGCGCTGAAGTCGGCGTACGCGCTCCCACCTAGTCTCACCTAACTCCATAAAATTTACAGAAAAGTCAAGTGGATTCAGATGAACTACATGGCATATACTATTTTGACGGAAGAAAGGACGATACCCCAGTTAAAGAAAGTATTGCATATAAACAGGTTCGTCGAATTATTAAAGAGGAACACTTTTCTGTCATAAAAGAACGTGACTCAGTTTATTTAGGCCATGTGCCTCCAAACTCCGGGCCTGCTAAGGACATTGTAGCGTTCATAGTATCATGTCTTACTGAACAAGGGGTTTCACTAGAATACTTAGATTTGGTAGGCTGTGATGGTACAAATACCAATACTGGATAGAAAGGTGGTGCTATCAGAAAGTTTGAAGTTTATCTCTGACGACCACTGCAGTGGGTTGTTTGTATATTCCATTTTGTTGAATTACCTTCCCGCCATCTTTTTCAACATTTGAATGTTGAAACTACTGGCCCAAGATC
Organism: Maratus speciosus; assembly: GCA_963932465.1. NCBI lineage: Eukaryota > Metazoa > Arthropoda > Arachnida > Araneae > Salticidae > Maratus > Maratus speciosus. Next base: position 70,199,007 of record OZ010789.1, read on the forward strand.
ATTTAATACACCATTTGGACACAATATCATTGTTGTGTAAAGCTATCGGTGATAAATTTTCAATTGACTGATTGTGAAATTCCAGAAGTGGACAGGCAACTGTTGAGCAAGGACCAAAGATATCTTCTTGGCGTAAGTCAAGCAATTAACAGTTACAACTTTCCAAATGACTTATTAAAGTGTGACTCCGGTCCAATTTCACATGCCAGATTGCTCACTTGTGCAAATAGAGCCCTTTGACTTTACGCGAGCGTGGAAAACCCATCGGATGCCTTAAAGCCATATTGACATTTATTTTAAAATCTTACTTGCCAGTTTGTTTTGAAATAAAATGCTGTAAGTACATTACAGACGGGCCTATTCATCTGTACAGAGCAATTGAAACATATCGATACTTTCGTGACAACCTGAAGAAAGTGTAGTCTTTGAAACTGAATGAAACTCGTTCTTTGCTCACCCGGAAAACCTACTGATGGCAATGGTCTTTTATAAAAGGAGGCACATAAGAGAGCTAGGGCTGTTAAAACCTAGGCAGAATGTTTCAAAGTGTAAAGGCATCTGAATCTTTATCACTCCTACAATCCAAAATTAATTGATTGTAATGTAGCAAAATTAACATTTCCACCGCTTTTTCGGAGATTAACCCATGAAGAAATACATTTCTTCGTTCAATCAGGTCATATCTCAGTCTAGGATGATAAAAAGTTTTTCAACCACACGTAAGATGTCCAGCGGTGCATTAAATCGGTAACGGAAGCATCATTTAAGGTATGTGGGCCCCAATCAAGAGAGCATCAGGGCCACACTAAAATCAATGTCCATAATACCAGACATTACCACCAAATCGCAGTACAAAGTTGCGTCTAAAAGTCAGACTTAAACAGATGACATAACAAATTGTATATCTTATACTGTCACAACACTAGTTTTTTAATACAGTGTTTTGATTCTATTATAACAAATTATGTATTTAAGTAATGTAAATAGCAAACACCCTCATTGGTTGGATGGAGGATAGGGTGTGGTTTGAACTCGAAGTTCAGCTACCTTCCCGTGGTGAGTTCTGGTTTGTTTAAACATTATCAAATATCTAAACAAGCAAAGAGTTGTACATCGTACAATTTATATGCAAATGTTAATATTGGAACGCAAACTGATCTCAGGTGATTATTTTCTTTATTCATCAAAATCACTGAAAATTGAATTTTTGCCGATTTTTATTGAGCTTGCGTGATCGGAAGCTATTCTTTAAACGCAACTGTTTATTTTTATTATTATTAAACATTACAATCTGCAAATATTTTTCACTATAGCGATAAAATATATATATACGTAGAAAAAGAAAAAAATTCTGTAAAAATCGGAAATTTTCAATTTTTTTTAAATTTTTAGGCGGTTTGCGGGATCGGAAGATAAAGTCCGATTTAAATAATTTTTTTTTTGTTTTTCTTGTATTTACCAATCGCAACTTTTCCGCACTATAGCAACTCGGAAATATCAACTTGACTTTTTTCGCACCACCCTAATGACCATCTCGTTAAAATAGTGTAAATCTTGAAAAATGCAGCACAAGCAACGCCAGCTGTTGGATGATTTACACCGAAACCCAATCAGCAACAACTTACGTTAATGTCTAACTGAATAATTTGAAGTTTGATGAAAATCCGTTCATTAGATATTACGATTATCTTTAATATTGCAATATAACAGCGGCACCTGTCGGAGGATTTGCACCAAAATGTAATCAGCATCAAATTCTATCTCGCGGTCGAACTGAATCTGAAGTTTTTTTTATTTTTTTAATCCGTGCATTAGTTCTTGACTTATAGCTGTTGCAGCAATTTTTAAAAATGCTGCATAGCAGCAATACCTGTTGGGCGATGTACATCAAAACGTAATTCGCAACAATTTATATCAAGGACTAACTGTATCTAAAGTTTTATTAAATTTCGTCCATTACTTCTTGAGATAGAGGATCCACACAATTTGTGTCACATAATATTCTCATGGAGTGACAGACAGTCTACCAGACAGACATTTTATAAAAATCTGTTCTTTGGATCCTTGACCCATGACACCTGTAAATCCGTCGAAAACCGGAATTCGAAAATGTTCATGAATCCAATACATTCTTCTTGTAAAGATAGAAGAAAGTAAAAAGAGTTATGCAGCATAGCAATACTTGATATTATTTAACGCTTCATATCTCTTTGAACTTTTAAGGTATTCCCACTCATACTTTTCTAGTATATAGAGCTATACCCAGCCCTAAGTTTTACAGTTTTATAAAGTCTTATTATTTTTTAGCAACGACTTTTTAAACAATACTGTTAATATTCAGACATACAAACAATAAATATAATAAACCCAACTGGAGTGAAAAATTAGCCAGAGACAGGAATCGAACCCGAGACCACAGTATACAAGACTGCTGCTCTAACCAGACTGCTGCTCTAATTTTTCACCCCCAGTTGGGTTTATTGTATTTATTGTTTGTATGTCTGTATAATATTTATATATAACTTTAAATGTTGAATGCAGGCGTTAGTTATTTATGTGTGTATGTGTGTTTTAATGTATGTTGTAGTATGAGTGTTTTATTATAATACTGTTAATAATTCATATATTTATTGTACGAAACTCTCTGAGCGCGAGTGTTACTCGCGCTTGACCGTTTATTTCTTGAAATGAAATGTTGTCCAAGATTTTAACATTTCAAGTTAACTACCCTTAAATCCCTTAAGCGTTGTGCCCGAGAGTGTAGGCTACAGTTCTTTAATCAGATTGTTTGATTGCCACCAGGTTTTTGCATAAATATTCACCTTCTTTAATAACAGATAAAATGATGCGAGAATAAAGGCCCAATTGCAATATTTTAAACAAAAAACTCTTTGGAAACAAATAATGTGAATAAAAGAAATGGCTAAATAGCCGCTGAATGTAACGTGAGAAAATTAAGAGGTTAAATTATACTTTAATCCACAGTTAAGTCTAATCATCTAATCATTACTACATCACCCGTTGAAATCCTTTAATTTGAAATCTATAAAACATGCAAATTTCAATTTTGATTAACTATATAGAATTCATGATTTTATCACAAAATTTGTTAGAAAGAAATAAAAGACTAAATGTTGCCACTTAAGAGACACAGCTTCGTTGATCTAAAATACAAAGTGATTCTCTCTGCAATAATACAATTATACCAGCTGTGGCATTGCATTTCCTAAAGTCTGAACAGTTGTGTACTATGTCGCGTTATTTTAGTAAAGAATTGTGCTGCCTCATTCATAAAATCAAAAACATAGATATTCAGCAGAATATCATTTCTCTTTCACGCTCAGAGATTTGTATTTAAAAACAATAAGTTTTCACTTAAGAGTAAAAGTTAATAAAATACATTTATAAGTTGTAGTTGTGAATACACCCCCCTCCACCGCCGCCACCACCGCCACCACTACAGACAGACACCTACATATCCATCACTAGAATATATGACTGAATAGAGCGGACAGATTGATGAAATGGAAAGTAAAGTATTTTTTTTAAATCTCGAGAAATTTTCCTAAACAACAAAAATATGCGCAAGTTTTGTAGGTATTTGCCCGAAAAGTTAATTAGAAAGAAACCAAAATTAATATTTTTTGAATGCATTATAATAAAGAAGCTTCATATAAAATAATTAATAAAAATAATTAATAATTAATAAATTAATAAATTAAATAATGCATTATAATTCAATAGTAATTTTAAATATGTCTTTTTAATATATAAAAAATATTTGGACTATTATTATTTTCACAAATAAAGTCTAAAATATTAGGATTACGTTTCGAAGCTCAGCGTTATATAACTCGAGTAATGCGATAACCAAAAAGCCTTTTAGAAACAAGAAAAAATTGTTTTCGGCAAAGAAACATGCTTTTAAAATTTTCATAATGCTCACATCTTGTCGACTATTTTTCTAAAAATATTTATTTTATATCTACCTTATCGTTTTGTATTTATTTTGCTATCGAATTTGAAAACATTACTTATGATAATAATTATTATTATGTAACTTGAATTTTTCTTTACAGTATTTTTTTGAAAACATAAAGATGTTGTACTATTAAAATTTGTACAATATGTAGTTATAGTCCAAATACTGTTTTAAAATATTAATGCTGATATTTAGGTTCTGATACAATAACATATTTTCTATATTTCAGTCATATGGATGCATTCATTTTTGAAAGAGATATTAGTTTGAATTATTTTAATATTAATTCAAAATTAACTCTACTTTTGTTGAAATAAATATTCTGTAAGTATTGCTTAAAATTTATTTACATGGGGCAATCAAGATAAAAAATTGAGCTTGTGCTTTATGTGAAAGATGGCATAACTTTATATTTGCTGTGTTAGCTTGAGAAGCGCATCATATTTTCACAACCTTGAATATAAGAAATCTGAAAATACTCCTTTGGACAAGGTGTGTATAGAAGGGGAATAATGATGAATGTCCATCGTGAATATCATGTCTAAGTGAAATGGAAATGAATAAAAATATGTTTACTATCGTCGATTTAGTCCATGCCCTTTAAACGTTTTTTCATTATTGGTTTCGTTATAAAATTATGAAGGAATTAGAGCAGATTGAGTGAAGATGCCGTAATTTTTTACTCAATTGTTTTAATAGTCGCCTCTTTTGTTGTAATTCATTGATTTCTGTTTAAATTTTGCACTTTTATGTATGATTTAAAAACTTATTTCACTTTACACATATTTTAGAAAGCATCGAAAATTTGTTTTTGTAAACATTTGCATTTCGACATCATACCCCAAGGTATGGGTAAGATGGCCAATTATCTACGGGTAAAATGCCTTCAGGAATTCCATTGTAAACAATAATTTTTGTGTAGCAGTATAAAACATAATGGGACTAATAGAAGTTACTTTAATATATTAGGCATGCTAAAATTGTTAACTAACTTAATATTAGGAAATTACAAAAAAATAAATGTAACTTACATTAGCAATTTAATAAAAGAACAAATTTGAAAAAAGGTTATGTTCTACTTAACATTTAAAAGATCTATGGCTATTAAGAAAGTGCTTTAGGGTCCAGCTTTTTTGTCAATGTTTTTCATATGTCCCTTTCTTCTTCTCAGTAATACCTCAGATCTGCCACAGACTCCGCATTTGTTTAGAAAATTTGCGCGACATTTATATAACCAACAGTTTTCACTGAATGCAAGTGATCCAATCGCATTTTCTGAAGATTTATTGCTCTCTGCCAGACTCTCTGTACCCTCATTCTCATCCTACACTGATGTACAAAATTGAGGATAAGTCACAAAATGCTAATTTTTAAGCAAGCGAATACTCAAAAGGAAATAATATAATTCAAATAATTACTATCCCTACAGCACAGCTAGTCCATATATCATCTCATTCATGTCACACATGGTCACAAGTGTCACGGTCACTACGGTGAAATAAAAACTAGGAAATTTCACACGCCTCATTGTGAGTCTCTAATGATTACCATATGTGACTCCTCTGAGACGTCAATGTGACTGTTGTTTTGTGACGAGTCACCAGGTGACTTTATAATGTAGTTACACTGTGACTCTCATGTGACTGTCATTTTTAGACTCAATTTCGATGTCATCATGAACGTTGCATTATGATAAGTCACCAAATAATATCACATTGTAGTCACATGGTGACTTTTAACAAAAGAACACAATGGTGACTTCACAGTAGTCCCTCTGTCACGTGAAAGTCATCATGTGACTTTAATGTGACATTATTTGGTAACTTATCACAATGAAGCGTTCACGATGACTTTCAAATTGAGTCTACAGATGACAGTCACATGAGAGTCACAATGTAACTACATTGTAAAGTCACATGGTGACTCGTCACAAATCAGCAGTCACAGTGACGTCTCAGTGGAGTCAAATATAGTGATCATTTGCGACTCATAATGAGATGCATGGAATTCCCTATTTTTTTGTTTCACCGTAGTGACTGTGACACTTGTGATCCTGTGTGACATGAATGAGATGTTATATGGATTAGCTGTGCTTTACAGATAGTAACTTTTCGAATTATATTATTTCCTTTTCAGTATTCGCGTACTTGAAAATTAGCATTTTGTGATTGGTCCTTAATTCTGGACACCAGTGTATTTAAAATAATCCTTATCTTCTGAATGTAGGTTGGGAATTTAATCATCATCCACATCACTGTCTGTTGAAGATTCTCTCTTTCTAACCTTTGACTTCTTCTTATCTAATTCCTTTTTAGAAAGGCTTGAGACACCTGGAAATTCGAAGTTGCTATTGTCATACCAATTTAGTATGGCTTTTACAGGTCTTTAAGATTATTTTTATGCGAATATTAAAATGAGAAACAAAACTTTTGTGAAAATTACGCCATATTTAAAACAATACCTTTAAAATATCTAATTTAAAATAAATTTCTTGTAGGGTCTTTATAAAATTGTTTACTTAGCCATTTTGTACAAACTGATTTTAAATTGTTTGGTTGATCTTATTTAAGCAATCACGAAAATATCCGTTAGGTGTCTCGACAGTAATTAATTTGGCCTTAAAATCTCTCATCCAAAAGGAAATGAATGGAAACCCGATTACTGAGATCGGTAGTAGTCTTTTAACCCTTTAACCGTCGCATTAAATTACGGTTTAAAAATTCAAATAGCTTATTGACACCACTGTTTTGAAAAAGAAATATTCACCTGTTTTGATGACAAGTAAAATGACACTATAATAAAACCAATTACACTATTTTATAAAATTGGTACGGACCAAACAATCTAAATAAAATACACAGCCTGTGAATATGAAAGGAGGGATAATTAAAGGATTAATTCGGTTTAATCTTCTGTAATCTTTTCCGAGCTAATTAGCCTGTTTTTAGAGTCTGCCGTGTCTGGATGGAGGCTGGCCAGTGTAGCTCGTAGTGCGCAGAAACACCTAGTTATTTAAAACTATATTACATAATATAGATATTTACATTTATTAAAATTATTTATATCTGAATTTAACATCAAATTTTTAACAATGATTAAAATTACTAGTTATTAAACATTTATTTACAATGCCAGTAAAGATTATTTATAAGGCAGAATACATATAGAAACCTTTCAAATTGTGTCCATCTTAGATTTTAATATTTCTTTATGTCATTTTAAACATATAGAAAATTTATGATATTAATCAATGATTTTTTTAAACAGTTGATTAAAATCATGACTTATTCACTGATTAAATTCGTTCACAAGTTAGTTAATATCAAAGAATAATTTAAACAATGAAGATAGAACCAGGCATTTGAAATCAACGGACAATAACCTGCATCTTACCTCAAGGGAAAACTACCGGCATTTTATCCCCAAAAAGTTTCGTCGACTCACTCCAAACTATTGGGCAAGACACCGGTCCCCTAATTGACGTGAAGAAGCGAGAACCGACCGCCATTTATGCTTTGCAGAAAGGTCAGGTACAAGTACTCCTAAAAACATCAGATTTATTTCTCTGGTGTTTAAACTAAAACTTGTACAGGCACATAATGAAGTCATGTAAAAGATTTTTTACACTTACCAGAAGTGTTAAGAGGAAATAGCAATAAAAAAGCACCACATAATTTTTAAAAGAAGATTGCAAACGGAGATTAAAGCATCAGTAGGGAACCTTCTTCCTTACAACAGTGCGGCGTTTCTCTTACAGCGCCTGAGCATACCAAAACTACGTGATATGGCATGTTGTACAACACGGCATCTCACCTCGAGTTACCCGAGGCTAACGAGAAAGACAGGCTACCGCGGTGGGTCCAATTCTTCTTTTTTTACAGACCGCTGGAGTCACGTGATGCTATTTTCGCACACCTCCATTGGTGCATCCGAGCATCACGTGACTCCAGCGGTCTGTAAAAAAAGAAGAATCGGACCCACCGCGGTAGCCTGTCTTTTTCGTTAGCCTCGAAGTTACCCTCTTTTTTATCTATGTGGCATCTAACAAGGAGAGGGCCAACCTTGTTAATCACAGATTATGATTATTTTAATATATGTTGTAGGGTAGAGACCACTTAGTCTTCAACTGATTTTATCCAACGCTCCTTAGTTCTTGAGAAACCGGGGGGGGGGGGGTCTAGTAGTAGTACACAACTTAAATACTTACTTTGTAACAAAAAGGATAGGTTGGTCGTAGCTGAGTGGGTATGGCGTTTGCCGGCTGATTCGCGGGCCCGGGTTTCGATACCGGGACGCGCTACATTTATTTTTCTCATTTTTGTTTTATAAATATATTCGTAAGTATAACTTAATAATCTCATTGTCAATTAAAATTTATAATACTGCATATCAATTATAATTTTAATCTATTATATTTTTTTTACTTTTAACTAAATACAACATCATAATACTGTTATTTTTTTTTTAATCACTTTAAAATGTATTTCATATATTCTTTATCGATGCAATGATATTGAGCAATTGTGTCAATTCGTGATTTTAAAGAAACATTATTTATGCATTGTTTTAACAAAGGAAGTCAATAAAATAATTCTATTATTCTGTTTTTAAAGTAACAAGCATAATTATATTAAAAATTAGCATCAGAATTAAATTACAACCGATTATTTGGATATTAAAGATTTTTAAATTTGTAATACGTATGCTTGCACTTTCAGTTATTTTGCTCTCCCCTTTATCTTCTTTCTGCTTTTATTTTTATTCTATTTGACTATTCTTTTATTTTATCATAACTAGAGGGGGCCACAATAGGTTTTGTCACGATTTTGTGATTTTCATCATTCAATAATATCCAATTTCTTTTTAAATCTCTTTAAAGGATGAGAAACAATAGTTTAAAAAATTGATAAATTTAAGTTTGTTAGCATTATAATTAATGTATGATATTGAAATTTTTAATTTAAATTATTAAATTATAATTACAAGTATATTTATAAAACAAAAAATGAGAAAAACAAATGTAGCGTGTTTGGGTACCGAACCCGAGTCCGCAGAGAACCCAGCAAACGCCATACCAACTGAGCTACGACCAACCTATCATTTTTGTTACAAAGTAAGTATTTAAGTTGTGTACTACTATTAGACCCCACCGGTTTCTCAAGAACTAAGGAATGTTGGATAAAATCCGTTGACCCTGATTAACAAGGTTGGCCCTCTCCTTGTAAGTCAAAAAATCCTTAAATTTATTTTAATCTTGAAAAATAGTACTCGGTGTGTTATTTTTACATTATGAAGTCTGTAGAATAATGTTACAAAAAATAATTGAATGTATAAAACTAGTTGAAAACAATCAACATCTCTTCCACCTTCCTCCACTGGGTCCGGACGCTTAATCCCACCCTGTTTTGGACTTGATCAACACTATCACATGGACATTTATATATTAAAAATGAACTGGGGAAAAGCTTTAGATAATTAGTTTAACTCTAGTAACTTTCCATCTATACAAATAACGTTTTATTTAAATTAGAGCTGTTTTCTTACACTGTGTTTTTATTATTATTATTATTTCTATAATTTTCATAAAGCAAAATTTTCTTTTCTTCATGGTATTAGTGCTCTGCAAATGTTTGAAGAACGGTGTTGATCGAAGATCGGTGAAGTTGCTCGCGTCAAACAGAATGTTGTTGTAGTATATATTCGTATTTCATATATTTATGTATTTTTAGCAGCACTGTACTCTTGTTCTATAATTGTGTTCTTCTATATATATGTAACGAATTAACCGCTACTCCAGTTATGGATCTTCTGTCGTGGCGTCGGGCAAGGCCCGACCGCTGGTGGCAGGGGCGCGAACCGCGGACGCGTGCGTGCCGATTTCTGAGCGAATCCTCGGAACTTCTATCATAGTTAAAGGGTCGCAGGCCGTGAGTGGTATCCGGGAAATCGAAGTCAGATTAAGATAGTACTTGTTCCAATAAAGACACAGTTTTTCAGGGGACCTGATTTATTGTTCTTTTGTTACATCCTTTTGAGAAATCAGGCCCCTTTTCGCTTGAGAGCTGCTAATTTACTTTATGGACATCTGGTTTGGGAATTGTGTACCGCCAAGCGATACTTAAGAGAGCCGAGTGACGTGGAGTTAGTGCATTCTTTTGATGGTAAAAAGCTCTGTCCGGGGACCTGTGCATCGGTATAAATATGCTGTATTTCGCATTGTTCCTGCTAGGGGCCGTTGAAGGCAAAGGAGGCGTCTTTAAACTATAATTGGTCGTTAGCTGAATGATTGGCTGCCCGGGATACAGGCTGTGGTTTGAGTTGGCCGATCGAATGCAGCAAGACTTATACATTGCACTTATTCAGCAAAAGTATTCTTATGAGATGTGCCAAAACGATCTTCGAAAGTTATAAAATGCAATGCGGGAAAACTGACTTAACAGGGTCAACTTCATTCAATCAACTGAGACACAATTACAAAAGCATTTTAAAAGTTTTAATTTTAATTTCTAAATTTAAATTTTAAAAAGGGACAAAAAGGGGATTTTAAAAAGGGGCTTAGCTTTTATCATTTCATATATATATATATATATTTTACAATCATTCAAGTACTGTAAAATTATGTAGTGTTAATCGAGATGTCTTAGTGGTTCTAAAATTAAGACTTCTCTCTTAGGCGAAATTTCACTAACATATTTTTCCCCCCTTTCTCCTATTTATTGTATTAATATTAAGAGGCCTATCACAAATAATTTTTGTAAAATTTTCTTGGCACGCCCAGAACAGATTGGGTTGCCACTTGTGAAATAATTGTATGATCATTGTTCTTCAAATAAATACGGGTATCCCTGTTGGGCGAGGCTTGCAGAGCTTAAGCCATATGGTAGGCCTCCCCGCCTGACCTCACCTGTAGAATAACTTGAAAACAATGAAAAATGTCGATTTAACAAACTAGAAAGAAAGATCAATTTGTTTAATTTTCGGATTATATAAAGTAATATACATGAAAGATTATGCATTAGTTAAGTCTTTTTCTTTAATAACACTGGTCGGCAGAAAAGAAAAAATAATTTTCTTCCCTGCAAACTAAATATGTAAAGTGCACAGATCCAATATTTCTAATTCTAGATATGTTATCCAAACTGCTTCAGCATGTACAATTTTTTACGAGAAACATATTTATAATAATATCAAACAGTTAAGGATTATTATATTAATTTGCAATGCCATATAAAATTAAAATCATGAAAAAAGTTTTCTCCCTGTTTCAGATATCAAATTGATAAAATATAGCATAAAGATATTTTTTTGTCGATACTTGTATCTTTCTTTTTACTTTTTATGTCCCCCCACCCACACAATTTCATGTCCGATTTTACTATTTAATATCCATTAATAAATCTTCATAACTTATGTCGCTGTAACTCGGGTAATCATATTTCTACACTTATTTACAGGGAATATACATACTGTAATCTACATTTTATGGTTTGCAAAATTTCCAATTTCATTTAGCAAGTTAAAAAATACCTTAATTTTAAAAGCAAACCTTTCTACCAAAAAATGGTGCGTGGTACAACAATTTCGGTACTATATTTTTATTTAGCATAATGAAATCTATAGGTATCAACAGTTAATTTTACAGAGAAGATTTTGGTGAAGACTAGTGTTACAATTATTTCGGTACTATATTTTTATTTAGCAGAATGAAATCTATAATTTACAGAGAAAACTTCGGTGAAGACTAGTGTTATTTGACATGTGACTAGATAATTCAGTGTTTCAGAATAAATCACGATTGTATAGAAGTTTAAAAAGTTGGCGAATCAAAGTTTTAAAATATTATTTAAGAATTAAACTACTTTTTTTTTTTTTTTTTTTACATTTAGGAGTAAATTCACCCTATTGAATGTGTTTTATTAATTCAAATTAAGTATGTAAAAACACTTTCATAAGTTTTTTTTTTTATAAATACAAGGAAAATCAGGAACATGCTGCAATTATATTTTTGAACAGAACAATGAATAGTTTATATTTGTTCAGTTGAAAAACTGCAATCGTCTTTTACTTTTGACACTATTTAATAAATGGTTAAAAGCTTTTAGATTCACTGTCTACATTTATTCTGCCTGGTTCTCTGTCAATGCAAAATGCATACATTTATATAAAATTTATTATTATCTTAAGCTGTCTGGGAGCAGACTGTGTAAATACGTTTCCGTGTTAGGGTCTCAAGACAAATTGAAAGAAAATGATATTCATCAGTGTATGAAAAGCCTCTCATTTGATTCTACTTCCTTCATAGAATTATCATGAATTCATGACTTGTATAGAGTGAACTTATATGTACGCTAATAGAAAATTAAAAAAAATATTTATAGTAGTTATTTTTTCCCTCCACATATCAGTTATAAAAATGTTTTTGTCATTTGTAATACATACATTTGTTTTTTATTGTATACTATACGAACGATTTCTGCATTATTGTTTAAAAAAAATCTCGAGACTTTTACTTGTGTAGCTTTGCTGAATTATTTATAAAGTTTTATATTTATACAGATACCAAAATCCATTTATCAAAAATATATTATTAAAATGGGTATTCTTTAAAAATATATATATTCAATACCATATTCAAGAAACTGCTTTTCAACTGAAACGCTTATAGTATTATTTAACAATATTTTAATGAATAAGTATGAAACATGTATGGGCTGATAACGTTATTTTACTAATATCATTTTACTTTAAATATTAATGCAAAATTCAAAACGTTACTTTTTCAAAAAATAAATATATGAATACAGTAAATTTCAGCATTTTTGGACTCGGTAAAATATATTTTAAATTCTTCACTAGCTCAAAAAAATTCCACACGAAAAATTTATTGTCTGGATAAATTATATGAAAGGACATTACGTGCAAAATAGAATGTTCTCAGATAATGTCAATAGAATCTGTTGAAAAACTAAAATGAAATGAAAATGTGTTTTAATTATTCCATGAATAATTATGTTTTTCTGTTATCTGAATTAAGTATTCCAATGCATTGTACGGTTCTCTTCTATTGAAGTTTTGTTGTGATAAAAAATATCTAAACGATAGCCCTGGTATAAAATTTCACATTTTTGAAAAAATAATACAGTTGCCTTGATTTCAAATAGGTATATTGCCCTGCCCCACAGGCTATGAATTTAAGGCAGAGGGAGAAATTGTACAGAAAAGGGGATTAAATAGTAATCTCTCACAATTAGTTAAATGTAAGTACTATAAAAATAACTTCATCAACGAAATATAATATTATTTAAGACAAAAACACCTGTTTATTTATCATGAACAAAGAGGGCATGGATAAAAGTGAAAATAAATTTATTCTGATACAGCATCTTCATTCTAGTCCAAGAGCTGGCAAAACAAAAAACTATGTTATCAAGCTCAAGAAAAAAACCTTTATTTTATGGAAGATTAGAAATAGGGAATCTAGTGATCCGTGTCTGCCGAAAGTGAAGAGCCAAATATTAATGCTACGAGTCAACCATTGGTGGTATTAATTTTTGGCTTATGCACCACTTCATTTCCGGCAGACATGTATAATTAAATTTCCCTACTTCTACTCTTCCATAAAATAAAGTTTCTTTTCTTGTGCTTGTTAACATAGGTTTTTGCGCTGCCGGCTCTAGGTCTATTCCTTTGGAACATCAAAAGTACATGAATTTCGGAATTGCTGCAACAATCCTAACGCACACGCTAGCGTTTCGCCCAAAAGATATCCGAAACCAAAAGATAAAATATGAATAGATGCAACAGTCTCGCTGTACTGAAATCTTAACAGTTAAAAAAGTTCAACTATGCGTTAAACGGTCACGCCTTCGAAATTAATACCTAATTATATATTTCAACATCGCGGCGATTAAAATTAAATCACTTGATGTACCAACCTAGATGTGTACATTCACAATGCATATGAAATTTGATTGTCCCGCGAGAAAAACTTTTCTGTTAATTGTGACCAAAGTTATATGAAATAATCTGAGTAATTTAACGGGGTGAATTCAGTTAATAAATTAATGAAAATCAACTAACATTTCTAATGCAATTTCTCAACAAATTTTTCCCCACAGCGATATTTAAATATATTTTCATGGTTTTGTTTTGGTATTTATCTATCGCTTTTATCTCTTTTTTATAACAGACAACAGTTTCTGATTATTAAAGCGAATTAAAAAAGCTAAGATGTTTTGATTGCGAAAATACGTAATTATTCCATTTGTTACTTTCAATTTTTATCGAATTTTTTGTATTAAATTATACAATTCTTATCATGAAAACATTAAAAAATATGTATATTAAATTTGCTTAAGTTGTTACTGTGAAAAATAGACTGCAATCAGATTTATCCTTCTTTTTTATGAAAAGAAAAAAAAAAATCTTAAAATTCAAAAGTGCCAATCTCGTTAAGTTTTGGTCAAAATAATGTGATATTTGTGCTCTAGTTCTTAGTTCCAGGCCAAAAGTTAACTTAATCGTAGGGCGTATAAATTATAAACTTCCATAGTTTAATTTGCATGCAACATAGTTTTTACAGATGCCGTTTCTAAAATCTTCATATTTGTATGAAGTTTGTAATCACTCTGTATTACAACTAAAGCATTATATAAAGTAAAGCGACGAGAGTTCGCGTGGTAGGAGAGATTGCGGACAAAGAGATTCGACGCGAAAGAGTAGAGTACGCGCGCAGCGACTCCAGGTAGTTGTACAGCAGCACTAGTGCAGTGTCTACATGAATGTGCATATTGATTGTTTTCAAGTGTATTGGATAAAGCAGTGCTATTTTGTTTTGTTTTTCCAAAGTCAGTGCTTGAATTTTCATAACTGTTCGTCAGAAGTTTTATAGAACGTCAGTAATACAAAATATTTTGAACTTAAACGATTTCTTATAAACTACTAACCAGGATTAAGTATGCGAACACCAACAATTCATTTTAGAAGTGGCCATATTTAAATAAAAGGCCGCGCCATCTCTCCTACGAAAATAGGAGAGTTTGCGCATCTGTTACTTAGAAGGGATGACGCATTTTCCCATAAGTTTAAGTGGTAGGAGACATTACGCAGCTTATTGATAAATTTGTATGAATTGAAAATTACGTGTAAAACATATGAATGAATAAATTTTGAAATAATTTCGGAAAAACACAATTATCAAAACTACATTTTGCAACAAATTAATTTCCAAAAAAGATACTTTTGCAGATAAAAATTTTATTAATAAATTAATAATACAGTTATTATTAAATTAATTTTATGTAACTATTTATGTTAATAAATAAATAATATATTTGTTAATAATTTAATTAAATATTTATATATATTTTTTAATTTATAAACAATTAATTTGCTAATAAATTAATTTTGTTAACTAAAATAAATTTTCTAATACAATGTTTTGGAAAAGCTTTCACCCCTTCCAAGTAGTGTAATGCCATCAAAATCAAAAGGAAACAGAGTGCAACTAATGATACTGATTCACAAAATATACATGAAAAAATACTTAAAAAGGACGCCGATACAAAAAAAACAGATAAAGTGCTTCCACAAAAAGTGAATTAAAAAACTGAAAGAGAAAACGCTAAGGTCAATGAGGATGAGTGTACTGAATGTCTGGAACTGTACCAGGAGACAACTTCGATAACTGACTGGATTCAATGTATTGCTTGTTGCAGGGGATTGCATGAAAGATGCACGATTTACAACAATAAGTGCATCGATTGTGGGCGACGACAACTTCGGTTACCAAACAAAATACAATGAAACTGTGGAAATGGAAATGAAGTAATTTTCAAGTTAAACATGTTATTAACTAGATTAATGTTATTTTTTAATCTTAGTGTTGCTTGCTTTTTCTGATATTTCAATCTTCTTAAATTAAAAATTTTAACTATTGTTAAAATCCTTTCTTTTATTTATTATTTAAACATTTGGTTGAAATATTCACTCCTAATACAATAATATTTACTCACAAAAACTTTTCAACAATGTAGATTAAGTGTAACTACTATTGTTAACAATTTAATTGTAGTTATTATTAATAACAATCTCTTTAACTAAGTGCGCAATCTCTCCTACCCATGTGCGCATTCTCTCCTACCCTGTAAGGAAAGATTGCGCAAAATAGTTTTCTTGGTTTTATTACTGCTGTTCTATTAAAATAGAGTATAACAACAAAATAACAATGGAAATGCATAAAAAACAAATGAAGTCAAAATTATTCATGCATAGTTTAGCAAATTATTAATATTTAGATTTTTTATTATTATTCTTCTGAAATGTGCGCAGACTCTCCTCGCTTTACGTTATATTTAAAGAAAATCTATTTCTTACAAGCATTACAAGAGTCGGTGAATTTTTCATAATCGAGTTCGGGGCCCACGCCAAATTCATTAATTATAACAGAAATGTTGGGTAAAAACAACATTAAGTATGATTTATAAGATGATAATTTAATGCTTATGAAAGTGCGCTTTTTTAACTAGATTTATTTTTATACATGTTTTCACTTTTTACTGAAAACTGTTCATTCGCTGAAGTGCTAGCTCTATCGTTTTAATAAATGTTTACATTCATATAATTTATTTTTAGTTTTTTAAAATATTTAATAAAATCGCTTCACAATGGTTGACATATGGGCCTCATTTTTTGGAAAAGAATATATAAGAAAAAACAAGTAATGGGAATCATTATATTAGTGCTGGCAATTTTCCACTCAGAAACGTAAAAGAAATTATTATTGTTTTATTGATAGCAAACAAAAACAACCAAGCAACAAAGTAATAGTTTTATTTCGATTAGATGGTCCTTAAAACCCTCAAGAAGCTGGGGATACTAAAAGAAGAATATTTTGGGGGCACAAAATGCAATCTTTTTTAAAGTTAGTGGGAATATTAATTTATAAAATACAACATTTTACTATGAGTGGGTCCAAATCACACCCTTTTCAGAGTTTTTTCATTCATCTAAATTTTAAATTAAGACACAATCCTCGCTGACAATCAATCACGTCACCAACAAAATTTATATTATTTTTAATATTTTTACATCCAGCTGAAGAAGTGAATTTTCATTCCATAAGCCTTTACGTTTTAATATTGTTTTGTTTAAATAACTCTGTTCATATTACCGTTTCATTAGAGTTAAAGATTACTAAACAATTTCTCACCAATAGTGCCATTACGGAGAATTCTTTTATCCGCGTGAAATACTTTTTTCTTAAACCCTGTGTTTTAACCCTTAAATGCCGGGTGTTGCTTTTCGGCAACATACCCAATTTAGGCTCTAAAATACTATTAGAATAATATTGAAGCTATAATGCCTAATGTTGCCAATGAAATACATTCTGAAAATATTATTAAATCGATTTTCAACGTGTAGATGGCAACTCTTGTGATGTTTAAGAATAAAGATAGATTTATTTTTTCAATTGTTGCTACTTGCCCTTTTTGTTTTGTTTGGAAGCTTGAGAAATACCCTATTTTGTTCTGCAGTGAGCAAGTAAAATTTATTTCTTATTATAGTTCCTAAAATTCTTGTGTGTTTAATATTATAGAATTTTATCAAGGAAAATTATTTTTTCAATTAAAGACCAGTACTGCCGAATAGTAAAAACAGTTTTTTAGCCGTAAACCATACTTACAACAAAATATTATTTTTTAAAGTATTTTTCCCATGATTTATTTAAAAAATGAAAGCCGAATATCATTATTACAATGATATTAGAAAAATCAGGCATTTAAGGGTTAAAACTAGAATAATCATTTATGATCTTTCTGTAATTTTCAATGCTTTTACTTAAACAGAGATTAAAAATACAATCACAGAAAAATAAATTAGTTCGATTTTTCTCCATCGTGCAATTAAATATTTTAAACAAAAATATTGTTTAACACTATTGAAAAATAAGTATTGTAATCAAATTGAATATTATGCTAATTATCTTATTATCTACTCTAAATTTCTAATTTATTCACCTATTGTTTTAATTTACAGAAATTGCTTTAAACACAGTAAAAAGTGTGCTTCGTTCTTGCGTTTAAATAGCAACAACTATTATTTAAATAACGATCAAAGACATGTTATGAAGTTTTCAATTTTATTATATGTTTTATTTTATTTTTTTTTTATTATAAAGGAAAAATCTCATATTAAAGTTTTCGCTGAAAATATTTTTTCAGAAATTTTATTATTAGAATATATTTACGGCTAGTAGCATAATCAACCATTTGTACAATTTCTTTGAAATGTTTAGCCGATGTTTATGTAATCTGTTTCACTTTCTAAATCTCAAAAATTATTTCTTCCTTTTGATGATAATTGACAAAAAACCTGATCGTTGAAATGAAAAAAGTATTTGTTAAACTTAAATAAGGGTAATTTTATTCTTAAAATAATTTATTAATTTTTTTTTTTCTTCTATGCAGGATGGGAAAAACTAACAAATCTACTCAAAATCTACTTTCTGCTGCAAGATGAAAGTTAATTTGAAATAATTTTCTTAACGTCCTAAATTTCTTGAAGTACTTGAAAATTGAATATAAAAAAATATTTATTTATTTCAAATTTAGTGATTTGTCGAAAATTAATAAATAATTTTAATAAATATTCTTTTCTGTGTGCGAGATTGTTTTATCATTTTCTAAGTATTTACTTCGTAAAGATAACGAAACAAATTCAAGGACATAATTGCAGGGTTTTTTTTTAAGGAAATTTAAATTTTATCTTATAAGAAGAAGTCAAAAAATGCAAATTCAAATTTAATATCTAAATAACATTTGAGATATTTCTTAAACAATAACTGTCTTTATACAACAATTAGTGGTAAAGGAAGATTTCTGTTTATATATTTTTTAATCTTACTTTGCTATTACCGTTCTATTTACTATTGTTCGGATTTTAAAAGGATATTGTAACATAATAGTATTTTATTTATTTTGAAGAATAAGAATAATTAATTTGGTTTAATGCATTTCTGATTAATTTCTGAAGGTATAATAAAATGAAAATAATTTGAATGCTTATATTTGCTAAATATTTTCATTATAGTGTAAATTAAAACAATATCACTTTATTTAAAGTTTGTATTACTTCAGTCCGTCCTAATAAAGTATTACTCGTAATCCGTGTTTCAAACTATGCAATGGGAAATCGTAACTAAATATGATGCGTAAAATTATGCATTACCACACAGTTTAAAAAATATTTTCCCACATTTACAATATATTTTAACAGAAATGAACCTTTCATACAGTGGAAGTAAGGGAAATGAATTTTTGAAGGTTTCCATAACTAAAAAATCCTCTAATTGTTTTATGGTAGGAAAGATTTTAGACTTCTATAATATTCCAAAATATAGCAACTCCCAGAGATGTGGTTTTAGAAAAATGATTACTTTACTTTTGAATTGATAGTACAGTGAGAAAGTGTATCAAAAAATAGCTTTTAGTTCCAAGCATGGTATATATATATATATATATATATATAGAAACACTTTCTCAATCTACTATCAATTCAAATATTTAAAAACAATTAATGGCATGACCTTTTTCGTCAATGTAACCTTAAATGCTAGCTTTCTTTTAACACTTTTACATCTGCCTGCTTATGTCCATCAAGAAAAATTAAAACACCTTTCAGTCTCTGTATGACACCCTATAGAGCTTTACATTTCTAAATTTATAGATAAAACTCCATGTAAAAACATATTACCGATATATAGAAAAATATAGAAGTTTTTGGTAGCATATTTTCTGAAAAATAATTTATAAAGCAACTATAACATCTGTCCACATAGAGTCGTGTCTAGATGTAATCCATTTAACCTGAATAGATATTGCACGTAGAGACTCATGTCTCTTATACAATCTTATATCAAGTAGTGTATATTGTACTTCTGATTTTGATAAGTTGCAATGTTTGTTGGTTGTGGTTTCATTCAGGAAAGGTGCAGTACAAAAGTCATTTTGTAAATTATTAACTGGTATAATTTTTTGGGAGCGACATTATTTCCTCTGTAATATAAGCAAATTTTGTGATTCGATTTGCTACCTTTTAAGCAGAATCTGTATTGTAATAATAAAATACGTGATTATTATTCACGTAATTTATTATTATGTGGAAATTTTAGAAGGATAATGTTATAAAATTCTGTATTTAATATGAGACCTTTTAAGCATAAACTGTATTGCAATAATAAAATACGCGATTATTATTCATGTAATTTATTATTATGTGGAAACTTTAGAAGGATAATGTTATAAAATTCTGTATTTAATATGAGACGTAAAATTATGATTTAAATTCTTTTCTAAGACAGGGTAAGGTTGATTCTAGCCTAATTCCTGACAAATAAATCATTAAATAATTGTTCCTAATGCTACAAAAGCACAATGTTTTTCATGACAAATAATTTTCCCTTATTAAGACATTCCATTTTGAAGTATAATTCTTATTTTGGAAATTTCTATGGTACATCTAAATGAACATAATTTATGAACTACCAGTATCAAGATTGATTTTTTTACTGAAACATTATATAATTTTACTTTTACACCCTAATTAATTTCTGAATCATTACCCATTCTTGCAATCGCTTTTACTGAATTCGTAGCTGGTAGGATTCCAATCCATATAACCTAGAAAAGCTACAATTATTTTCTAAAAAACGTATAAGGGATTTGAATATTCCAATGATCACATGTTTCTTGTGAAGTACATAATATCAAAGTTGTATTGAAGATATAAAGCATGTATAGAACAATTCAGAATAAATTAAATTAAAACTATCGAAATAAATTATGAATAGAAAATGACAAGAAAATAATGGGGATTTAAATCGTTTAATTGAAAGTGCTTTATACTACCAGAACCATAATTAGAAAATTTAAAGGTGGCTACTTGAGAAATAATACAGGCAAGCATCGATATCAGGCCATAATCATACATGAATTCTTTACTTCCAGACAAATAATACAGGCAAGCATCGATAGCAAGCTATAAGCATACACATATTCTTTATTAAAATAGAAAACGAATTAAAATACATCTGAAATCATTTCAGGCTAAATACTTTCGAAATTGTTACAAGGGTGCAGAATATTAACTCTTGGATCAGCATGAAGAATATTTATTGAAATAATTTTACAGAGAATAATCTTGTACCATTCACAAAGGATAATACTTTAGGGACTGACTTCTGTGGCATACCTCACTAAGGGTTTTAAGACTTCGTTTACCTTACAGTTCAAGTTAGTGAATAATTGAAGAATACACATATTGTTTCTTTTCAAATGATAAATTGAAATAGAATAACCATAAATAAACTTGAGTAGAATTTACAGGTACTGTACAACATACCCGTCGAATAAAATAATTATTTTCTTGACTTAAACTAGCACATGAATAGAATAGAAAAGTTTGATTTTCTTCATTAAATCTTCAAATACGGAAATGAAAAATCTCGAATAGAATAAAATGGAAATAGCTTGATTAGACTTCTCAGGCAATTTCACACAACACTTCGACTAGAATGATCTTTTTTCGTTCCGAACGCTAAGTCAATTTCCTGACGTCACACATTTCAACGTTAGTACTATGACTCCTATAATGTGACTGCTAGTTACTGGGCGTCAAGTGTACAGCAGTAAAGTAAGGAAACACTCGCATCAGGCTGCCGTTCTTCGTCTAAAAACATTTTTTAAAATTGTACTGATTATTTTCTTTCATCATGTATTTTACCATAAGTCTTGATACACAATTTTCTATTCTTACACAAGAAATAAAACATTATTTTGGGAATTACATTTCTATGAAATAAGCATGCTTAGAATCAAGAAAGTCATATTCAAAGCAGGGTACTGTAAAATTTACTTTCCAGTGAAAAGTCTATCATAATAATATCTTATGAGAAATTTAGTAGATTTATTTTAATGTTCATAGTAATATATTTTCGATATTACATATTTTATGCATCTGTGTTAATTATCTTCATTAAAGAGTTTAAAGGAAGCAAGAGAAATTCTAATTCTAATTGCCAAAAATTTGATTTTTTTTTTTTTTTTTTTTTTTTTTTGCAATTTTTTGTCAAATTGCTATAATATTTTTTGTATATAATTTTAACCTTTAAACCATAAATGCCTGATTTTTCAAAAATCATTGTAACAATGTTTTTCGGCTTTCATTTTTTAAATACATCATGGGAAAAATAGTTTAAAAAATCCTATTTTGTTTTAAGTATGGTTTACGGCTAAAAAACTAGTTACTTGTTACTAAAACTTGTTACTAATCAGCAATACTGGTCTTTAATTGAAAAAACAATTTTGTTTGATAAAATTCTATAATATTAACCACACAAGAATTGTAGGAACTATAATAAGAAATAAATTTTATTTGATCACTGCAGAACAAAATAGGGTATTTCGCAAGCTTCGAAACAAAAGAAAAAGAACATGTAGCAACAATTAGAAAAATAAATCTATCTTTATTCTTAAACAGCACACATGTTGTCATCTACATGTTGAAAATCAATTTAATAATATTTTCAGAAAATGTATTTTATTGGTAACATTAGGCATTATAGCTTCAATATTATTCTAATAGTATTTTAGAGGCCTAAATTGGGTATGTTGACGAAAAGCAACACTAGGCATTTAAGGGTTAAAGATCCTTTGATGGAGTATATGCTGCATAATACTTTTTCGTGCGTAGTCGAATGTTGTATATATTGAAGCATACTTATTTTATTAATTTTATTCCGGAGCTTTTAAAAGCGGAAATATATGCGATATGAGACGGGACAGCACCATCTCCCTGTACCATTTCGCTGTCCTGGCCCTGAAGGCTGATATACACCCGATCCAGACAGTCCGAAAACCCTCCTTCACAAGCGTTCCGGACAAAGAGCACCTCCCTCGCGCGTTGCTATTTTAACTTGCACCCAAGTTCGAGACGTCTCACGTCACGACAGTAATACCAATGTGCTTGAGGATACTACCACATACCTTGGATTCACCAAGCCGGATTCCCCCAGGGAGACCGAGCACAAAGGAGAGTCGGAACCTGGAACTTGAACTTCGTGTTCAGCATAGGGGCTTTGCTCTATCCAAGCCTTCGAAGACCAACTCCTATAATGAGAAAAGGCACGTGTGTGTTGGAAAGGGATACAATATATGCGGTATGACACAGGCACATGACTTATATATTATGGCAATGGGCTGTTAGGGGTTAGTCCATAATTTTCTTCCTTGAAAACTGCCTTGCATCTATCGGTAAGAAACTTAAAATGCGTGTTTACTGTTAAAACATAAAAGGATGTAAAAACGCTTAATCTTATTTTTATAAATAATTACATAAATTTTAGATATCTTATTTCAATAAAATTAAAATAATATTTTTGTGATAAGACAACAGTAATTAGATTTTGTAAAAAGCGCATTCTATTAGCAACGACAGGCTTATCCGTGATATTCTAAGTATTAATACTTAATTTTTTTAGTACGTTAACTACTATTATTTCATGAACAGCTTTAAAACAGACCTTGACAATTTTATCTGCTAAACCCACTTGGGCTGTAATTAGATCTTTGCATCTTTTGATCAGTTACATAAATTATGTTTTTCGTTCTCTATATAACTGTTTGTGTTTAAATAAATGATGAAAACAATCGAAATTCTGATATTGATTTTCTGGCTGATAAACTGAGAAGAATATACACCAATAACTAGTTTTATTTATGAATCAAAACATACTTTTTTTTTTTTTTTGTATTTTAAATATTTGTGAGATTTTATACAGAAAGCAAACAATTAGTCCGTACTTGTAGTATTACTTAATTTGTTTAGTAACAAAATTAGTCCTATTATACGAACGTCTTGGGAAATAAAACATACCCAGCCTAATCGACTAGTATCCACACTTGGAATGTATTTCGAACTTTTTTGAATACTTACGAAATTCATTATTTCCTTCGCCTGCAGGATTTTTTTTATGCTTAATTATACAACAACAACCAAACAATCGAAACTGTGTAATTATTTTTTGTGAGATAAAATACACCAACTAAATACTTAGTTTTATTTAAGAACTCTGAGATTTTTTTTATTTTCTTTAAACAATGTGTGTTATTTTTACAGATGAAACAAACGAGAATTTTCGATAGATAGAATACACCAAATAAATACTTAGTTTTATTTAGGAATTAAGAGATTTTCGTAAATTTTCTTTAAAATATTTGTGATATTTTACGGATGAAAGAAACTCAAATATTTATATAGGCTTTTACTATAAAAAATATAAAATGAAGAACATTTTTTGAGTAATAATATGGAATATGGAATAATGCAAAATTTATATTTGCAAGAATATGTTTGTCTGTTCGATATTACAAAAGAAAATTTATTTTGATTAGAAATGAAACATACTTTTCCTAATTGAACTGTAACCCCATATGGGAAGTAGACACATGTTTCACTTTTCTCAAAGAATTACTCATTTGATTGTATCTTTGTCGTCTGTATAATTTAGTTATTTTTATATTAAGAAAACGAAATATCTAAATTGTGATATTATCTTAACGCGCATGAAGAAAACAATACAATAAATAAATTCTTTCATTTTTTATGAATTAATGGAAGTTTTTCTTATTTCAATAATTTCCGAGATTTTATACAAAAAAAAGTGAAAGAAATTGTCAAAGTGATTTACCATTAACAACAACAAAAAAAAAAAACAAATAAAAATAATTTTGAGCAATACAATAAAAGTATTATAGGGTAATGAAAAAAATTTCCAATTAGAGAAATATCTCACATCAAAAATATTGAGTGGGAAAATATTTTTTAATGAATCTTGACAGTAAAATAATTAAAGTGATGATGAAGTAAAGTAATTATTAAATAGCTTTACATAGGTATATATAAAATGTTTAAGAGAAAAAATATAATGCTATTAGCCCAAGGACCTTATTTCTCTACTATTTACAATTTTTTCGATAACTTAGGAGTAAAATTATTTTAAGAAAAACTGTTTTATGCCACATATTTAAAAATACAGGTACATAAACCATGAATAGATAAAGTTTAAATTAGAATAGATACAAAAATATGAACTGAGTTTTTACTAGAAACAGCATAAACTGTGTAACGATATTATAAAAAATAATAACAAATTTACTATACCAGGAAACATTTCAGAATTTTTTCGGGGTATTGATATTGATCGAAAATTACCACAGGTATCCGGCTACATATGGTACTTTACAGAAATAATCTAAATATTTTGGTCTGTTTTTTATAGTTTTATAATTACAACGAGTGGAAGGAGTATAATCCTATCAATATTTTAATCCGTTAAATTCAGAGAATAAACAAGTCCTGGCAAGAAAGACATTTTTAGACTTCCATGATACGTGACAGATACGCTCTTCGTAAAATCAGCGTAATTTGAACTTTACATAATATCTAATAAGTTGAAATACCCACATACTTGTATCGTACATTATAATAAATGTTTTCAATAATTTCATATTATATGCACATTTTGTATTCGAAACTTGTCTTAAATGTAATTTTTATAATTTTTTTCTACTTTTTCATAGACTTGTATAGATTTGAAAAAGAGAATTTCAAATTTATTTTTGAGCAAGAAATCGTAGGTAAATTTGATATATTTATTTTATTTAAACTTTCGAGAAATATATAGAATAGTAAGTATGTTTTATATACAAAAAAAAAAAAAAAAAAAAAAAAAAAAAAAAAAAAAAAAAAAAACTTCATAGGATTTTTATATCTTAGTTTTTTTAGAAAGTGTATAATATTTCATAGTTGAGCTCTGCCCATATGTGATAGGAACCGACTTGAACAGTAAAATTCTATAGTCGATGCAAAACTCTAATCCGTATTTATTCAGATTCCATTGTTTCAATACCGTTTATCCATGTAAAGAAAATATCTAAATACAATACGACGACAGTTTAAATAAACAAAAACTATCCCTTTGTACTTTAAGACAAATCTCAAAATTCATGAACAGTAGGCAATTTTTACAAAAGTTCTATCCTATAAAATGAAAACAAACAAACAAACAAAAACACAGCAACAAGAGATTAGACAGAAAGACAAAAGACTAATAGGCAGAAGCACAAAAATTTCATTTTTTTTTTTAAATCCTAATGAAACTGAATCCTAAACGCAAGCAGTGCGAAACATTAAAATAATAAATAAATAAATAAAAAGAAGAAAAAAGGGAGCACTCGTTCAACAGTTAATGATGAACAGACATATAGAACCATGTATGGGTTGGGAGGGAATAGCGTTACGTCCCTCTTTAGAAGTCGTTTAATATGGAATAATTTAAATATATAAAATCCAACCATTGAAAATGTCTTTAAAGGTTTATAGTATTTTATTATATTTCGAATAACATAATCTAGCATTCAAAATAACTAAATAAGATTATTTTCCAAAATTTCTATTTTTTGTAGTTCCTATTTCATTTCACTTTTAGATTTATTTTTTATATTCACAAGAACTAATAAAAATGACGCATTTACGATTTGAAAAATAATTACATTGAATTTAAGACATCAAAACCATTTTAAAATTAAATAGATCTATCATTATCTCATTTTAAAAATAGTTTATAATTAATAAGGTTAGTTGGGGCAACTGGGACATGATTTTACAATGTGACTCTGGAGCTTCTGACAATTCAGCTTCAAAAAGCTAATTTTCATTTCAATTAAAGTCTGAACTTCTGTAAATGTGTTCAGTTAGGTTCCCTCTATCAGACAGAAATGCTCAAAATTACATTTTGATATTTAAAAATATATAAATATGCATATATCATCTTTCTTTCCCCATGGCTCCAGTTGCCCCCAAAAATGGGGTAACTGGAACAGGGGGTCTTTGTTCCACACGCGTTTATATTTTTTCATATCATATATCAGGTCCTGTTTGAAAAAGTATAAACAACTTTAAAAAATTTTAAACCAGTCAGATCATGTGAATTATATATCAAATAAAGAGCGTTGTAAGGGAAACCTTTGCCGACAATGTGTCTACAAAAAGCGCTAAAAGTGAAAATATTAGATTTATTTATACCAAAAACATAAAAATTAAGTAAGTTACTTATGTACTTTAGTATAGGAAATAAGTATAAAAGTCACATGGGTGTTTTAAGGGGAAAAATAGAAGGTAAATCTATGAACAAACGGCTACGTAAGTACATAAATATTTTTTCTGTATCCAGGGGTCGCATTAAATAGGGAAAATTTTATTGCACCTTAAAGAACGGTGCGATGAAGATATTATTTTCAAAATAGTGGTAGGGATTATAAAAGATTCCCTATAGCATAGCTGCCAACTTTTACGCTTTCCTCTTACCACTAAAATATTATAGTAAATGTCTTATTTAATCGTCGAAATCTTATGATTAAACAAAACGGAAATCTCTATTAAATTTAGTGGTAGCAAGAAAGCGTAAAAATTGGCAGCCATGCCTATAGAATGCGACCCCTGTGTATAGTACAATTTTAATATCTATTGTCTTTCAGGCTATCTGGCTTTCAGGGGCAAGGTACTTGCATTCGTAAAATGTTAAAATAATTTAATGACACCAATATTTACAAGAGAATCTATCTGAAAACATGTAAAAGTATACTTTCGCGTACTTAACAAAGGTTAAATTTTAATTATAAAATTCAGGTGCCAATGTGAAAATTAGGAATTAAAATTAAGTGATGCCATAAAGGCATCACCACCTCTCAAGGGATCAAGAAATTTAGTTTGATACCACTCAATATGTTTTTTTTTTAATTTCATTACGTAATTTTAATAAGGTATTCTATAATTTTCTGTATTGTGAGCAAAAACCAATGGAGAAATTTACTTCCCGTAGTAAGAGAAACAAGAAAAAATATTTAAAACTATTGGGGTAACTGGATCCAGCATGGCCCATTTACCCCATTCTTGAATCATTTATGGGGTAACTGGGACACCGAGCTTACATTTAAAACATGAAGTAAATATGTATAGATACCTAATAATATTAATGCAGTTATATGTCTAATCTTTAAAAAAAAGATTGTTTAATAAAAGTACTTACAGTATTTTAATAAAAATCCGAGGAAGTTCAACCATATTGACGTTGTTTCTTAAAAAAGAAACGTAAAATTTTGACAACCTATCACAGCAAAGTGAGAGTTATGATTGAGTTGATACACGCTGTTTTAGTAAGTAGAGATAAAGGGGCATTGCTCACAAAAGCTAAAACTTAAAAAACACCAACAGGTTTTTACAAAATAGCCTATGGCCCAGTTACCTCGTGGTTCCAGTTACCCCAACAAACCTCATCTACTAATTGTTCAAGAAAATTATTTCTCTTAGACCTAAAATTAAACAAGATGTATTCTTGTCTGTACTAGTAAATATACTCCATAAATCCCGACAAAAATAATAATAATAATAATAAAATAAATAAAACTTGTAAAAACCAGATAATCTCCATTTTTATATTTAAAATTACTTAGATTTTAATTAAACACAATTCTTTTTACGAATATACCCCCCCCCCCCCATTCAGGCATAAAACTAACAGAAAAATCTCTAACTGAATTCCCATGTACATTTGCGAGAAAGGAAAAAAATATATAGATGAATATTAAAATATATATTTCTGAAATGAATTTGAGTATATCTTGTATTATGAGATTTATTAGTCGTAATAATGCATTTGAGCTTATTTGTAAGTATACCATATTCTAGTATTATTTTCATCACTATTTCTATTAATCGAAAATTAAAAACGTTCTCCGCGAACGATATTTTATTACTCTGATATTTTAGTTTTGATATACATGTATATATCTTAAGATTAGTATAATGTGTGTTAAAATATTCTCAATCATTCATAGAATTATTTTTACATAGGCCTTATGACAGGCATATTCCAGTGATTCTAATAATTCAGTTTTTCGCGATCGTATTATTTTGATAACAAAATAATTTTAAATAATCTATCATAAATGGCATCAATTTGTAAGAATGGTCACCTTTTGAAAGAAACGTATAAGATAATTCTAAAGCATTTAAAGAAAATTTAAAATAAAAACCACTAATGTAATTTTTCAAACAATATTTTTAGTTATTTGTCCGATACAACATTTTATATCTATATAAATCTTAGTGTAATTTTAAATAGCAAAATATATTAATATTCATAATGTTTTTAAATGTTTATTTGGATTTCTTTAATTATAATTTTAGATTTAATTATTCTGTTCTACATTTAGCCACTACCGCAAATGTACGGCTGATTTTCCCTTACCAAATATATTCTGAAATTTGCCATAAAAGAATAAGCAATCTCTAAAATTTAAATATTATAAATATATTAAATTGACGTTAAAAATATATACCCATTAATTTACTATAAAACTAATTCCTGTGCATATAAAATCGTGAGACCTTACATAAATATAAAATAAGTGTCAACATTTGCTTTTCAATACGGTAGTTTTAATGGATATTTCAAAAAAAAAAATTAATCTCTTATTGAAACATTTATAGATGTTTTAAATTCCTTCAAATTTTAAATTTTAATATAATTTAAAATTATTTTTTTCTGGAGAAAGTTCTTCTATGCTACTTGGTTGCATTGCAATTTTACTTTTACAATCATTCAGTTTTTTTTTACCAGTAACTTTCATCGATTAATGTTTCTATCATAGATATGATTGATCAATGTGCAAATAGGTGTTCAAAGAAACATTTCCAGTTCCATAATATTTAATAAATATTAATAATAAAAACTCCGTTGTATGCGATAGTTTGATTTTTCAATTTACCTCCATGAGCGGGACGGGGACGTCAAAAAGTCGTAAAAGTCATTTCGTATAAATTTTGTTGGAAAGTTGTTGCTCCCTTTATTAAATTTTTCTAGCTTTAACAAAATTTAAATCTCAAAATTTATCTCAAATAATAAAATTTGTTTTTTTACAATAACGAAAATTAGCGAATGATGAATTGCACCAGTTGGCATTTAATGGCGCAGAATTAATGAAAAAGTGCTTCATTTATATTATTTTTACATTAACTTTAAACCTCAAAGCCATAGTGGACAAAATGTTTTTCAAATTGATATGAGTACAACGGAAGATTTTATTCAGCACTTTTGTGGCAAACACAATAAAATTTTCTGGTACAATATAATTGGATATTATATTCATAGTGTACAGTTTAAAATGACTTATCTGGGAATTTTAAATTAGGTTTTGCTAATAAAAAAAAACCCCAATGAAGAATAATCTTACATTTATACCCACTTATTGCTTATCTCTTTTATATTGTTTCAGGCGTTATGCTTGTAAGTTTTTATATTGCGAAAAATTTGTTATTAAAATAGCATTTTGTTTTCTAATTATATAAGTGGATACTTGTGTATTTCCCTATTTATTTTATTTATTAACGTAGTTTTATTTTTGTTTTGTTTTGAAATCGATTCAATTTATTTATGTTGTTACCGTATAAATTAACCCATTGTCTACTGACGGTACTTATAAGTATCATTAAAATAACTTGTTATAAAATTAATTTAATGCATCGATTAGTTGTAATATAGTTTAGAATGAGTTATAGATACAATATTTTATCTTGTTCCAAAATCATTATTGGTCAAGCAAAACTAAAATATTTTAAAAAGGGTGATTTCTTTTGATTTTGAATTTTTTCAGATTTCTTAGCGATTGATGGGGGGTGGGGATTCAATTCGGAAATATTTCTATATTTTTATTGTAAGAATATTATATTTGTACATTTTCTAATTCTACCAAATATCAAGAAAAAAAATATTTAAAATAAAAGATTTGAGTGGGGTTGTAAATATTGCACAGAATCCCTATAAATTCAAATTTAATTAATCCTTCTAAATCCTTCAATTCTTCTAAAATCCTTCTTAAATTTCCTAAATGATTATGCAAATATTCTAATATAATATAAAAAATTCACAGAAAATACATTAGAAGATAATATTTTCAGTAATTCATATCAGTACATAAAGAGTTAAAAATTTCAGAAAAATATCTGGGATATATTAAGAAAAACCTATGTATATTCATTAAGTAGTTTTTGTCAGATTTTCAATAAATTGCTTTTTGGCCAAATACCACATGTAATAGGGAAATATGAAACTATTGTATACAAAAGTATTTTCTAATAGCTTTAAATATATCATTCTTCTAATTATCATAGTTTGATTTTGGAATACCATTTTACAATAAATTTACATTTTTTGAAGCTATCAGTATGCGCTAAGACTTAAAAATGGAATGAGTACTGGAAAATTACAATTTTAAATTTTATTACATATAGCTCCATTTCACCTATACAGAAGTTCATAAATTTATAATAATAATAATAATACAGTAATCCCTTAATATGCGCGAGTTTTGAATCTTCGTAAAATAAAAAATGAAAAACATTTCAACATTCTCGAATATTTCACTTGGTTATTCGCGAATGTTATTTTATAAAGAATATTTTTTTACAAAGTAAACTGGCTGTGTATTACCAATTCCTTAAACTACTTGACACTGGACAGCTGCATTGTTCTGTTAAAGCTTAAGTTCCGAGGATTTCAACCCTTGTATTCAGCCAAAATATAGATCAGTAACTCCGAAACCCGAAAACCTGATTTGATGCTAAAAAAAAAAAAAAAAAACCTAATTTTTTTTTAATTTCAAATTTTAATAGCAAGTGACAATTTTTCTACAAAAATGGTATGGCAAATTTTAAAAGCTTCAACAACAACTTGTTGAGAAAGCAGTAGAAT
Organism: Maratus speciosus; assembly: GCA_963932465.1. Taxonomy (NCBI): domain Eukaryota; kingdom Metazoa; phylum Arthropoda; class Arachnida; order Araneae; family Salticidae; genus Maratus; species Maratus speciosus. Next base: position 70,230,857 of record OZ010789.1, read on the forward strand.
GCGATTCCTTCGCTGATGAGGAATCTTAAATACAAAAGGGAATTCGAGACCACAACTTTTCTTTTCATGGAATTTCATAAACAAAAGATCTGTTCTTCCAAACAATCTTATATCAATAATTTTTTCAGCCATCAACTAGCAACTAAACCTTGTACAACATTTCCATAATTACTCAAACATGTTCAAAATTACTCATATTTTCAGCATGTACATTTTAAGGCTTAACAAATGTATTTTTACATTTCAGTTGCTTTTTTCCATCTAAAAAAAAACATAAAACCTAACCCCCTTTTATGCACGGGAAGATAGTCTCAACATTCGAGATTTTGATATTCGTGGAGGTTTTCGAGAACCTAACCCTCGCGAATGTTAAGGTATTACTGTATTTAACATTTGGCTGAAAGTTTCTTTGAAACTCTCGTATGTCAAAAAATATTTATTTTTATTTCAAGTGTTAAAAAATGTAATACTTTTAATGTTATTTTATGTTTATAAAATGCTGTAGAATTTTATCACACTATATTAATTTCGACACCTTACTGAGAAAATATATGTGTTTTATTTTAAAATGTGTTTCGACAATATTTACAAAAATGTCATATTCTTTTTTTTTTTTCAGTTTCAATTGATATTAAAATAGTCTATAGTTACTATTGCAAGAAAAATAATGCTAAGCTTTGAAAACAAATTTTTGCTCTACAGTCTATTCAAATATTCTTTAGTAACCATTTTAGAAAACTTTATTACATTCTTGAATATTAGAATCAAAATTATAATCTTGTATGTAAATTTAAAAAAAAAATCAAATTCATCATTTAAGAGTTTTAAGAATTAACTTTTTGTCTGGAAATAAAAACTGGTACGAATTTTTTTACGCTCCATATATTCATCAAAATAACAGATTTATAGATTGATTGAAGAATATTTTGAATATGAAATAATATGTTAAAGGCTATATTAGGACAGGGGAAATAGACCAAAAAAGGGGGTTACCTTGCAAAAAATCGGGTGGAATATTTTATTTTTTTTAATTTGTTTATACTGATGCATGCATGGAAAAAGCAAGTTTTCTAACAAAATTTCTTAAGGCTAAATTTTCTGTGGTCAAAACACAACAAAATTTTTATCCTTTGTTTATTTTTTTTAATATCTTGAGATTTGTTGCCGTAGCACATTATTTGTCAGTTAAAATATTAAAGAGGACAAAATGCTCTACAACACCCATATTTGCAACTTTTTTATACACTCAATAGAAAGTGCAGTACGCCATTTCAAATATAACATTTTCTTTTTCAATTTTCTTAAAAACAATGAAAAACGTAGTTCTGTCCCGATTATTCAAATGTTTCACAAAAATTTAATCGTTTATGTCAACTTCTATATATTGGTTGCGGTATATTATGTGTTTCAGTGTGAAACTAGCCTTTTTTGCATTCGTGAAAAACGTGGTTTTCGGCGTCACCCCCCTCCCCCTTTAAAAAGATAATTTACCACGAGAAATTTTATAAACCTCTAATAGCCGGATTCTGAAAATTTTAAGTGTGTAATCATTAAATACGTACTGCGGAACTACGTAATCAACTCTGCCAAATCTTAATTCATTAAAATCTTGAAATCCGAAACGAAAGGAACCGAAATATATCCCATTTTAAAAAGGTTTCCATCTTAGCAGATATAATTGTTGATATTATTTTTCTTTAAAATATATAATATTTTCTTTAAGGACTGGATTCCGTATATAAAGATTTCATTTTCAAAGATTTTATGGTAGTTGTAATATTGAGGCGTTTAAAGTCACATGAATTATGAGACTAAATTACTCACTCGAAGACACTCGCAAGGTAATAGTATTAAACCTATGGGAGCGTGAGAAATATCTCGCTTGCATATTATTACTTTTAAACATTTTTTTTTTTTTCATGGGATACCTGAGATCAATATCTACTGTTGTATATTTGTACTTTTTCGGCTTTATACCTCCTAGATGAACATAATCCAAATATCTCTTTTATTCAGGATAAGGATATTTCTTTGAAACGGGATGCTAATAATCCTACAACAGTGCCATCAAAGAGAAAAAAAAATGTTAAATAGCACCGTAGAAATTATTATTATTAAAATACATTTTTTAATTTAGATTATTCAATCATATTGCGTACCTTTTTTTATTGTGTAGGGAGAGTGGAGTTGAATGAGACAGGGAATCAATGCGAGAACAAAAATGTTTATATGGTCTACAATCATAAATAAATTTGGTATTTCATTTGATAAATGGTATCACTGAGATCATTAAACAGATGTAGTTTCAAAACAGTACATATCATAGAAGATTCGAATATTCCACAAAGTGTATTTTTCAACAACCAAAGTAAGCTTTTCTGTTTCAGCTTTAAAGCAATTAATAGGTAATCCTAAAGTTTTACATGTTTTTGCATACTAAAATGATATAATATCGTGTTATAATTAGTGATGTAAGTGGAATTTTTTTGACAATATTTATTAAAACTAATCTTTTAAATTTTTTTTTATGAAACTAGTAATCTCAAATATTTTATTGACAGAATTTTTAGGTTTTACAAAAGATAAATACATAACATTAGTTAGTGAAATAATCTGTTGTCATTTTTATTGTGGCTATTTTATAAGGTAAAAACATTTCTTACATAAAATATATTTATTTTTTGAGACCCCACCCTTTTTATATGAAGAGAAAATCCAATGTTTGGTATCTTTAAAATAATAAAACATTAAAACATATGTTATCAATAATTGGTAATAAAATATACCATTGTAGTGTGAAATAAAATATGTTTTTTCACAAATTTTCATACCTATCCCACTGATCTCTGGAAAAATATGGGTCTCGAGATATTTAAAAAAAATTAAAAGTCCCAAAATTTTCTTGTTTTTTCGCCACATAAAATTTAGCCTTAAACATTTTTGTTAGAAAACTTGGTTTTTTCATGCTTGCCTCAGCATAAACAAATTAAAAAAATAAAATCTTCTACTCGACATTTTTCAAGGTAAAATGTACATTTCCCCTGGACTATATGTGTTATAAATATTATTTGTGAAAATGAATATTGTTTGCCCTTAATTTTAAATAAAAAGTTAGTTTTCATATGATAAAATACGAATTTTATATTAAACTGCAGTGGTATTTATATTGATGTAGACAAAATTATGATATAGATAAAATACATTATTTGCTGAAATATCTCAAGAATTGTTGCTGCCTATTTTTGCTGTGTATTTTTAAGTTAATTTTCTGCATGCTAAGAAGTGGATTTAAATTAAAATAAAATTATTCAGCATAGACGTATAATAACATTAAACAAATCCGTGACTGTACGTCAGACTTGGAAAATAAGATGCGTTCGTGATTTAACTAGTTCTATAAATATTCAGATCTTGATGCAATAGCTGTTGAAATCTTATGCAAAAAAGTATGAATACAAAATTTATTACGATTATGTATATTAAATTCAGTAGTAAGGATATAATATGACTCCACCTTAAATAATACGTAATCACCGTGGCAACCTAGAATCTTTACCTATCATGAGATATACTTGAATTTATTACGTATAATGGGATTAAACAGAATGAAGAAATCTTTTATTAATATATTTTTTACTTTTCATTCGATTTTCATAAAAGTTGAAATCATTCGATACTATCCTACAACGATTATGCATATTAAATTTGAAACCATTTGGTTGGGTAGTTTTTGCGCTTTTATATGTGACCAGACGACGACTATAGGTTCTACGTATTTACATAATTACGAACGCACCTAACAATGCATTTACATATAAAATGGAAATATGGTTTTCAATTGCATTATACCTACATTTAAAATAAACAGTTTCCTAATATGTATATATAAACACTTTTCTGATTACAGAAATGTTATTGGTAGTTAAACATATCTGTGCGTAACGCATACGTCATTTTGCGAATGACAACACTTTGAAATTTGAAATAAAATTTTGGTTTTGCAATTTTCGCTACTACAAATTTTTAAACTTCTAAGCATCGCACATTTAAAATTTTTACACCATCGTATAAGGAAAAAAAATGCCCTTTTAAATGCAATTTGTTTGAAAGCTGTATCTCAATTCATTTTTCAGATATTAATTTTTTTGTAGTTTTTAATACCATTTTCGTTATTGTGGCAACAAAAGTACCCCATTTCTATTGAAAGTCATTGAAAGTAAACGGAAAATAGTCGAAAATAGGAGATACTGTATCTTTAGTTGCCATTTTTTCATAAAAACTGAAAAAAAAAGCTGCTTTGAAAATGCTTCACTTTTGAAAATAATTTAATCGAAATCACACACTGAAAAAACGCAATGTTTTACAAAAATTTAGAGTGTCTTTAATGAAGAGAGGTGACATGCAAATAATAGCGATTTATATTACAGAAATTGATTATTTTCGGCTGGATGGATTTGCTTCGCCGAGTTAGAAAAGCAAACAAATAATTCGTGGTTTAAAATAATATCATGTTCCTGAAGTTTTTGTTCAAACATCTCTCCAATAATGAAATTTTAATGCTATTCTTTAGGACATTCTACTATAATTTTATCAAAATAACATAATGTGCTTAATTTAATTTTTCCTAATTTTATATAATCTATATATTTAAAACACAAGTGTGTTTTTTAGTCATCTGCCCTGATCTTTCTGCTGAACCAATTTTACTACTATTTTTTTTTAAACCTGAAAGCTCTTCATTTGTAGATGTGATCGCACTATTTGTTTTTTTAATAGCCCCACTTTTATATTTTAATTTTAAAATCATTTTATGAAATTTCTTGAAAATGGTGAAATTTAGATAACTTTTATTATTGCAGACAAGAGAGAGTATGAAATAACGAGGTATTTTTATCTTTATTCATGCTATTTTCTGATAAAAATTCAAAATTGTTGATAAAAATTGTTATATAGGGTTTAGTGTAGCAAAATCCCATTAGGAGCAGAATATTATATTAGGGGCATAATAAAGGAAAATGACATACTGCTTTTGAAAACACGCATTTTTCTTCATAAATTTTCTATATTGTTTTTCCTTCTGCATGTGTACTGATACTAAGTTTCCGACACTAGGCGAAATGCTTATTTAAGTGAAAAGAAAGTCATATTTGAAAGAAAACGATCATTTTCTTAGTCTAAAAAAACATGTGCGTCTAAAAAACATAAATTACGGAAATTTTTACTTTCCACATTGAGATTAGAATCTCAAGTAAAGGGTGCGTCTGTTTACATAAAAGATGTTGCTGACAATCGTAGCTTCAAGTTTTGAGTTAAAATGATTTTTAAATGATCAAACAAAATACAATAAAAAAAAATGATGAATATGGATATGAGAAGTGCGTATGCAAATTTTGAGAAGCTGAAAATTGCTGTTTTTCATTTCGGAATACCAATCATAACAGCCTCAGTAGATAACCACATCCTAATAACTGATCTTTATTATATTTTACAGATTAAGTATCTATATTATAAAGAACAAACGTATCTGTGCGGAACACTGACGTCATTTTGCGAATGGCAACACTTCACGAGCAAATTTCGGTCTTGAAATTTTCGCTACTGCAATTTTTTAATCTTCTGTCCATCGTACATTTTCAATTTTCGTCGCATAGGGGAAAAGATTACTTTCAAATGTAATTTTTTTTTTTTTTTAACTGTATCTTAATTGACTGATGAATTATATTTTCTAAAATAATTTTTAAGCATGTTTTAAGTTTATCTTATCACGTGCCGGTTTCAATACATAATAATAATAGTCATTTTGCACATAAAGCAACAAACATTTTCAGCATTTGTTTCTGACTATTTTTGCATTACGAAATTAATACTTCCTTTATAACCAAATAAAAAAATAATATTAAAAAACCCACCAATCTACCATATTTGTGAAAGACAAATTAACGAAATTAATACTTCCTTTATAAACAAATAAAAGAATAATATTGTAAAAACGCAAATCTAACATATTTGTAATCGTACAATTTAAATTTTTAGATCACCAAATAGGATTTTTTTATTTTTTCAAATGGAATTTGTTTGCAAAGTTCAACCCAGTTTACTGATTGTCTATGGTTTTAAAAACAATTTTAAAGCATGAAATATTTTTAAATTTATCTATATCTCGCGGAGCTCGATTACCAAAGATTAATACGTTTGCCCTTAAAACAAAATAAAAAGTTCATCATTTTCTTACGGCTAATGTCCATTAAAAAAACTTCCCTATGTATAAATAAAAAAATATATAATATAAATAAAGCACAAATTTAATAGACATGTATAATCTCTGAAATTACCAGAATATAAAAGGATGCCATAAGTAGCAAAATCTTGGTCAAATAACTCTTAGCATGCGGCTAATAAAAAAATATAACTTTTGATAAATTAAAAAAAAAAATTATTTAATTGTATAATTCGTATTTTCCATATGAAAAATGCTTTTTTAATGTAAGTGGGCAATCTAAAAAAATTATTACATATAAAAAAAAAATATTAGTTTTCAATAAAAAAAATATATCCTATATTCTTTAACCCGGGAAGCCCGTGTACGATCCCCTAGTGTTTATAAAGTTATATTTACTAAGTAACGAAAAATAAAATATACATATCTTATTTACCTATCAAATTTCATTATTTTCTATTTAACTGTTTAACAAATTCTCAGAGATATTAAAAAAACTAATAATAACGAATATTTGTTTTATTTAAAACATTCATACCTTTATGATGAGTAATATTTGGAACCATTATACGCTTTTTTGGCAATCAATAGCATTTTCTACTCCATATTTTTAACTTGTAATTAAAAAGAAATTGGATCTTACTTCGAAATTTCAATTTTAATGGAAACCTCCATTGTTTATTTTTTTTTTATTAAAATGAAAGCAAATTTTTTTCATTAAACATTTTCTCATTAATCATTATACATAAACATGTTTTCTCCTTAATCTGAATTACCTTTGCAGGGAAAGAAAATAAGTAATTTTTGAAAACATAGCGTGTGTCATAACTTCGTATTTGAACTTTCAAGAATTATTTACTGACATAGAATCATTTAAAATAAGTAATAAATATTTTGGTTAATAGTTACTATTTAATCACTTATATGTGGTATGACAAATACCATTTCGATGTAATTTTACGTGGCTGATAAGTTTTTTTATTTTTTTGTTTACATTTTTTATTTACAATTGTGTGAAGGAAGTGACAAAAAAATGGGGAAACTGTAAAATCCGCTTTGCCACAGTGGGCGTTCAAAATCTAAAAAAACATTTTAAAAAATCATTTTTGTCCTTTTTGAAAAAAAAAAATGTTCTGGCAATCTTCTACAGTCAAATAATAAAATATATATATATTCAAATCCGATTATTTTTTGCAGAGATACAGCTGTTTTTTTAACGTAAGCAATCGTTAATTTACACTTAAAATAAAACGTTAAATCCAGTTTTCTCAAAATGAGAATTTTCGCCGACTGAGTAAGTTCAAAATGCTCCATGCGTCTTAATTTTATACCAGTTTTCATAACAGTTGGTAATATTGTTGTTGATATACTTTATTACAAAACTTGCTATTAATATCTCTACATTATATATACTAATAAATGAACAAATCGCTATGTCTGTCTGCGTGTCTATCTATGTGCGATAGCTAGCAAAATCTACCGAACGTATGAGGCTAAAACTTTTTGTGAGGCTAGACCAAAGTTTCTCCTGATGTACCTGATATTCAGAATTTTAAAATTCTAATTTTTAGCTGAGTAATTAATTAAAATTCGGTTGGTTGGTTGATTTTTGACGGCCTATTATCTACACTAGGGATATAGGACCAATGGGTGAGTGCCCTCCGTGGGGGTCTTTCTAAGGGAACCTAACCCGTATTTATGCATGGAACTCCATGGCTCGAAGAAAACCACGAAAACTCCGAGCGATTATGCCGACGGGCGCGAATGGGTTCGAACCCAGCACCTCCCGTCTACCAGCTTCAAGAGCATTAAAATTCGGAACTCACTCTCATAAAAAATGTGTTTTTTTTTTCCTTCTGGTTGCTGCTGTTTTGTTTGTTGTATGAAATTTTCGCAGAAATAATTAAATAAACCTCTGAGCAATGCAATCCTATCTCTTAATGTTTCAAGAGTTACTTTTTTTTTTTTTTTCAACAAATATCAGTATTTTTGCCCGAAAATTATACACATTTATTCTAAACATTCTATTAATTACTCGTGAAACTTTTAAAGAATTTAGATAAAAATGAATATATTTTTTAAACGTAAAATTAACAATTAGAACACTGAATACTGGCGCTTTTATCACTAGAAATTGGCAAAAGTTCATTTCATTCGTCATTCCACTGCTTGTCTGTTACTGTACGAGTTTTTATGCTCTACAATTGTGAGTGGATCTTTATAGTGGAAAGTTTAATTTTTTCATCATATGTATTGTATTAACAGTTTTTTTGTATTATTTTAATTAGAATTTTATTTCAGCTTGGTTACTATTAGCTGTCGGTTACTATTACGGGTAAGTTACTTTACTGTCTTTCAGATTTTTGTTAATTTTCACGTAGTTCGATTATTACAAAAAAAAGTCATAAATGTCCCTAATCGACATATAAAAACATTTATTTTCCCTTTTTACTATATCCGCATATTATTTTTGCCATTACAATTTGAAATACATATAAATATACTTTAATTCACTGTTTCCCTGCTGTTCTGTAAATCGTAAAGCAACCTCACATATATGGAAGAATAATAATTTGAATTGTCTTTAATACCGCACCCATACAAACTTTATATATTTTACTGTTTTATTTTTCTAATACTGGCTGTCTTTATCTTTCTTTTATATCTCTTAATTTTATGTTGATTTTTATGTGTTTTAATGAAACTGAATGGGGAAGGATTGAATAGGTGTTTATTTTTCAACTATGTCTGTTAACTTTGTGGTGATTTTGGTGAAATTGGTCGACGGGATAACTAAGTGGTACCGATTTTTTTTTAATGAAAATTTTGTTAAATTAGCGATTTCTTTTAACAAATACTACGTCTGTTAAACTTATGTCATTTTTATAATGAAATTGAATGAGTTTTCGGCTACCCTTTCGTATTCCCCTTGATCATCCCCCAAATTGTTGCCCTAAACCATCTTTTCATGTTCTCTTCATGTTTTCAAAGTATAGAAGCTCCCTTGCAATATTTTTGCATCTTTTTTTCTGTATTGCGCATTGATACACATGTAGTGTCCATTTTATGCCCATACATGGCTGTCTAGCCCTATTCTCTTTACTTTTTTGCTTGCTCCCCTAATTTTTTTCAGCAGCGTATGTATGTATATCTATACTAATAAAAGAACACTTCGCTCTGTCTGTCTGACTATGTCCTAACAAAATCTACCGCATGTAGAAGTCTAAAAATTCAGGTGCGGTTAGTTCAAGCCAGGCCCTGATGCACCTGAGGCTCAGATTTTAATTTTTTTTAATGGGCAGTGCCCCTGGTCCCCTTTAAATTTTTATGCACAAAATTGTTAATAACTTGTCCCCTTTTTATCCAATCTTCTTCGTTTTGCGGGAGCATTCGCCGTATAGTTATTGTCACCATTCTATTCTCCAGTTATGTCCCTGGACCCTTGGGGTCCGATACAGGGCCCCTTGAAGTTTTTGCACTAATAAATTGTTAATAAATTGTTTCCTTTTAATCCGATCTTCATTTTTGGGATCCTTTTTCAATTCAGTTATTCTCACGTTTCTACATCCCAGTTAAAACCCTGGGGCCCCTTAAGGAATCGCAGGGCCCGGTCCATGGCCCCTTCAATTTTTGAGCGCCAAGTATTTTTCTCATTTTTTGTTGCTCTGTTATACATGAGCTATTCATGCAGCGACGGGCAATTCGTATCTCGCTAACCCGGCCATTCGCCAGCAGCTGATGTACAACATAATAAAGAAAAATAATGATTTTAGCGAGATTAACTCGTTTATATTCTGATTAGTAAAATGAATCAGAAATTTAAGATGAAAATAAAAATTGGTGTAGTATTGAAGCAATAACACTGCAGTATTAACATGGTAACAACCTTTTGAAATATTAACATGTATGAGGGAGAAGAGGTACAAGTTCATCAGACTACCTTTGATATTACTCGCATATTTGGAAAGAAGTAGATATCTAGCTTTCATTTGGCTTTATTAGCAGCAGAATCTTCCCTTCGTGTACGTCATTAAATGACTACCTGAGACTGACAAAGGAACCAATTTTCGTGCTGCTCACACCATTCATTGAGAGCTCCCAGCTAAAAATGAACTGCAGTGAAACTTTAAAAAAAAATATAGTTGGAAGACTGCGGTGATTTGGCACAAATCCCTGCAGTGTTTTTGAAGTCGACATAACTATAAATTAACCGCAGTAAATGTGTAGTTGATAACTACACATTCACCGCAGTAAATTTATAGTTATGTCGACTTCAAAAGAACTGCAGGGATTTGTGCCAAATCACCGCAGTCTCCCAACTACATTTTTTTTGCAGTTTGAGTGTAGCCTTTTAAAAATTTATTAGAAAATATGAGGAGAAATGCCGGATGTGCATAACATAAATAAGTCGTATTAGGCCTTTCCAACAAAATGCCACATGATGGGTGACTGCAAAATTTAGAAAAGTGCCCCCCTTGGGGGGAAAGTGTGGGGAGGAAAGCCAAATGTGCATAACTTGAATAAGTAGCCATTGGTCTTTCCAGCAATGGGTCACACGAGGGGTGTCGGCAAAATTTAGAAAAGTACCCCCTCAGGGGGGAGCAAAGTGGGGGGGGAGAACCGGATGTGCATAACATGAATAAGTGGTATTAGGCCTTTCCAACAATATGTCACATGATGGGTGACTGCAAAATTTAGAAAAGTGCCCCCCTTGGGGGGAAAGTGTGGGGAGGAAAGCCAAATGTGCATAACTTGAATAAGTAGCCATTGGTCTTTCCAGCAATGGGTCACACGAGGGGTGTCGGCAAAATTTAGAAAAGTGCACCCTCAGGGGGAAGCAAAGTGGGGGGGGGAGAACCGGATGTGCATAACATGAATAAGTGGTATTAGGCCTTTCCAACAATATGTCACATGATGGGTGACTGCAAACTTTAGAAAAGTGCCCCCTTGGGGGGGGCAAAGTCAGGTGAGGGAAGCCAGATGTGCATAACATGAATAAGTGGTATTAGGCCTTTCCAACAATATGTCACATGATGGGTGACTTCAAAATCTAGAAATGTGCCCCCTTGGGGCGGGCAAAGTGGGGTGAGGGAAGCCGGATGTGCATAACATGAATAAGTGGTATTAGACCTTTCCAACAATATGTCACATAATGGGTGACTGCAAAATTTAGAAAAGTGACCCCCTTGAGGGGGGCAAGTGGGGGAGGGAAGCTGGATGTGCATAACATGAATAAGTGGCATTAGGCCTTTCCAACAATATGTCACATGATGGGTGACTGCAAAATTTAGAAAAGTGCCCCCCCCCCCTTGGAGGGGGCAAAGTGTGGGGAGGAAAGCCAAATGTGCATAACTTAATAAGTAGTCATTGGCCTTTCCAGCGATGGGTCACACGAGGGGTGTCAGCAAAATTTAGAAAAGTGCCCCCTCAGGGGGGAGCAAAGTGGGGGGGAGAAACCAGATGTGCATAACATGAATAAGTGGTATTAGGCCTTTCCTACAATATGTCACATGATGGGTGACTGCAAAATTTAGAAAAGTGCCCCCTAGGGGGGGGAAACCGGATGTGCACAACATGAATAAGTGCTCACAGGCCTTTCCAACAATATGTTGGCAAAACTTAGAAAAGTTCCCCCTTGGAGGGGGGACGGGCGGGCAAAGCGGGTGAGGAAAGCCGGATGTGCATAACATAAATAAGTGGTGATGGGGCCTTTCTAACAAGTTACATGAGGGATGTCGGCAAAATTTTGAAAAGTGGGGGTTGCACCACCTGGAATACACCCTCACTTCTCTATGAAATTTTTATATATTATAAATGACATTTATCGGAGGGCTCTGTAAAAAAATCCAATCTAAAAGGATGAAAATATTAAAAAAGTTCAAAAAGTAAGAGAAATAATGAAATTCTTCGATCGGACGTGGTGAAAATCTGCGAAATTCATCCATCGACAATATGAAAAAAATCGCACGAGTTTTGCAAATCGATCGCAAGGAAGCTCCCGCACATTTCCCCGATCAGTAGAAATAAAATATTGCAAAACTCGAGAATTGGGAGCGTGAAAAAAATTGCAAAAATCATTACTCACTCAATGAAAAGATTTATGAAATTCCCCAGTCCATTATTGAAAAGCCCCACCAGTGGCCGAGAGGTTCTGCTCTCGAAGCTGGTAGGACGGGAGATGCTGTGTTCGATCCCAATAGCGCCCGTCGGCCTAATCTTTTAGAGTTTTCTTCGGACCTTGGTTTTCCAAGCATAAATACGGGTTAAGTTCCCTTAGAAAGACCACCCACGGAGGGCACTCCCCCCCGTTAGGGCCTATGTCCCTCGTGCTGATAACTGGCCATCATAAACACAACCAACAACCATTATTGAAAAAAAAGAACAATTCTTCAGTCGGCTGCTTTAAAATATTGTGAAACTTGTCAACCTGTTGCAGAAATCAATCGTGAAATTCATCAATCGAGACAAAACTCACAAGATTCTTCAGTTGGTGGCAGGAAAAAATGTGAAATTTGTCGACCGATTGCAGCTGAAAAACTGCTAAATAAGTCACATTAACTGATAATTGAAAAATAGTTATTGAATATTAATATTTAAAAAAAGGAATGCATAATAACATTAAATGGGGGAAAAACCGCAAAATTCAATCTGTCACAGGAAAACATTGCAAAATTTTATTGATAAAAAATAGAGCTGTACTGAGTACTCGGTAAATACTGAGTATTCGGCATACTCGGCCAATTTGCCGAGTACTCGGTACTCGGCGAAATTTTGGCCGAGTACTCGGCCAATACCGAGTAGTTGTAAGAATTTCAAACTGATCAGTAAAAAGTTATTCGAATATCAATGTATAATATATGTAATAATTCATAAAACTATTTACTCAGTATTTAACAATATGTGTACAAAATATAAAAAAAAGTTAAGCAAAAACCCCTCATAAAATAATTCAAGATTAAAATTTAGTTTCACACATACAAATAAAAGTAAGTTTTTCTTATTACACAACTACTCGGTATTCGGTCGAGTAGTCAGTGGCCGAGTACTCGGTACTCGGCCAAAGTACTACTCGGTACACCACTAATAAAAAAGGAGTCTAAGAAAACCAATTCAAATTATTTTTTGTGAACAAGGTACACGAATGCAAGAAAAAAATTTAGGTGCCAATGGGCAGTCTCTCACCACTAAATTTTATTTGTTATTTTTTGTCTAATATTTCACCTAAATTTTTTGTAAGAATTTAAGTAAAGAGAACTAATAAAATTTAGTGGTGAGAAACTGCCTGCTGGCGCCTAGATTTTTACACTTCTGTTCTGCGAGTGCCCTTTTTTAAAAATTCGCACACAGCAGTCCTTTTTTCTAGAATCATCACTATCCTAGTGTTGATTCTAGATAAAAAGGGCCACTGGGCGGAAATGTTTAAAAAACAGCACACTTGTACCTTGTCGCTTGCAGGGAAAAATCTGAAAAAGTGGTCTGAAAGTCGAAATTCATTCATCGACCATATGATAAAAATCCCACGAGTTTCACAAATCAGTATCAAGAAAAAACTAAATTTTACCAGTGGGTAGAAATATAATATTGCAAAATTTGTCAATCAGTTGCATGAAAAAAAACTGAAAATAGTCATTAAGTCGTCAGAAAATTTGGTGAAATTTGCCACTTGATTGTTGGACAAAAAAGAGAAATTCTTTAGTCGGGGATTTTGATCAACAATTTACCTTAACACTTTGGCTGCCGCCCATTTTTCAAAATCTGTTCCCATGCACCGAATGCGTGAGTTAGAGATCTGCACGCCCCAGAGTTGATTTCAGGGGGTGGCCCGGGGGGAGGCTCTCATTGCTTTGGAAGGAATGCCCCCCCCCCCGGACCACCCCCTGAAATCAACTCTGGGGCCACAAGTCTGCCCATGCAGATCTCTTAAGTCACGCATTCAGTGCCTGGGAACAGATTTTGAAAAATGGGCGGCAGCCAAAGTGTTAACGTAAATTTAAGGATATTGTCATTGGTTTAACATTAGCTTGTGAGTATTGTAACATGCCAGTGTACTAAGCTCATTCAATGTCCTCATATGCGAGTGCACTTTTTTAAAAATTCGCACACAGCAGTCCTTTTTTCTAGAATCATCACTATCCTAGTGTTGATTCTAGATAAAAAGGGCCACTGGGCGGAAATGTTTAAAAAACAGCACACTTGTACCTTGTCGCTTGCAGGGAAAAATCTGAAAAAGTGGTCTGAAAGTCGAAATTCATTCATCGACCATATGATAAAAATCCCACGAGTTTCACAAATCAGTATCAAGAAAAAACTAAATTTTACCAGTGGGTAGAAATATAATATTGCAAAATCTGTCAATCAGTTGCATGAAAAAAAAAAACTGAAAATAGTCATTAAGTCATCAGAAAATTTGGTGAAATTTGCCACTTGATTGTTGGACAAAAAAGAGAAATTCTTTAGTCGGGGATTTTGATCAAAAATTTACGTTAACACTTTGGCTGCCGCCCATTTTTCAAAATCTGTTCCCAGGCACCGAATGCGTGAGTTAGAGATCTGCACGGGCAGACCCGTGGCCCCAGAGTTGATTTCAGGGGGTGGGGGACATTCCTTCCAGAGCAATGAGAGCTCCCCACTTTCCGGGCTACCCCCTGAAATCAACTCTGGGGCGTGCAGATCTCTAAGTCACGCATTCGGTGCCTGGGAACAGATTTTGAAAAATGGGCGGCAGCCAAAGTGTTAACGTAAATTTAAGGATATTGTCATTGGTTTAACATTAGCTTGTGAATATTGTAACATGACAGTGTACTAAGCTCATTCAATGTCCTCCTATGCAAAAAAAAAAACATTTAAAATAATTAAGGATATTTTCAGTGGTTTAACATTAGCTTGTGTGTATTGTAACATGACGGTGCACTAAGCTCACAGAAATCAGTATCAAGAAAAAACTAAATTTTACCAGTGGGTAGAAATATAATATTGCAAAATTTGTCAATCAGTTGCATGAAAAAAAACTGAAAATAGTCATTAAGTCATCAGAAAAATTTGCCAGTTGATTACAAAAAAGAGAAATCCTTTAGTTGCGGATTTTGATCAAAAATTCACCTTAACACTTTGGCTTCCGCCCATTTTTGAAAATCTGTTCCCAGGCACCGAATGCGTGACTTAGAGATCTGCACGCCCCAGAGTTGATTTCAGGGGTTGGCCGGGGGGGGGGGAGCTCTCATTGCTCTGGAAGGAAGTCCCCCCCCCCCGGACCACCCCCTGAAATCAACTCTGGGGCCACGGGTCTGCCCGTGCAGATCTCTAAGTCACGCATTCGATGCCTGTGAACAGATTTTGAAAAATGGGCGGCAGCCAGTGTTAACGTAAATTTAAGGATATTGTCATTTGTTTAACATTAGCTTGTGAGTATTATAACATGACAGTGTACTAAGCTCATTCAATGTCCTCCTATGCAAAAAAAAAAAAAAAAAAAAAAAAAAAAAAAAAAAAAAAAAAAAAAAAACATTTAAAATAATTAAGGTTATTTTCAGTGGTTTAACATTAGCTTGCGTGTATTGTAACATGACGGTGTACTAAGCTCATTCAATATCCTTCTTAATAAATGAAAAAATCATTTAAAAAATTTAAACGCATATGAAAACTCTGTCATGTGGAAAAAAAATTAATTCTTCGATCGCTTGCAGGGAAAATCTGAAAAAGTGCTCTGAAAGTCTAAATTCATTCATCGACCATATGATAAAAATCCCACGAGTTTCACAAATCAGTATCAAGAAAAAACTAAATTTTAACAGTGGGTAGAATAGAAATATAATATTGCAAAATATTGCCTTTATTATTTGATTCTGAGAAGTGTCATAATTGACGAAAAAAACTAATTTGGCCCTATTACCATTCAGAAGCGTAAATTTTCTTTTTACAATAACACAATTCATATGACAGTAAAAAAAGATTGCTTCATTTAAAAAATTTAATATTTTACATAATTAGTGAGTACGTACTCATTAAATAAAAATTATTATTAACTCTATGTTATGTTATTAACACAATGTGTCAAACCGCTTTGTATTACATAAAACTGTTTCATTCCTAAAAAGAAAATAAGTTACTTACCTGTGAAATGTTATGCACTTATTGTAGGTATCCTAGACAGGCATCAAGTTATAATTTGAAGTTCAGTATTGATTTTTTGTGTAACTGAACATCAAAACATACTTTAATACAAAGCACAGATAAGTATCTGTGTAAGATCTTGGTAAGATATTTAAAAATTCTGAAACTCCTAATCTAAAAGAACATACTGATTGAAGCAAGTGTAAATCTGAAATAAAACATTGTTAATTACTATAAATAGATAAGTGCACTAAATCAAGTAAAATCGAACTATCTGGATTGTCAGAAACAAAATTTTATCAAATGTTTTGGATGACATTTGAATTTAATTAATCCTGTTAATATGAAATGGACCTAATTTTTTTTCGCATGCATTAACCATTAATAGTACAATCTCATCTGGATTTGAAATACTAACGATGATTGAACAAAAATTGCGACGGTTTATAAATCGTTATCACTTTATTCAAATTAACTCAATCGTGTGGATCTGAAATTAATTTCTTTCGATTGAGAATGTAAAAACACCCATACAGCCACTTTATTTCAATAAACAGTGGTGATATTTTTCGCCAAACTGCAAAATAAATGATCTTCTTTCAGCAAATCAACGTGGTACTCCGTGCCGATTTTCATAAACAAGCCGGCGTTTCCGTGAGTTGAGGTGTTTCTTTAATGCTTCTCCTGCAGTTGCAACGAAACCATGGGATTAGACATTCAGCTGTAAGGGGTTGAAAAATAAATCATATGTCCAAATGAGAAATTTAAATAAAAGAAAGAAAGAAAATTATACTATTCTTTTGTTGTTCTTCTTTGTTTTTATGAGGTAAAAGTGGAAAACTGGAAGTTATATGTATGTCCGATATGGAAGAAAGACAATTTATGCAATATGCAATGAGTAAACCCACCTGTGTTTCTAATTTCTAATCATGGGCGACATATAAAAGAATGGTTGGGCCACTGTCCCTCTCGATTTTGAAATTTATCTAATTAAATTTCCTTTTTCTTCGATTTTGAAAAACATAGTAAATTTTTTTCGAGTAATTTAAAATAAAAGAGGAACTAAAAACTAGTTATGAAGATAGTGGGGCAGTGAGCAAGGGAGACCTATTGCCCCTCCCTTGATTTTAAAATTTAATTAATAAGAATTTCTTTTCTTCTGTTTTCAAAAACATTATGTAAATATATTGAGTAACTTAAAATGGAAATAAATAAGAAATTTTCAGTTAAGGGGTGGTGGTGGTGGTGGTGGTGTGTGTGTGTGTGTGGGGGGGGGGGTGAGACTCATTGCCCCTCCCTGGATTTTGAAATTTAATTAGCAATTTTTTTCTCCAATTTACAAAAACATAGTAAAATTTATTCTTTTCGAATAACTTAAAATAAAGGAACTAAGAACTTTCTGTTAGGGGAAGGGGGCATATGTGAGTCATTGCCCCTCCCTCGATTTCAAATTGTAACTATTTTTTTCTCTGATTTTTGAAAAACATAGTGAAATTTGATCTTTTCTCTTATCTTAAAATAAAAGAATAACTAAGAATTTTCTCTTAGGGGAACGAAGTTAGAAGAGAGCTATTGCCCCTCCCTAAATTAAAAAATTTAATTAATTAAATATTCTTTTTCTTTTGTTTTCAAAAACATAGTAAAGTTTATACTTTTCGAGTAACTTAGAATAGAAAAAATGAGAAATTTTACATTAAGAGGGAGGGAGGGGGGGGGTGAGAGGTTCATTGCCCTCCCCTCCCTGGATTTTAAAATGTAACTAATAAAAATTTATTTTTTTCCACTTTTGAAAAGTAGTAAAATTTATTCTTTTCGACTAACTAAAAATAAAGAAACTAAGAATTTCCTGTTAGGGGAAGGGGCATAGCTGAGCGATTGCCCCTCCCTTGAATTTAAATGTTAAGTATTTTCTTCGCTTTTGAAAAACATACTGAATTTTTTTAATTATCTTACAATAAAAGATGAATTAAGAATTTTCAGTTAGGGATAGGGTAGGGGGTAGGGGAAACCTATTGCCCCTCCCTGGATTTCAAAAGTTAATTAATTAAAATTTCCTTTTTTCTATTTCAAAAACATAGTAAAATGTATACTTTTCGAGTAACTTACAATAAAAAAATGAAGAAATTTCTCATTTCCCCCCCCCCCCCCTGGCTTTTGAAATTTAATTAAAATATTTTTCTCCGATTTTGAAAAAAAAAAAATAGCAAAATTTATTCGTTTAGAGTAAGTTAAAAAAAAAACTAAGAATTTTCCGTAGTGGGCAGGGGCACAGGTGGGTTGATGCCACTGCCCCTCCCTCGATTTTGAAATTTAACTAATTTTTTTTCTCTGATTTTGAAAATCATAGTGAAATTTATTTTTTTTTTATCTTAGCTTAAAATGAAAGAGGAACTAAAAATTTTGCGTTAGGTAGGAATGTGACTTTCAATTAAGTCCTTAAAAGTCTTGGAAAGAGTATTAATTATCATTAGTATTTAGAAAGTGTGTTTCATAACATGCAACTCTCACAAAATTAAAACAATTTTAAACACTTTAGAAAATTCGGGAAATATCACACAATCATACAGCATTGTGTCTTGCAAAAGAATCTTACAGTAACTGCTGTTATGCTGTAGTTACTATTATAATAATCATACTTACAAAATTAAGACCTGTAAAGTTCTTCAGAAACTGCAGTCAGACTGCAGATACATCACCGAAAATTTTTGTGAATTAATTGCTATAAAATCACTTGAAATTCACTGCCGTTTTACTGTAGACATAAAGTCTTACTATTTTTTTAAATTTTGGGTTGAAAAAATACTTGTCAATAACTGGAAAAAAACTGAAGTGTTTTTACTGTTGATATTGCACTACAAAAAAAAAAAAAAAAAAAAAAAAAACTACAGTTGACCGAAGAAAAACTTGAAAAATACCTCATTTCTGTAAAAAAACTACAGTTCATTTTTAGCTGGGCTGGTGCATTTTAAAGCCCTATATTAGAAAGTTTGAGGATCGATAAATTTTTTCTATTAAAATCATGTATATATACATATATCTTTTTGCAGCAGCAGCAGCATAATTTTCTGTAAATGTAATTTTCAAAAGCACTAATGGAAATAATAATAATAATAATAATAATAATAATAATAATATATATATATATATATATATATATATATATATATATATATTAAGAAAAGCAAAATTTAAATTAGTCAATAATAAGAATAAAATATTGGAAAAAAGTTTAAAAATTTTTTCAAAAACCTACGAAATTGATTTTGAAAAATTACAACATTATATTCATATTTTGGCGGGAGAAAAGTTGGCTTTTTTTTTTTACTTTTTTCTTTTAAAGTAGAGCTTTACGACAACCCTATCCAAATGTCATAGCTGCTTGTCGTGTTTGAGTAAACAGTGGTTTGGACTTCGCTAGGAATTGTAATGTACGACCTAATTAGGTGCATTAAATTTTCTAAAGTGTTCAAAAATATTAATTTACATTATGATTACTTTTCCCAAAAGACACAATGCTTAATACAATAACGTTTCATTTTCAACTTCCGAAACTTTATTGCTTATTTTGTATTTTAAAAAAAAAGTTTTCAATGATCATGAAAGCTTTTAATTGATAAATATTTACAATTTATACATTTATCTCTTCATAGGGAAAAAAATCATTCTTGTTTCTTATGATATCAAACAAATTCAAATCTGATTTAATTCCAATACACCGTACATATACTAGACACTAGAGGTATAAAGCAAGCGAAAAATATTTAGAGTCACATTTGGTGACTTAACAATTAAATGCGCGATTTTCTATTTTGTTTAGAAAAAAAATTATATGTGATTCTCTGAAAAGTTTATTACACAGCAAAAATAATGAAGAAAATCAAAGATACTTTTTTCATATAATACGTCAATCTTTTCTTCTGTTGCTCATCCGCAAAACAAGTAAAAACTATTGTCGTGTAACTGTTTTACGCTAAAATAATGCAAATTAGTAAATATTTTAATAAGTATGTCTCCAAATATCTTATTATATCTTATTATTTATTTTATAAAACTTAGCATTTAACCCTTTAATTCACATGATAAAATGCATTCTAGAAATTACGTAGTTCAGAGAATCTGACTTTACACCAGAAAGTTTCAATGGTTAATTTCGCTTTGTTTAAGTATGGAATGTCCACAAAACGTACCACACAAAGCAGATTTATGTTTACTTTAAATTCTACAAATGAAAGTCGTTTACTGAACTTTAAATTTTAAACTTAAATCATACTCACATTAGCACCTTTGTACTCGTATAGTTATACTATCTATGTCACAACTCTTACGGTGAGTAACTTCAAAAACTTAGTAATAATAACTCATAAAAACAAGCTACCAGCATTTATCTTCTTTTTACTGGAAAACACAAACATAGGAAGTTGCCACAGAATACATCAAAACTTGTCCTTTTTTTTTCTTTAACCAGCGACAATCACATGTGAGCGTGCTAAAACAAAATAATAAAAATGTCATTTCAAGTCGGTTTTATCTCTTACATTTTTTTCATCTCTAATCACGTGATTTTGAACAAAAATAAATAATGCCGATTCCGTATCACATATGTTGCTATTTTAACTTTCTGGTGTGAATTAGGTATATACGAATAAAAAAAAAAAAAAAAACAAAAAACAATTGGATTCAAAAAACTGTTGTGTCCATATATGCAAAGGTGCGCACTAAAGGGTTAACTCTCTTTGGGTGTAAATAAACAAATAAAAATCCAAGAATAAAAAATGAAAAGAATAAAAAAAATATAAAATGTGATTTTAACAGAGAAATTTTATCGGTTCTCTAACTTTTAAGTATTGGGCTACAAAATGCACCTGGTCTCAATTCTGGGTGCGAGCAGCACGAAAAGTGGTTCCCTTGTGAGTACAACACATGTCCAAAATGTCTGCTGTTATGTTATTATTATTTTCTTTAATTTTATTAATATATTATATTTTATAACTAGTCTTGATTTAATATGCCCACACAATAGTTTTCATAATCATTATACTTCGAAATGTTATTCCATTTTAGGAAACACTAAAATTATTGAAGTGTCAAATTGCATATCCATATTTTATTTGGTGATATTTTTTCTTTTTTTTTTTCATTTTATCAGATGTTGCTGATAATTTACTAAATTGCATTTTCAGGATCTAAATTATGAAAAAAATTAAATAGTCAAATTTAAATATAGTTTTGATATTTAAATTATTTTTTAAAAAATTGATTTAAAATAATATTTATGCTCCGATAAAACATAAAAATGAAAAAGAAAGTTTTTTTTTAAATGTATATTTACTTTAAAACATTATTTTTTCTATCAATAGCTTTAGAGAAAATTAAAAAAATAAATAAATATTAAAAACTTAGTTTCAATTTTAAATGAAATTTTGCTTCTGTCCCTTGATAATTATTAAATAAATAGCGTTTTCTTTTTCTTTAGATTCAATTTCATACTTCGCTTGAAAAACACTTAATTTTTTAAAAAGATAAATTTGGAAATTTTATAATTTCAAAGAGGAAAGTAAATTAATAAATTTTCTCTTTAATGAAACATTTTTGTTTAATTTTCAAATACATTAAAATATTTAGTTTATAAAATCTACATAATAGAATTTCAGTAAATAACTGGATCATTATTTTCCGAATATTAAATAAATAACCTAAATCACAAATTAATAATCTTTTACATGACTATTTATTTAATTTTTGTTTTCTTAGACATTACATTATCGTTTTCAATAGATTAGGCTTTTACACCAAAGTATTTTTCTGAAACATTATGTTATGCAGACTTTATTTATTTAGAAAATATTTCAAATCTTATTCGTTATATAAAGTTTGCTAGTTACGGTGACAAAAATGTATATGTATCTATTTTCTAGTATTTTTGATTATTGGATTTAAAAATGGATATTGACATAAAAAAACAAGAAAGATAAATCATGCAAGAAAGATAAATCAAAGATAAAAATTTAGCGGAATAAGGTAAAAAAGATAACTAAGTAAACATTTAAAAAATTTATTTCAGCAATTACCGTCCATAGCCAAATATGTATTCCAATTCTTTTGAACAGCCCTGAATTTGATCAGATCAGTAGGTTGATAGATATAATATATAATGGGAAAATTTAGTTTAGCAAGAAAACGCATAACGGGTTAAACTTTCTATTTCAGAATTTATACTAATAGATGGAAACATACTTGAATACCTTTGTACAGCCCTGTACTTTTCTTAGGACGTTCATTACATGCTACTATTTAACTCAAATTTAATTTAAACTAAAACACTCTTAAAACTACTGAAATCATACTTCCAGAAATTATAATCCATAGACTAATTATTATACAATTCTCTGCGTGATCCAGTATATCATTTTACCTATATTCTACAAACATTTCTTAATAAACTAAATGTAGTTCAGACTAAAAATGCATAACTCATTTAAAAAACACTTTTGAGCGATTTGCGCTCATATCCAGTAACCATTACAAATTATTTTGTGTAGCCCTGTATATAAATTTTAGCATTTATACACGCCATATAAAATGCATAAATATAATGAAACATAAAAGCGCATATTATAATTTAAAATGCATTTCCAGCAATCACCGCTAATTGTAAAATACTTCTGATACAATATAGCATCTCAAATATTTTTTGTGTCCCTTTAAATGCTATACACTTCGTATTATACATGAAATAACTTATATTAAACCTAGACGACGTACATTAATTTCATTATACATGAAATAGTTTAACATAATTAAAATACGCCGCAAAAAAGTCCCCCTTCTCCTATATAACGGGATTCTTTTGTGTGGTGCTGTAAATGAATAATAAATATACTTTGCAACGCATATTCTACAGTATGCATATTTTAGTGTACTTCGTAAATGCATATCAATTTTACTATGTTTGAAACAGTGTATTACCATTAAAAATCATTTGAAACGATTTCTACTATTGGACGTAATGTAACGGAATACTTTTGATTATCCCTGTAGATGAACTAAATATGCTACATACTTCATTTGAAATAGGGATCGTTCTATGATAAACGTCAATAACATCCAAAAATTTTAGGGCAATCCAAGAATATTTATGACAGTTGGAGCACGTACAGATGGACAGACAGACAGCTGGTCAGACGGACAAACAAACCGAAGTCATAAAACCTTTTCAACTTTGTTGGAAACTGTTAATTAGAAAATGACATATTATAAAGTACAGTCATTACAAAACATTACACAACCCCTGTTAACTCTGAAACAAAATGTCGTAGAAAAAAGTTACATGTTCAAATTAAATATGGATAAGAGTACTCGAAAATCAGGTGTAAGGCCAAGTAAGAGAAAGTTCAAAGGCAATCAGCATACGATTCCTAGTTCAGAAGCTAAGTGCTTCTGGTAACAAGCTGAATTTTAATTCAAAATTGCAGGCATCAGAATTTGATGGATTCGCCTTTATTGACAAAAAAATTGTTTTCTCTGCAATGGAAAATTGTATGTGCTGCATAAAATGTCATTCATCGTTAAAAATCGAATCTGAAGTAGTGTTTGGCCTCTCAGAAAAAATCAATATTGTGTGTTCTGGCTGTGATTTAATTTCATCTTTCAGAAATTCTGCAATGCTTGGAAGGTCACAGAAATGTGCAGAGATTAATAAGAGATTTATTTATGCTATGAGATGCCTTGGACAAGGATTAGCTGGAGCACAGACATTTTGTGGCATAATGGATATGCCTCCTCCCATCTCTAAAAAGGCCTACAATGATGAAGTGAAAAATCTTAAAAAAGCTTCAACTAAATGTGCAGAAGAAAGCATGCATAATGCTGCATTATTGGAGTTAGACCTAACAGAGGATGCTGGAATTAATAATAATATCACAGTGAGTGGGGATGGCACTTGGAAAACGCGTGGCCATTCCTCACGTATTGGTGCATGTACTCTTATTGGTGCTGAAAGTGGCAAAATTATAGACACAGAAGTTTTGTCGACACGATGCAAAGGATGTGAAAATTGGAAAGGAGTACGCAAAGGGGTTAAGTATGAAAAATGGTTAGAGGAACATTCTAAAATTTGTGAGAAGGATCACATTGGTTCTGCTGGCATGATGGAGGTTAGAGGGATGAACAGAATTTTCAAGCGATCCGTATCCAAGCATAAAGTTCGCTACTCAAAATACATAGGTGATGGCGACTCAAAAACATTCACTTCTGCAAAAAGCTGCGCCTTATGGAGCTGAATTCAAGATTGAGAAAATTGAATGTGTAGGACATATTCAAAAAAGAATGGGCACACGACTCCGAAGAAGAAAGGCTGAGCTAAAAGGCAAAAAACTGAGCGATGGAAAAGTGATCTCTGGAAAAGGTCGTCTTACTGATGACGTTATTGACAAACTCACATTATATTATGGAAATGCAATTCGAGGTAACAATATGTCAGTGAAAGACATGCAAAAAGCCGTCTGGGCCATATTTTACCACAAAAGGTCTACCGATAAAGAACCTCTGCATGACTTTTGCCCCCAGGGTGAAAATTCGTGGTGTCCTTATCAAAAGGCAAAAGTTTCTGGAGATGTTTACCGCCATTCAAACACTATTCCAGCTGCTGTTCTGGACAGCATAAAAGACATATTTAAAGACTTGTCCATGCCAAGTTTGTTAAAAAAATGTGTTGGGGGGCATACTCAAAATGCAAATGAGAGCCTAAATGCTCTCATATGGAAGTTTTGTCCTAAGACATCTGGCTCGGGGAAAAAAATTGTTCAGATTGCAATAAATGAAGCAGTCATGTGTTTTAATGAAGGGCAGTGTGGACGTATTAATGTTATGAGGGAAATGGGCTTGCAAATTGGCAAAAATTGTACGTTGTATGCTAGTGAAGCTGATCAAAAGCGAATTGATGCAGCTGAAAAGAGGGCATTAGCGTGTACACTTGAAGCCCGCAGAGCCAAAAGAAGGGAAAAAAAAAGCTGCGGATGAGGCTCTGAAACTTCAAGAAGGATGCGTTTATGCCTCTGGTGGATTTTAGCATAGTAAGCAATCAAGCCGTTTTACTCAAAACTATATTTTTGGCATTGCCCGTAATCTTTTTTATTTATTTATTTTTACTTATTTATTTATTTATTTTTTGCTAAATTTAATGAATATGGTACATGCATATTATCCAGGCCAGGTCAGCTAGAACCGAGCCAATTATACTAATTACAGTAACCCTCATTTATTTTTTTCAACTGTCAATGGTAAACAAGATTGGCATTTGACAATCATTTTTGGCGATAAATATCCTAGCCCGGATAATACGTAAGTATAATGAATATTATAAAGCCATTAATTATGCAAATGAATTTAAATATACTTTAAAATTTTGCTTCAGTGTAAGATATAGCAATATAAGTGCAATATTAAATATATATATGCAGTAGAATTTTTAAAATCTTGCGTTTCAAAATGCATATTTAAAAATTCCTATTTTTGTCGTTAGCGCCATAAAATGTCAATTTTGTCGTTAAAATTTAAATAATTAATATTGCTAAATATATATATTTAAATGTTTTTCTTCTTAAACCATAAGTATTTATGAAAGTATAGAAAATATTGTTTTATTACATTAATTGGTTTTGAAACTACAGAGTTTTTAGTAGTGGTCAAATTATTGTCACTTTCCGGTTGCTTCGAAAGCGATCACTAGTGTGTACACTTAAAGCTCGTAGAGCCAAAAGAATGACCAAAAAAGCTGCGGCTGAGGTTCTTCAACTTAAAGAAGGATGTGTTTATACCCCTTCTGAATTTTAGCGTCATAAACAATCTTCATTCTTATAAAACTTGCAGTTAATTTATAAAATTAACTTTGAAGACGTTTTTCTCAAAACTGTATTTTTTGGCATTGCGCGCGCTCTCATTTAAAAACTAATTATCGTAGAGTCATGAAATTTTGAATTTTACTAATTTTCATGCGTATATTTAAGCTGAACCTCAATTTAGCCAGATTTTTGACATAGAAAATTTTTTATTGAATAAATAAGTGTAATTTTTTTGCTAAATTTTATAACTATGATTATTGAAACCATTAATTATGCAAATGAATTTAAATATACTTTTAAATTGAGGTTCAGAGTAAAATATACTAGAATAAGTAAATGTTGCTGCAATATTAAATATATATCTGCAATAGAATTTTTAAAATCTTGCGCGCAAGATGCATATTTAAAAATTCAGATTTTTAAAATGTCAATTTTGTCATTAAAATTTAACTAATTAATATTGTTAAATATATATAATTGAATGCTTTTTTTTAAACCATAAGTATTTATGAAAGTATAAAAAAAAAATTGTTGTATTCCATTAATTGGTTTTGAAATTACAGAGTTTTTCGTAATTGTCAAATTATTGTCATTTTCCGGTTGCTCAACGTGATCTCCCCCCTTAAAAATTGAAAATGGAACTCAGTTTCGAATTTGTTGTCTCACTTAAGTCATATATCGGGATAAGTAAACTAAAAGAGCC
Source organism: Maratus speciosus (assembly GCA_963932465.1). Lineage (NCBI taxonomy): Eukaryota > Metazoa > Arthropoda > Arachnida > Araneae > Salticidae > Maratus > Maratus speciosus. The sequence continues at coordinate 70,257,726 of OZ010789.1, forward strand.
AGCTTACACAAAAGAAGATAATTTTGGCTTTATCATACACATAATATTTAAAAAGTTTCTTGGGATCTTTCACTCTCCATAAGATTTAAACTCTGGTACAGTAACCTGTGTTGCACTCAATGAGAAAATTAGTCGAATTTTGCTTGACCGGCCAGCGCCTTTTTAATGCAGTGCACTATTTAAATTTCACTTTGTGATGAGGTTCTGGATGGCGGCTCACGTCCATATTTTGTTCATACGTCGTGTTTATGATCCAAGCGACAAACTGTCCATTTTTCTTAGGAGTTCAATTTTTCCAGGTGTCCGAAAAAATGCCCAAGTCGGGACTAGAATTCAGAAACTTCGTCTTACGTTTACAATCGCCTATCGTCTGATCTACCTCGACTGACAAGCAGTGGGTATGTTTCATTCAGAAAACCTAATTGCCAATAATATTTGATCTGCCGTGTAAACAGTCCAGCAGAATAAGCCTCATGTAATGAAACTTCAGATAATGCTAGCTCAAACGGTGGAGCATTGATAATGTAAGTTAAAAGCACGGGATTCAGGTGCCGTCTTGGGTATTTTTTTATTTCAGTTGAAAAAACTGAATTCGTATGATAACTTTATCAATCTGTATGATTGAGTTAAAAATAATAATGTGCCTTTTACTGCCTGTAATAAACAGACTTTAATGTACAAATAAAACTTTATGAGTCGATGTTCCATGCACCAAAAAACCGAGCGCCGCTATTTTACTACACGCTTTTATTTAACTTGCCGCGTTTTGCCGTTCAGCTCAAATCTTGCAATTGAATTTTAACCCACATCCTATGCTACAATTTCCGGGATTTTTAGTATTGTGACGTATTTCGAGTGACAATAGAATATTCTGTAAAAATAAAATATTTGAAATTTGCCTTTGCTATCGCATAGGGAGCAGAAACAATTATGCAATAAGTGTACGTAAATGTTATAACATATTTCATCATATAAATGTCATTGATTGTTTCAGAAATAACCAGATGTTCTTTAAATTAACCGTAGCATGGTTGATAAATGCTCCATGTTACAATTTGCGCAACATGTGAATGGCGTTGGACACTCAAGAGAACGCTGATCGATTATTCTCTTTCTTGTTAGGAGGCTGGATTTAAAATTGTAACTCCTTTTTATTTGTATTAAACAAGTAAAAAGAATTTCTGGCAATGTACTTTATCTCAGTTAAAAAAGGCATTTATTTCAATGAATTGTTCTTGAATATTTGATTTTTTTTTTCTTTTTAGAAAAATGTAATAAAAACTTGACTTTAAGACTTCTTTTACTTTTTTTTGGTTTTATAGTAAGTCAAATTTGTAAAGAAAATTATGCAATGTAGATAATTTATACTATATTCTACCGATATTTAATTTAAGGATTTTCTTTTATTCTTTTACTCTTTTATACTATCTGCAATTATTATTGCTAGACTTCCAACAATCAATTGACATGTGTATTTCCAATAAATTAGCATATTCTCACTTTTACAGTAATACATTACAGTTTAACATTATGTACCGAAAGATTTTAATATAAATATTTATTTCTCTAAATGTTTACGTTTATAGAGTGCATTAATCATGCATTACCTCTCAATTTAGTAATAATGTTTTTAAAGGTACTTCGAAAATTCTCTAATACATGTGAAGTTTTCGGTAAATTTGACACGCTTAAAGAAGTAATTTGAAAAAAAAAAAAAAAAAAAAAAAAAAAAAAAAAAAAAAAACTAATGCATATGATATCTCGAACTTTTGACAGATATAAATCTCAAATACCGCATAACGAGTAGAAAATATTGAAATTCAAAGAAGATATTATCATTCAGTAACTGCAGAAAAAAAATTGAATCTTGTATAAAAATTATTTGGAGAAATATGTTTAATATATATATATATCATATGCCATATGTATGAACGTATAATACAGTAAAAAAATTGTAAATGGGAAAAACAGTTTTGTTTCATTTTATCATTGACATGTTTAAATATTCCTCAAACAGCCGGGTATTACAAACATTTCCTATTCAAGTAATGTCAATTACTAAAATTCTCATTTGAAATAAATTCTTCTTTATAGCCATAGATTCAAGAAATCTTCTAAATTGAGTTCATTGACAGGTAAAAGGTAGATAAATAAACACTAATAAAGGAGATGCCCAAAATGTAATAACCAGGAACCATGAATAAATCTTGTTTTTTTCTGATTTTTTTTATATAGAATTTGTGTTGTGCTTTACCGGTACACTGCAAAATAAATTAAAACTATATATTTTAAATGATAAATGAACAAGTATTTGGTTTTAAAATTTATGTTTTAAATGCTTTTAGAATCAATTTTTTTAATTTAATTTCCTTAATACTATATTCTACACATGAAATATTTTTAAAATAATGTATAAATTATTATTTATCTTGTAGTTTTGAACGATATTATTTAAGATGTCTGATATTTACTGTATTATAACAAAGGTCCATTAAACAACACTTAATAATATTCATATAAAAAATGCTACTGAGTTTCATCAGACAACTGCTTATGCTACAATTATCTTGAAACAAATACGACATCATGATAAGTTATTTAAAAACAAGAAACGTATTGTGTATAAATAAATATGTTTAAAAAACTGAGTAATATAAAGTATTTCAAATGAAAATCAAATTTCAAAGTACACTGTAAAAAAAAATCTGTGAAGTTACTAAAGTTTTTCTAGGAAACTGGGATTCCTAGAACTTTTCATGTAACGGCAACAACAAAATTTCATGTAACAGACACACTTTTACGCCGAAAATCAAAAAATCTGTAAGGTTACTAAGAATTTTTTTGGAAACTGGGATTCCGAGAACTTTTCATGTAACTGCAGCCAGGGTTACAAATAAAAGTTTAGTAAGATTACTGAAATTTTAGCAGATTCATTTGTAAAGTTACAGATTTTTGTAGCTTTACAAAAACTAGTTTTGTAGATTTGCAGCTTTTTTTGTACAGTTACAGTTGAAAGCTTAGTAAGCATGTAACTTTACATCTGTATACCTACAGATTTTTTTTTACAGTGTACAAAGTAAATTGCTTACTTTGTACTTTGAAATTTGATTTTCATTTGAAATATTGTATGCAAGGAGAATATTTCCCTCTGGAATAATTTCCATGTATTAATATAGTTTCTACCGATGCTGGACTTAATTATGTTCCGTGTTTGCCTCAGTTCGGTGGCTCACGTTGAATATTCCATCTTGTGCTGCGTTTGTAGCCTTGCCAATATATAATAGTGAGAAATTTTCCGTGCTGTGTATCGTTCCAAGTGGTTTAGTCGGTAGAACTTCAGTGCGCTATACTGATGGCCCGGGTTCGAGTCCCGGCTTGGAATCTTTTTCAATATGCTGGCCTTTGCGCCTTTTAAGCAATTTACTTAGTACTTTGAAATTTGATTTTCATTTGAAATATTGTATGCAAGGCGAATATTTCCCTCTGGAATAATTTCCATGTATTAATATAATATAAAGTATACTTTAAAAAAAAAATGCTTAACTCAACATTCAGTAAAGGAATTTCAAAAGTAAACCTCAATTTGTGTTCTTTTGGTTCGATTCTTTCATTGTAAAAAATCAAAGTAGCAATAGACTTGTTTTACAAATAGCACACACTTTGTTTAATATCGTAAGTTTTAAATACATATGGATTTGTAAAATGTTCTTCAAACAGTTGGGAACAGGTGCATATAATAAAAGACGGAATTTTTAAAAGCATTTAAAAAATAAACAATTCGAATCATTTAAGAAAAAAAATCTAAACTTTAAATATATTTAGTACTATATTTCAGCACAAATATATTGGAACTTTCTATAATTGTTGAAAAATACGACATTCTACGCGTTTTCAAATGTGTCCAAAACTTCTCTAAAGATGCTTAACTTACCACATATGTGGTATAGAAATCTATACACACTGCTTGTTATACAATTAAAATATTTATACAAAACAGAACAATCTATTATTATTCAAGAGCAAATAATAAATGGTATTTTGACAAATACTTCATTATAAAATAAATAAAGTAAATTAATTTGAAAAAAAAAATCTTAAGAGCACTTAGATAAAGAAAAATCAATTTATAATAAGTATATACATGAATGTATATGTTTTTGGTATCATTTCATTTGTAAAAATTTAAGGTTTGTGAATATTGAATGCATTTCATAATATGGCAATTAATTAAGAATTTTGTAATATTTTATATGCAAATTAACAGTGTGATAAAAACTCACATACACTTCAGACGAAAATACGGCAATAAAACTTAAAGAAGGGCACATGGACGCTATAAAAGACAAGTGAATAATAAAGCCATTCACAAATATTTATGATGCTCTTAGCACTGACTGCGCTACTATTTATTGGTATCATCGTGTGTGGCAAAAGGGGTCCGAAGCTCACAGGTGACGTCAGATCCCCGTAAACGAAGAGAAAAAATTAGCTATGCGTTGGGAAAGTATGGAGACGCCCAGAAGAGTGGATGAAAAGCGAACCACGGCCAAGAGATCAGGCGTACCAGTAAGAGAGAAGCACCTATCGACGAATTAAAAAATCATATTGTACTAATGAAATACGCCCATTTTTTGTGGAGGAAGATTTAAAAAAAAGAGAGAGACTTGGATTTTGTCTTCCACCTTTGTCTCTCTCCTGAATGAAGCTCTGGGATTTGTCTTGCGATCAAAAAGGCTAAGTTGATAAGCAGAAGTCTGCGAAATCCTGCATCACCCTGTATCGGATATGGAAAGAAGTCTGATCTCGGAGGGCGCCAACATATCTAATTCCCATTGATGGATGGAACTCTGCGAAAACTCTTCATCACCCTGACTTGATTATGGACAGACGTCTGACCTAGGAGGGCGACACCATTTTCTGATTACCATTAGCGGATGAGATGGGATGCCACACCGAAAAGTTCTAGTTATCACTGTGATTGTGTAACGAGCTCAGCCAAAAGAGACTATATGAACTTTAATGTGCTCGGTTAAAAGTGACATTCATAATTTGAAAGGTGCGGACAAATCTACCTAGTGATAAGAACTATCAGTGCTCTACAGGAAGTGCTTTCGTCCCTTTCGTCTGAGGTATATGGTGAGAAAAAAAATCCATTACTTTAATATAGGGCCATTATTTTATTGTATATTTATATTGTGTGCGTAGCAATTTCTGTGTCTAATATTTTACAGGCAAAATTTTAATGCAGATGTGAGTATTTATCATTATTATGGACTAATCATAATATTAAAATGTTAGCGCGGGAAATTTGTCAATAACTTGGCTAAGTAGCCCATCTACTTGTGCTGTGAGAACTTTAACCAATGTTTTGAATCCAAAATTTCACAAAGATATGACTCATAATTATCTTGTTATGAGATATCATGAAACTGAATATGCTGTCAAATTAATGTGCAGTTAAGAATAATTATGTTTGATACATGAAATTTATGTGCTTGAAAATAATAAAAATTGATTATATATGTGCATTTTCTATCTTTTCTTTGAATCATTATTCTTATTCTTTTTTTTTCAGATGTTTATTAAATTTATGAGTTTTAAGAGTTTAATTTTAGAAATTATTAAATCGAATAATTATCTATGCAACCCAATGAATCCTGAATATAAATGTTAACGTTAAATAAGTCGATTCTGAGTATTGACGTATATTTTTATTCAAAATTTAATCTCCTCCCATTTTGTTAATTAATATTTCCCTCTTTTGATCTTTCACAACGCGGATCGGGTAATATTTCTATTAATTGTAGTAACCACTTTATTGTCACGTGACCAAATGTGTTGGTGATGGATCGTCACAACAACATAACTTTAAAAACATTGATTAAACGTGTATCGTGCTGTAAAAACAATTTTCATGAACATGAACCATGACGGAATAAAGAAACCCACATAGACAGTAATAAAGATAATAAAAGATAACGACATAAGTTTAAATAATATTTTTGGATTAAAATTCAATGTCTTCTACAAATTCCAAATTAGAGCTGCAATTTTTTTTATATCATAGCTTCAAACAATCCAATATCTAAAAAAACCTCCATTTTTTGTTTTATTGATATTACAATTTAAGCATAAATAACGCATTTAAACTGTTAATAAAAGGATATTTAATGATGATTATGCTAATATAAAGCACTTAAAGTTATCATTTTAAAATTTCAGAGTTTCCTAACATACTCTGTAAACTAATACATTAATTAATTATTTAAAATTTCATGTTTGAATTCATTCATGTTTCATTTATTCACGAAATTCCCAAAAGTGTGTCAGATTGTAAATATCGAAAAAAATGTTTCCAAATTCATAATCTTACACAATTGTATTTGTGTATGCTTCAATTATCATAGATTTCCTTAAGAAATAAATTTCCATTTTCTGTAAAATATACAGTGTTTCCAGTTTTTTTTTTCTGTTTCAAAATATTTTAATGTTTCTCTTTAAAATATTAAGAAAGCAGAAAATACAAAAAATTCATTTAACAATACCTTGTTTACTTTTTTAATAAGATATTCATTAAAAACGGATATTAAAATACATTAATTTAAATTTTAAAAAACTCTTTTGCCTCTTGATAATTGTTAAGTAAATAGATTCTGGTGTTTTATTTCCATTAAAAACATTAATTATACATAACTAATACATAAGAAATGCGATTCCCAAGAAACCTCATTATCTTAAAAAGAAATTAAGATTTATTGAAAACTTCCTTTTTTGTCTAACGAGTCATTCTAAACATATTAGTTGAATTTTAATATAATGAAAATATTAAATTTCTAATTAACAAATGATAGTTTATACTTTTTTGCAATATGAAATTATTTTCGATTTGGAGCTAAAAATATTATGTTACTTAAATATTAAATTAGATGTTTATTGTTAGATTGTTGTTTCTTATTTCTCAAACCATCACATAAAGTTTATTAACGTTACTAAATATTACTAAATTTTAATAATATTAATAAAATATGAAAGCAAGACAACTATGATTTTTTTTTAATGAAAGAATTAATTAATTACAATCACTTCTATTAGCATTATTTTTTAAATAGGTGAGTTTTCACAATTAATAATACTTTGATTTAAAAATATTTTTATATATAAACGCATCCACGCTTAAAAAAAAAAAAAAAATCTGTAAAGTTACTAAATTTTCTCTAGGAAACTAGAATTTCTAGAACTTTTTATAGAACGACAACAAAAAAATGTATGTAACAGATACACTTTTGCACTGTAAATAAAAAAAATCCGTAATGTTACTAAGTTATTTTAGGAAACGGGGATGCCCAGAACTTTTTATGTAACTGACACTCCAGTTACATATAATATTTTTCTCAGATTACTGTAATTTTAGTATATTCTTTTGTAAAGCTACAGAAATCTATAGCTTTACAAAGACTAGTTTTGCAGGTTTACGTCTTTTTTTGTACAGTTTACAGATAAAATTTTAGTAAGCATACAGATTTCTGTAACTTTACATCTGTAGAATTAAGGATTTTTTTTTTTTTAGTGAAACAACCAAAGGCACACTATTACATTCAGGTTACCTAACTGAATGCGTAACTTTATATAAAAAAGAGAAATCAACAGATATATGTTATACTGGTAAAAAAGACATATATTCAGAAAATGGAACCTATAAATAACGAATTTCTGCCTTACTTGGAATATTTCATGTTTTCGGTGAAGTGAATTCAAAATAATTATAAAGGAATTAGAGTGACATGCACATAATATTTTTAAAATATAACCTTTTCGATCCCTTGGGATTTCGTGTTAAATGGTTTTACAGTAGAAAATGTACAGAATAGAGGTGTCACAGGCATTGTTATCGTTATTTAACAAAACAAATGTGAGTTAATAGACGATAAAGGTATAAAGTGTCACCTCTCTAATAAAATAGAATTCTGTAAAATAAGAAATTAAAACGTAGTTTGTAATATTTCAAAACTTTATCGCCGAAAAAGTTTCACTATGGAGAAACAAAAATGTTTTTTTTCTGTATGTCTGCATGTCTCTATGTCTGTCTGTTTATTTTCATGTATTTATGTATGTATGTGTATGCATATATGCAACCATAAAATTGTAACTTCTCGTTCCAACACTTGAACCTCCAATTCAAAAAGAGTTCTAAATGCTGGGACCAGATGCCGTCATCTTAAGTTTGCAGCTACCACAGCACGAAAAATTGGTTCAACACAGCACTGATTTTATAACAGTCTAATAAACTTGAAATTAGGCAGATATGTTCTAGAAGTACCTATATATATATAGATTTATATTCTTTGTTTAATTTGGATGATTTTTTCAAAAGATATAATTTTTCTTTATTTCGTGTCATAATCCTTTTCTGTGTGATTTTTGGCAATTTTATTATTTTATCGTTTTTTCAAAAGAAAAATACTTGATAATTCATTTATAATTTAAATTATAAATGTCAAGTTTTAGGATACATATCGCAAACATTAACAGATCGGTATTAAATTTTGCTATTATGTTTTTCAGACGCTTGAAGTTTCCAGTTTGATTATCTAAGTTTACATTTATTTGTTTTTGAATTAAATTTAAAAATTGTTTCATTTTCATTTTGTAATTGCCTACAAACTATTTGTCGAGCGTGTGTCATAAATACAAAACCCATTATTAAACCGTAAATGTTGCATTACTTTAAGAAATTTGAATCAATCAGGCTATTATAAAACTCAAATCTGAACATTTCATAGTTACATTCGATCTGTTGATTCAAATGTCTAAAAATTAATACTGTAATTTATGTTTTTATTTCTTTTGTCTGTTTATGGATTAAAAAAATATATTGCATGTCATAAAAATAAAGGTTTCAAAAAATGACAGTTAAAACAAATTTTTTTTTTAATATTCTTCTCGAAATTTGATGTTTAGTAGGCAATTTCGTCACTTTCGTGATATTTCTAGTAAAATATGTCCATTATTCAAGGACAGTTTCTTCCTTTCTGAATTTGCAATGAAATAACCTGGTGATTCTTCATCATTATCATACACAAAAAGCAATTCTTCACTATCTGAAATGTCTTCTTTGAACAAATTTAAAATTAATATTTCTTTTTATTAGTTTTTTATGGTGTGAAATATATTTTTTTTTACTTTCTTCTGTCTTTACAAGAAGAAAGTATTGGATTCGGAAAAATTTTCGACTTCCATATTTCGACGGATTTACACGTTTTTAAAGTTAGAGATCCCAAAAGACAAGTTTTTACAAAATGTCTCTCTGTGAGTCTGTGACCTTGTCTGTCTGTCTGTATGTGACACAAATATTGTGAGCGCTGTATCCCTAGAAATGCACGTAATTTAACAAAAATTTATATTCAGGTAGTCCCTGATATAGATTGCTGAATTAGTGTAATCAGTGTAATTAGTGTAATTAGTGTAAATCGCCCAACAGGTTGCGCTACTATTCTGCATTTTTCACGATTTCTGAAATAGCGCTATCTCTAGAACTAATACACGGATTTTCACAAAAATTCAGATTCAGTTAGTCTTGGATATGAATTGGAGCTGTTTATGTTTTTGTTTAAATCTCCCAATAGATGGCGCTGCTATGCTGCATTTTGCAAGATTTATACGATTTCCGTGTAAGCTCTATCTCGAGAACTAATGCACACTTTTTCATCAAAATTCAGATTCAGTTAGTCCTTGATATGAAATGATGCTGATTATCTGTTAGTGTAAATCGCCCAATAGTTGACGCTGCTGTTCATTTTGCATGATTTTCTCAATAGCCCTATCTCAAGAACTAACGAATTTTCATCTAACTTCAGAGTCAGTTAGACGTTGACATAAGTTGGAGATGATTAGTTGTTGGTGTAAATCACCCAATATGGTGCCGCTGATATGTTACAGTTACACGATTTCAGCGATAATCATATCTCAAGAACTAATGCACGGAATTTCATCTTTTTAGAATCCTCATGAGGAGCAAGAGATTGCCATTTAATTTCGGCACTATGATAGCGAATTTTGCAGCATTAACCTGTATGAGATAGAAGGAAGTTTCGGGAGTGGTACATTCGACTAGTTTATTTTAGACTGCCGGTGCCTCGTGTGCTATTTGTATGCTCTTTCAATCTTCTGCATATTTTATTTCTCCTCAACATTTGTATATTTTTTCCTGGTGTAGCGTCACGATTTGAGTTTTCGGTTTTTCTTCTCTGGTTTGACTTCTTTCTTTTATTGCACTTGTTATAGATTTTAAGTGCTTTTGATTTTCCTTTCTCCCAGCGCATTTATTTTTTAGGGTTCCGTACTTAAAAAGAAAAACGGAACCATTATATGATCACTCCTGTGTCTGTCTGTCTATCACAGCCCTTTTACTCGTAAACTATGCAATGTGGAAAGTTAAAATTGGGGGAAGTAATAAAGATTATTTACCCACATATTTACAGATTAATAAATATTCATAAATATATTTAGGAAAAATTTAGAGGGGCTAATTAAGTTACATGAAAAAAATATTTTCTTTGTATATCGTATGGGGTATCGTGTGAAAGCTTTCGTAACGCTGAAATCAAAAATATATTTAATTTAATTTTAGGTATAATATTTTCAAAGTTATGGTGGAAAATGTAGTGCAAAAATATGTCCCTCCCCCCCATCTAATTTCGAAGCTATTGAAAATAAAATTATGAAAAAAATAGAGGTAGTAGACATTAACTTAATCCTTGAAGGAAAATTATAGAGATTACCTTAGATCACATAGTTTTTTAGAAAATCGCATTTTTCCGTTACACTCTAATTTCGATTTACGGGTTTCAGCAAAAGTGTTGAGCACAGCTGGAGGTACAGTCGTGGAAAAAAAGTAAACACCTCCTACTAACTCCTCAACAAATCATTGTAGAGAAATGTTACTGGTACCGAACCATTGGAAATATAGTCTACTTTTAAATGATGTATATAACATTTTATTAGGGGGTAATCTACATATAAAACGGACGCAAACTTCATTTTTTTCAATGACAATACCCAATTTTAACAAGATATTTCAAATCTTCCGTTCAAACTATGCCTAGACACCAAATTTCAAGTCATTTGAATGATAAGTTTTTGAATTATATACTTTCAAAATTTAGTGCTTCTAATGTTAAATTACATTTTCATATTTTTATTTATATCTCCTGAAATTATGCTCCTAATGTGATAATTATTTTTGTAGCAATAATACTAACATACCCAAACATAAATACGCCGAATTTGCAATTTTTATAATTTTATGATATGAATTATGAAATTAATATTCGAAAAATTTTTGAATTGCAACCTACAATTTTTTTTATGGATTTAGATAAGTCCTGCTTTGTAGAAAACCAAACTTTCACATTTTTCATCCAAGTAGTTTTCAAATTATGCTTAAAAAACGGCAAAATGATGTTTTAAGGGGCTGTCTATGATAGAAGTGAGTAGGCATTTTGAAATTTATTTTGCTGCACTGCCTTGATCAAGAAAGAGGCTCTCTCGTTTAACAAACGAGTACGGAACTTCAATTTGGATACAGCCCTTAAAATATGCTCGTTGAAAATAATTAATTTCTCGGAAACTTATGGTACAAATTGCATAAAAATTCGTTTTTAGGCTAATTGAAGGGTGTAGAGTTCCTTTATGCTGTCAGAATTGTGTACTTCCATTGAAGAAAAACAAAGTTTGGGTTCGTTTTAATATGTAGATGGCCTCCTAAGCAAATTTTATATACATCATTTAAAAGTAGACTTTATTTCCAATCGTTCGGTAACAGTAACTTTCTTGTACGATCATTTGTTGAAGAGTTAGTAGGGGTGTTTCCTTTTTTCCACGACTGTACCAATCATAGCAGAAGTATAAAAGCATTGTTGATCATGAATTTCGGAAAAAATCGTTGGTAATTAGCCGAGATATTAACCCTTAAAGACACGGACGGTTTGGACATACATAATGACAGGGACAGCGTACTCTATGCTCCATGGGCTTTTAAAGCCTAGATAACAAATTTCAAGGATATATTTATGTAATTCAATGGCCAGCAGCACTATAAAAGCAATAAACGTCAAATTGTTAAAAACAGACTAATTTAACGAGAATTAATCACATAAATACTATGGGGTTCGCGACTTGTTTCCATTGAGTGGTTCTCTCAGTACACCTACTTTAAAGGTTAACTAAAAAACTATATGGAATAACAAATACACAGAATAGCTATATTTGCTATTATTTAGGTTTCATATATCTTTGAACTTTCATGGTATAGGGGAGACTAGGAAAGTTGACCCGCTTTTTACAAATATTTTTTTTTATTTTTTATATATTGAACCTAGAATAAAGTTTTATGTATCATTTTATTTTTTTATACAATCAGTTATCAAAATAAAATTGCTACATAAGTGTAATATATAATACATTTGAAAAGTCGTTGATTTTAATCGTGAGAAATAATGGGTCAAGCCTCCCCACATATGGGAGGGTTAACCCACTATATGGGAGGCTTGACCCGCTTTCATTTATGTTGAAATATTTGTGAGGAGGATTAAAATCAGTTTAAAAAAAGCAAAATGACTTTATGCTACATGCTTTAATTATTATAAAAATATATTTTTGAAAATATAATGCTTAAACAAACCTGTTTACACGCAATTGCAAGTCAGAGGAGAAAAATTTTGTTTTAAACATGATTTTGTCTGAGCAGGTATAATTGTAAAGCAGGGGAAATGAAATTTTGAAATTTAAGACACTATTCCGTTAGAAACAGGTTCGGTTTTCATAGGGTTTCATGTATTATTATGACCGGATATAGGAGACACAGTCCCCCCTTTTATTTGTCTCCTTATCCTAATTTTTGTGACACTCGATCTGACATCTCTAGTTTTCACATAGTTTGCCTTCATCTCACTGTATTCGTCCTAGTGAGATTTGTCTACAGACCTTTCTAAAGTGTTTCAATCGATGCTATGTTCTTTTGCAGCCGCATGAGCACTTAACGTATCGCTAACATCTTTTAACGCTTTCAGTGGCAAAATACTTTCAGTACTAAAATGGTGATATAAATTACTGGTCCCGGAATTAACGAACAAATTGATTTGGAAATAAGAAAAAGGCTATATTCCACATACATATTAAATAGAAAATATTTTAGCATACATAGTTTTGGAATTAAAATTAAGTGATTTCATAAACATACCACTGCCGCTGAAAACTTCTATTTACCTACTGTAAGTAATATTTAAATGCTAAAAAGTTCCTATCAACTTTCCATTTATATTTGATTACATTTTTTCTTGCAGTGGATACTATAGAAATTTTTCACAATTTTCTTTAATCAGTTTTAAACATTTTCTTTTCCATCTCCCCCTTTTACTGTAGCTTTACGGAATAAATGTATATATATATTTATATAACCATTAACCTTTCATTTTGCGCAGTGTATAATAAAAAGATTTCCAAAACCACTTAATTAAGTGAGACTTGCGCATTTGGTTAACCCTCCCTCACATTGACTGGTTCAAGCCTCCCCACATATCCCTTTTCTAAAGAATGGCACATTGTTATGTTAAATCTAACTTACTGTAAAATCTTTATGCCTGGAATGAAAGCTCGATATTTCTGCATTACGTAAAACCTACTTACTTAAATTTCTATGATATATTTTACCTGAAAAAAGCTTACTAAATATTTCTATAAAACACAACTTTTAGGGTAAAAACCCTTCACAATTGATTTTTTCCACACATATTTCGGTTATCTGTATGAAACAAAGACTAGTGTTTGAGCATTCAAGTAGCTTTGCTTGACACCTATTGACAAAACTCTGAAATTCTTTTAAATATGAAAGCTGATGGGTGGGTCAAGCCTCCCGCATGGTCAACCGTCCCTAGTCACCCCTATCCATTTATACTTTTCTAATATACAGTGTGCAAAGGAAAGTCCCTTTAACCTGAAAATACTTGTGTACGGAGAGAGCTACAGATATAACAGTAAGGTAACGGTATAGTAAAGCGATATAATGAAAAGAACAGCAGCGCACCCTAGTGGCGAAATTTGGAAGATAGCCACTGCAAATCGAAAACGAAAAGAGATAGAGCAAAATTTCCATTTACAAAGTTTTAGAGCATCAATTAATTAGTAGAATACGACATTTGGTTTACATGGATAAGATAAATCTTCGCCTGTTTACCCCAAAATGTGCGAAATCGATGCACTACATTTTGTGTAAACGTTTGAATGGAATAGTCAGAAGTATGAAGAAATACGTACATTTTATGTTATAAATACGTACTTATCTCAATACATTTTGATAAAATCACACACAAAAAAAAGACAAACTGTCACACAGTGATAAAACCTAATTATTCGGTATGTTCGAAAAGTTCACGATACGCGTTTGTATTAGTGAGAGTAATTCTACATGCACATTTCTCAGCATGGAACGTCTATTGCAAGCCTCTTCAATACGACGACATAGATTTAACCCTTTCAAGAGCGGTGCCTAGACGGTCTAGCCACCTAATTTTAATTCCAAAACTGACAAATGGCTCCAAGAATATTTTAATAAAATTTTGCTTTTGTAATGAAAGTGCAAATTAGCGGGTTTTTGTTTTCTGACAAATTCGTTTAAATATTTTGGTGTCTGTCAATTATTTCATCAGTTTACAAACAGAATTCTTGTGGTACTGAAAGGGTTATTCTAAAATTTTAAATGCATTGGAAATAAAATTTTTACAAACATTACAGCACAGTACAACGTCACAATCTGCAATTGTCCACTGCTACATTTCTGGAATGCAAATAGGCAAAGTTGAATCGTCGCTCATCGATTTCGGACATTTTTGGGTTTGCAGGCGACGATTTATCTTATCCGTGTGACCAAATGTCGTTTCGTACTTATTAATTGATGCTGTAAAACTTTCTAATTGGAAAATTTGCTCTACCTCTTTTCGTTTTCTATTTGCATTGGTTATTTTCCAAATTTCGCCACTAGGGGTGCTGCTATCGTTTGCATTAGGTTGGGCGTAGTCGCTTTACTGTACCGTTACCTCACTTGTATAGCTGTAGCTCTCTCCATTCGCAAGTATTTTCAGGTTAAATCGTCTTTCCTTTACACCCTGTTTACTATGCAGCTATACCCAACCATACGTTGTATAGCTTTTACTAAGTCTTAGTATTCTTTTAGCAAAAGTATGTTTTTAATAATACGCTTATTAATTCAAATATTATTGTACGGAACCCTCTGTGTGCGAGTAATACTCGCAATTGACCGTTTACATTATTTATTTGTAAAAGCAATATCTCAAAAGAAATTTCCTAAATTAATAAATCTTTGCTCTGAAAGATAACGATAGAAAATGCAGAATGTGAACAGGCTTTCATCGGGATATTTTAACCCACACAAAAAGAATTTGTCAATCTCATTATTTTTCACTAAACAACTTAATGTGTCAAAATTGAATGTAATTTCTTTGGATTCTCCACAAATACGTTGAGGGAGGCCCTCCCACATTTCGGTCTGTAATTCAGCTCGGTTTGTGTTCAATGTAAATGTTCAACAATACATAGGATTTAACATTCAACATTGCAAAAGTAAATAAGTTCGAGTAGTAAGTCTAAATTACGTCCATTTCTAATCATATCATAATATTAAATTATTTATTTGCTTAAAAGACGTTATAAAAACCCATTAAAAGTAAATTAACAACTCTTTATTTACATGTTTCAACTAATTTTCTGGGTCGTCGTCAGAATGTATAAGAGAAAATTACAAATGCATAATGAAAAAGGAAAAAAATCATCGAAAATAAACAAGTAATCAGGTAACGCGCACTATATTTTCGATTATATTCTATTAAACGTATTGCAAGTGATAATGGATATCAGGTTAAATTAATTAACAAATTGATTCAGAACTCCTTTGATACTTCTAAAAATAAAACTATTAAGGAAGTTAATATGAAAATGGTTGTATCAAATTATTTCCCAGGTTTCTTTGAACATATAAAAAATCATTTAAGAAATTTTAGCTTATGTTTGATCGCGGAGCCGCCTCCGAAATTAAAGATGCTTTTAAATACTAAAATTGATCCGATTAATAGAGATGACCTCTCAGGGGTTTATATGATTCCATTTATTAGGGAGGGAGGAATCAAAAGTCATTATATAGGTATAACCCAACGAAAATTCAATATCAGATGTAAAGAACATATAGCGGACATAAAATACAATAGAGGTAATACTGCTTTATCCCGGCTAAATCAACTAGAGAACATTAACATACTTTTTAACGAGAGTAAAATCATCTACAGATCTAATTTTTATTTACAATTATTCATAAGAGAGTCTATTGAAATTTATTTAAGAGGTTCAGGAGTTTGTAATGATACATTATCCTTTTGTATCCCGAATTTATGGGTTAAAGGGTTGGTTAAATTACGGCATCGCGACATAGAGAGACCACGAGCGATCGCGAAAATATAGGACGCGTTACCTGATTACTTGTTTATTTACGATGAATTTTTCCATTTTTCGTTATGCATTTATAATTTTCTATTATACATTCTAACGACGACTCAGAAAATGAGTTGAAACATGTAAATAAAGAGTTTTTAATTTACTTTTAATGTGTTTTTATAACGTCTTTTAATCAAATAAATATTTTAATATTATGATATGATTCAACATTGCTTTTAGACTTAAAATGAACTAATTTGCACTCGAATAAACTTCCAGAATATACTATTAAGCTTTAAAAACAAGATTGAATATAAAAAAAATTAATTTATGATTCCTTTTGTTTATGAGGGATATTTCAAAGTATATCATAGAATAATATTAATATACCCCTATGCACTATTTCTATTAGCCTGATACGCAGTTTCATATTAGTTTAAAACACTGTCTCATAGTTCTTTGGTTTTTAATCTAAGCTACGTAAAACACATTCAGATTTTTTAAAGGCTTAAAAGAGACATCATTTGCTAATTAAAGAAAGGCCTATTAGAATAGTTTATGTGAATTATTTTTTAATTATTATATGTCAAAAATTGGTAGTGTTTCAGAAAGATTTTTTCTGGTCAAAAAATTAAGGTAATGTAAACTATGTATAATCTACGTATTTTTATTTACGATATATTTATTTTTTAATTTTAAAAGTACCAATGATGGATATGTAAAAGGATGTATTTCTTGCCAAATTATCACATAGGAGAGACCGGGGCAAGATGAACAGCGGGGCAAGATTACGAATGCCTTAATTTTTCCATTTTCCACTAGATCGTAGCATCAACCGGACACTACTGGCTCTTCTATCGGCCGTTCGTTAAACAATAGTATAGAGACGCTGAAATCGTCCTTTTTGTGTTAGTTCTAAAGCTTTGATTGTTTACCGCTGCCACGTTATAATTTTTATGCATGTGTAAATAAACTCTGCTACAGATACAGATAAGATATATCGTTTCTCTTTAAAATTTATGAGTAACTTAGTTTAAATACTACCTATTACCATGAATAAATGTCAATTAATCGCCTTCCTTCATGGCAACGAAAACAAATTTTTTTAAACAGGCAGTCCGGGGCCAGATGACGAGCTCGTCATCCTCAGATCCTGGTAGAAGAAAACCAACGTATAAACCCTCCAGAAAAACCAGAACTTATAGCAAATGCTCATTCCGATGCACCAAAGAAGCCTGTTAGTATTTTTAATTTCAAACTATTGCCTAAAGCAATGTGAGAAAAAAAAAGAAAAAGCAAAACACTGAGCTCAACCACTCTTACAAGCGCACACATCAAAGAAATGTCAGAACAAAGGGAAAAGTTTAAGGGAGAACAGGAACGTTTAAAAAACAGACAAAAGATGCTCCTGAAGGTAAAAAATTTCAAACTAAGTTCCTGTAGGCCCAAGTCTATTAAATCCTGGCCAAACTGCCCAGTGGCATCAACTTCAAAGGATGGTGTTTTCAGATGTCCTGCTTGTGACGAGGAATATTGTGACCCACCAACCGAAGAATGGATCCAGTGCTGTAAATGCCAATAGTGGTGGCATGAGGAATGTTCCAATTATGAAAATGCCAATTTTATTTGTGACTATTGTTAACTGAACAACTAAACACTTCAACATTACGTTACAATGCATTATGTTTAGT
This sequence comes from Maratus speciosus, assembly GCA_963932465.1. Taxonomy (NCBI): domain Eukaryota; kingdom Metazoa; phylum Arthropoda; class Arachnida; order Araneae; family Salticidae; genus Maratus; species Maratus speciosus. The sequence goes on from OZ010789.1 coordinate 70,275,914, forward strand.
TTGATGCTTTGTAAGATGCAAAAACACAGTTGTCATTTGTTAAAACATGTAACATATTCAAAAGATAAAATATTTCAACATTTTATCAGTGTTATCATCTTGCCCGAAGGCCAAATTCATCTTGCCCCTGTTCTGGGGCAAAATGACGGTTTGTTAATGTTATGAAAAAATAAAATTATCCTTTATTTTTATTTTTTTTTTGAAAAATTAAATGGTAATATATTTAATGCTACAAAGGGATATTCTAATAGTTCATGCAAAATTAATTTTACTATACATAAAAATAAATTTATAAACAACAAAAAATCTTAACATAGACATCTTGCCCCCGTCTCCCCTACCATTTTTATTTCTATTAAAACAAGTACATTTTTCGATTATCAGGTTACAGGTTTTTTTATTTTTTTTGTGGGGGGGGGGGGGCGTTCTTCTTTTCCCTCAATTGGCCCTAAAAAATATCAATAATAATTATATATAATTATTTTTGTTTATTTCACAGTTTTAAAAATTTGCACAAAAATTGCTCAGTTATGAAAAGACAGGCATTAATTCAATTAATGAAATAAATTAGTGCGTTGTCATAGGAACTGAAAATGAAAATTGAAAAAAATAAACTACACATTATTTAAATAAGCTATTGCGTTGTCATCAGCAATCTAATATTTACAATGGTAAAGAAAATATGATGCATGATTTTAATCATTATTACAGAAAATAGAGATAACATTTCGAAAAATAAAGTCATAATATATAATTAACTTTTAAATGAAGAGGATTTTTAATAATAATAAAATCACGGCTTCTTCACACGATTGAACATAATTTAGTACTATTGAGATAGTTACACATTGACATTATTTTTGATGAATAATTAATTATTACTTAAAGAATGTATTTGATCCTTGACTTCTGGTTTTTGAGGTATTTATACGTTTTAGAATGTCTTGAACGCAATCTGATGTTTTTTTTCTCGAAAATATCTCTCTGTGAGTCTATCTGAATATGACAAAAAATTGTGGTCTTTGTATCTCAAGCACTAATATATGGAATATCACAAAATCTTTAGTTTCTATTAGACCATGATATTATCTGGTGCTTATTAGTTTTTGGTGTATATCGCCTAATAGGTGGCGCTGCTGTGCTGCATTTTGTGCAATTTTCGTCATGGTTCTACCTCGAGAACTAACGCACGGATTTTCATCAACCTTCACATTCAGTTTCAAATTCAATTAAGTTGTTGCTTATTAGGTTTTGATGTTTATTGCCCAACAGGTGGCGCTGCTATGCTGCATTTTTCATGATTTCACCAATAACTCTATCTCAAAAACTCATTAACGGAATGTAATAAAACTTTAGGTTCAGTTAGACCTTGATATAATCTGGTGCTGATTAGGTTTTTTAGTATATGGCCCAACAGGTAGCGCCGTTGTGCTGCATCTTGTACGATTTCCGCAATTGCTCTATCTGAAGAACTTATGCACGGATTTTCTTCAAGCTTCAAATTCAGTTAGACGTTGACGTAAGCTGTTACTGATTTGGTGTCGGTGTAAATCGCACGATAGGTGGGGCTGCTATGCTGAATTTTTCACGATTTTTTCAAAAGTATATCTCAAATACTAATGCACGCAATATTAATCAAACTTAATATTCTGTTACATTTTCACGTAAATAGATCCTTATTAGACTTGGCTGGATATTGGACAGCAGATATTGATTTTATACTCTTTGGATTAGAAATTTTGGTTGCGCACATCTAAGAGATAGGTTCCAAAATTTAATGATTTTTTTTAACAATGCGATACTTAGATCTCCTTGTTAAGTGCATTCAATTCAACGAACTTACATACCTTTACAATCCTCATGATTGTCATAGATTGCCATTTGATTTCCGCAATGTGATAGTGAATATTGAATTATTTACATGTATTAGATAGCAGAAAATTTTGGATAGGCACATCAGACTAGTTTTTCAACATATTTTAAATTTTTTAAATAGTTTCTGTCAGAGGACTTTCTATTATCAATTCATTTTATAAAGTGCAATTTAGAGGCCTTTTAAACATAAGTTATAAATTCAAATATTTTTTATGAATTAAGTTTTCTTACGGATCGGTACATACCAGGTGAAAAGTTTACAGTGTTAACTGATTTTTATTTTGTATGAAATTATATTATAAGTGTTTATTTTTCTATTTTAAAAAGCAAGAAATATGGCTTAAATATGTTACAGAATTTTTTGTAATTTCAGTAAGAATTCAAAAAATTATGAAAACTCGAAACCACATGAATTTTCACTGGCGGCGTAGTCATTCAGGACACCCAAGGCCATATTATTAGTGTCTATGATTTTTATTCGTCTGTCTGTTTCACAGCGGTCTAACTCTCTTACATATAGTTGGATTTGCACATAATTGATATAATTGCTTGTGGTTCACGACACCATATTCCCTATTGGACATTCCCTAAAATAATTATTAAGATGCTACTTTGAGCAGAATGATATAAATTTAAAAAGCAACGATAAAAACGCCAGAATAAGTAAAAATTTAGCAGAGTAGTTTCAGTAGCGTTTAGCGTACCGTCCTCAGTGCTACGAATAAAGGAAACTTGCTCATTTATATAGAGGAGAAGCGGATTCAACTGAGAAGTTCATTAACCAATGGGGAAACAGGAAAACCTGGGAAACGGCCAATGGGAGAATAGTAAAGGTAATGCCACCAGAAATGTGAGAAAAAATGGTAGTGATTAAGCAAAAGAGGATTTTATGAAATATTTCCAGCAATTTGATAAAAGGTGAATATCAAATTCACTATTAACAATATTGTCATACTTTTTTTTATATATGAAATGCTTCAAGAAATTTAAGTTCGTGTACAGAAGTAGGTTTAGAGATGATTTTGGCTGAATTAAGATCAAAAGAGTAATTCATCTCCCAGCAATATTTAGCAATTGAAGATTTATTCGTTTCCTGTTTTTGAATATATTGTTGGTGTTGTTTAATACGAAATTATAAACGCCGTTTGGTCTGTCCAATGTAGGAAAGACCGCACTGGCAATTAATACTATAGATACCCCATGAGTTGTATAACTCAATAGGATCTTTGAGTTTCGAGAGGATAAGCTTATTCGTAGGGGTAAAAATTATTCTGAAGTCATGCTGTCTAAGAATTTTGGCAATAGGAAAGCTGGATTTAGGAAAAAAAGGTAATACGAGGCTGGTTCTGGAGACAGAAGAGGACTCATTTGAGTTAGTGGGGCGTGGTTGTTGTAGTTTACGTAAATCAGTACCGATAATAGAAGCGCTGTAACCTCTGTCAATCGCAATGGCTCTAAGATATTGAATTTCACTATTAACTGAGTGAGAATCAGAACAAAGATAAATGGCACGTTTTATGAAAGTAAAAAAGGCTGCCATTTTCTGGATGGGAGGGTGACAAGAGCGAGCATTGGGGGGTAGACAAATTGCAAAACATTTTCGATAGACCGATGTAGAGAAACCGTCCACAGTACGTGTGACAAGGGTATCCATAAACTGGAGAGAACCGTTATTTTCCGTTTCATAAGTGAATTGTATATTGTTATCGATTGAGTTCATAATGTTAACGATGTTATCAATATTGTGAAGAGAGATGTCAATTAAAGTGAAAGTATCATCAGCAGAACGGGAACGAGAATTGATTAAAAAGTGAGCATTCAAAATAATGCATGTAGATGTCTGCGAGAATAGGTGACAAGGGGGAACCCATGGCAAACCCGTCAGATTGTCTGTAGTAATTGCCCTGAAATGAAAAAGTTGTTTGTGCGAGAAAAATTTGAGTAAGAAATAATAGCTCACTAATTTCGAAAGACGAATAATGGAATTCACGAAGAATCCTTTCAAGACACGAGAAGGCACCACATGTCTGAACATTCGTGACTAGCGATTTAACATCAAAAGATACCATAGTTAGGTTGGAAGAGCGTAAATTCTGAATAGTTTTAGCAAAGGTGATAGAATCCTTTACCGTATGTGTATTTGTGGGCAGAAGCACTTCCAAAAGTTCATAAACCCAATTTACCTTTTCGTCCCATAGTTTCGAACATTGGCACGGCCTCGTATCGCTTAGCCAAATATCTAACACATTTTTTTCTCCTCTGCAGTTTGAAATGTTGATATTACGATTTATCATTAATTTTATTTGTAAAAGTTCTTGTTTATGTGCACCTTTGAGGAACTTTACGGGTTTTTAACGTATACATCTTATTTGTTACATTTTATTGTGCAATTGTTCCACATATTTTAAAGAAAAAATTTAATCATCTAAAAATATATATTAAATTTATGTTTATGAAAATGCATATCAAATTGGATTAATTAATTTGAAAGCTTTGATAAACTTTAGTTATTCAAGTCCAAATAATAAATCCTGTTTGCAAAGTACATACAAAATTTATAAAACACATTCTTTCAAAGAAATACATTTAAAAATTGACTTATAAAGGAATCTTTTATTATGCAAATCACTCTATAATTAGGTATTCTATAGCATATTGAATTTTTTCTTTCTTATTTTCCGTCATTTTGTTATGCTTTTGAAAAATGTGCTTTAATTAAATGATTTAAACAAAATTAATTAACAGTTTGAATAATTATGAAAACAATGACATCTTTAAAGGATGATTGTTACATTCGTATAATTAGGGAAAATAATGCAGTAATAAGATATTGAAAATTAATATAAAAAAAAAGATTATTTTGTCTTCTCCTTGAATTAATAAAAATTCATTTAATAAATTAACCAGCTTAAGTGTTCATTTGAGGCATTGTTGAATACAATGACGCACTTGTTTGTAATACTTTAGGTTTTATTCCTGTAATTAAAGGAACTAATGTTATATCTCACAAAATTAAAACTAGACAATGATAAGATTAAGAAAGCTTCAAGACGATTTAGCTATGGAAACATTAATTTATGTTAAATAATATGTCAAGTAAATTTGGGATATTTCAGTATAATGTTTACAAACTTTAAAGAGTGTTAGAGCACACTACAACAAATTACTTTAGAATAAAAAACCACGGGTTTTAGTCAAAATTACTTCAAACTCAGCCCATATACCCGGCTATAGCGTTAACAATAACATAGATAGAAATTTTAACGGTAATTACAACAGAATACATTAGGCCAGGAGGTGGCAGCACATACAGTCACTTCATCCAGTTAAAGGCTGAAATTCAAAAATTAGTTAAAACTCCATTCGCATATTAAAACGCAATCGGTCTGCCAAGTCAAATCTTGGTGGAAAACACTTGAAAAACTGATTTTAGCGGCGAACTGCGTAGGTTAAGCATTGAGTTTTAGTTTACCCAAAGGTATGAAAACATGGAGGACTGGGAGCAGGAAAACACATTGGTAAACGTACGAGTCAACCGCTAAAATCGGGTTTTTAGGTATTTTCCACCAAGATAGGACTTGGCAGACCGATTGCCTTTTAGTATGCGAATCGTGTTTTAACTAATTCTGGAATTTCAGCCGTGAACTAGATGAAGTGATTGTCTAAGCTGTTGCCTCGCCGTCTAATATTTTGTGTGCAAAATGCGATGAGATCCCGAAAACTGATAAAATTGAACAATTCGGTCGGTGCAAAGCATGTAATTTCAATGAAATCTAGATATTTTATTTTGCGTTTATTGTATGCGGATGGTGTCCAATTCCATTTCATTATGTGATACTGTCTTAAGGTGGTTCAAATATACTCCATCCGAATAAATCATTGTTAAAATGCACGATCGACTTTGTCATTATATATTGGCATGAATGGTGTCAACATTACATATAGCGCACTTACCAAATTACCGTGTTCTTTTTCCACATTACGTCATATCCTCGCACGTTTCGCATAACAAGTTAAATTTGATGTAAATATCTTTTAAATATGTTCATTATTATTAAAGTTATGACCAAAAATCCGGTATCAGATTTTTAAAAAGCGCTGTTTAATTTTGCATATTTCAGTAGACTACGACTTAGATTCCCTTTATAAAAATTGTTTGTTGTAACAGTCACTACATCTTAATGTTTATAAATGTTATAATGAAATACCCTGTGCGAAGCAAATGTTTTATCACGATGGTAAAAATCTTACATGATAATATTTTATAGTACATCGTCTCTACTTCAGTGTTTAATTTTTTTTAGGTATTAATTTATTTTATAGTTTACGAACATTTTTAGGCACATAAAATACAGTGTTTCGCAATTAAAATTATGAGTACTCTTTTAAACATATTGATTGAAAATTCCTGTATTTATGTTTATGTTTTACAAATATTATTTCGTTTATTACAATTTCATATAACAAAATTTTTTGTCAATTGTACAATACTAAACGGTATTGAAAACATATTTTTTGAAGTTATGTCTTTTTTTGAATACACTGTATGTATTTATTTCAACAGCGTACAATATCTCAAATCCCTATTTTAAAAATATTCTTCAGATTTATAACTATTTAAAAAAAAAATCATAAATTAAAACTTTTTACTTGCGAATGATTCTCTTAAGCTCAAACATCTATATATAGTTTTAATTCAAATACTTTAAATAAAGAGAAGCATATGGTGAGTAAAATCGAATGATTATGAAGTTATTTAACTAAAAAAGATTTATAGTCCAAGCAATAGAGACCATATAGGGGCTCTACCTTGCAAAATTCATGGTTGTTCTGGAAAAAAAGCTTACTATATGTGTTTTGGGTCGCTGAATCCGAATTTTTAACTTCGCACCAAAATTTCGCCCGGCAACCCCCCCCCCCCCAAATTTTGGTAAAATGCCCGAAAAAATGTTTTTATTAAAAAGATAATTTTTTTATTGTTTTAGGGAAAAGGTATCTTGAAATTCAGAAAGTAGACAAAATTTGCAACAAATTAGATATATGACATTATCACTTAGGATGAAGGGGAAGGGAGGGGGATCTGCCTCGGAACATGCGCGAGGTGCTGCGTGAACTAAGTTGCGCAATTGCACTTAACCACTCACACGTTTACATTCGTCCTCCCATCTCCCCTCCAAACTTTCTCTATAAGGTTTACTTTAAGTTTTTTCGGTCGCTGAATCCGAATTTTTAACTTCCCCCCACCCCCCCACCCCGAAACCCCCCAGAATAGTTGTTTTAACTTAAATTTCTTATTGTTTTAGGGGGGAAGCATTACGAAATTCAGAAACTAGACAAAATTTGCAACAAATATGATATATGACATTACGACGTATGATGAACGGCGAGGGGGTGGGCTGCCTCTGAACATGCACTACGGCGCTACGTGCACTAAGTTATGAAGTCCAGACAATAGGGGATTTTACATGGAAAATTAATACTAGTTCTGGATTTCGACTCATTTTGTGTTTTTTGGGTCGCTGAATCCGAAATTGTAACTTCCCACCAAAATTTCACCCGGCAACCCCTAAAAAATTGATTTTTTGAAAAAATTTGGTTTCTGAGAAAAGCGCGGGTAATGTTCCGAGGCAGCTCCCTCATTCCCCGTTTATCCTACGGCATAATGTCATACATACTATTTGTTGCAAATTTTGACTAGTTTCTGAATTTCGTAATGCTTTTCCCCTAAAACAATAAGAAATTTAAGTTAATAACAGCTATTTTGGGGGGAGGGGTTGTGTGGGGAGATTTTGGGGGTAAGTTAAAAATTAGGATTCAGCGACCCAAAAAACTTAAAGTAAACCTTATAAGGAAAGTTCAGAGGGAAGATGGGTGGGAGAATGTAAACGTGTGAGCAGTTAAGTGGAATTCCGCAACTTAGTCCACGCAGTACCGCACGCATGTTCCGAGGCAGATCCCCCCCCCCCCCCCCTTGCTCTTCATCCTAAGTCATAATGTCATGTATCTAATTTGTTGCAAATTTTGTCTACTTTCTGAAGTTCTAGATACTTTTCCCCTAAAACAATAAATAAATTGATTTTTTAATAAAAACCTTTTTTGAGGGCTTTTTACCAAAATTTGGGGGGTTGCCGAGGGAAATTTTGTTGGGGAGTTACAAATTCGGATTCAGCGACCCAAAAATCATAAAGTAAGCTGATTTCCAGAACTACCATTAATTTTGCTAGGTAAAATTCCCTATTGCCTAGACTATTAGTGAACTTGCAATAAACAGCGAATAGGTGTTTCTCATTGCAGGGGGAAAGGACATAACTTCAATTTTGACTCAGCTACTGTTATCAAGAAATGCATTACTCCTCTAGATTTGAACTTTTTGAAGCGGTTCATATTCATATATTTAAAATCTCCTTGGTTAATGATTTGTCTAGTGTACCTTACATATCAACTTCCTGGGTGGATTTGTTGTGTCACTATGCTTCACTTCCGCTTTGATTTCATTAGTTACTGGAACTTGATGGACTTCCGGTGCTCTGTTTAATGACTTTTGGGTTTTCTACTTGCATGTAGTCGGGGTGATACTGATTTATACATAGATTTTACACATTGATGATGTGAGTCCTGGAACTTAGGAAAAGTATACGTCTGGTTTTATTCATATTTCATAATTTATTGTGTGTTTAAACATTAATTTTTGGTTATTTAGATTTCCACATAAGTTTTTAGTTACTCTGTACTAAAAAGTGTTTGTTTCATTATCCAATTATTCTATTAAATCAGCAGTAAGTAGCAGAATTGGTTTCTAATATGCGCTATGTGCTTACTAGGGAAAAAAAATAATGTATCTAGCCTTGTATACGCTAATGCATCCAACTTCCACCTGTATCAAATGCTCATTTTTATTTCATCTTGTGTTCTCATGCTTTTTATAAATCATGTGCTCTTAAACTAGTTACTTAGATAATCAGTTCTATAAATTAAAAAATTTGGTCATTACATCATGCTTGTAAAAACTTCATAAATGTAAGAGTATTATATTTTCAATAAGGCAAAACCATCACCGAAAAAATAAAATGTTACATTATCTGAACAACAACAAAAACAAAAAGTAACACTTTTGATGAGATTTTTCCATGCAGAGTGCAAAAATAAATTTGAAATTTGAATATAAGAAAGAAACTATTCGAAAATACCAGAAACATGAATGCAAAACTCAGTATTTTACTTTTTCCACTATGCTACTTGAAGTAAAACTAAATGCAAATTTGGTTTTAGTTTGGTAACTTTCTTTTAAAATATTTTGATTTTTTTGCCCTGTTGAAAATTTTCAACTTGCAAATTTCCGTTTTGAAGAACTTTTCTTAATGGACTTTACATAATAAAAATATTCCCTTCGAGAATCTCAGTTCGGTGTGTTAAAAAGGAAATCAAAGGTAAATCTACTCTTGAATTAATTCCGACAATGAAGATATTTTAAGGCAACAAAATAAAATGTTTAATTGTTTTTTTTTTCCTAAAATGCTGTATTTTATAGGTCAATATTACAATATAATAATGCCTTGTTTCACCGAAGTTTTTGACGATTTCGGTTTTTCATTATAATAAATTTTACTGTCTGAATCATTGTTCTTCTTTTTAAATAAAATAGCACACTCATTTATTTTAAATTTTATTAATTTTGCAATATAGTGTCTAAATTTAAAATGCATCACAAATTAGTCTCTAAAATTATTTTTGTTAAAAATAAAATACGAACAAAATGTTTATATTTTCAAAAAAATTAAAACGGAATTTTTATGTACAAAGTAATTATTATTTTTTTTTTAATCTTACATTTTAACTCCACAATCTGATTCTTCCGCGTTGTCCTGGCCCGCGATCGTCAGGAAGTGCATTCTGCTCTAAACAAACTACTCCAAGAGCCGACAGCACAAAAACCTATGATATCAAGAACAAGAAAAAAAAAACTGTCTTTTATAGAATGGAAGAAATAGGCGAATCTAATGATCCATGTCTGCCGAAAGTGAAGTTATGCATAAGCCCAAAATTAATTTAACCAATCGTTTACTCGTAAGTTTATCATTGTGTTTGTCCTACAAACAAAGGTGTGAGAACATAGAGGATAGTTGTATGACAAACACAATACACAATGATAAACCAACGAGTCACGTGTGGTATTAATTCTGGCAGACATGTATCATTAAATTCCCCTACTTCTACTCTTGCATAAAATAAAGGTTTTTTTCCTTGTGCTTGATAACATAGTTTTTTGTTCTGTCGGTCCATGGACTAAACGTCTATGCCAACAATACTACGTTATTCAACATATTTAAAGTTATGTTAGTTGAGGGAGTAGGTATTGAAATGAGAGAAAATACCCCTGCGGTGCAAATAAGTGGAGGAGGAGGTTATAAATAAGTACTTTTTGATTAATCATTAATTAAGATTACTTTTCCTTTATCAAAATTTCGGACTGTAACCTGAGACAGGAAATTAATTTTAAAAAATGCTGTAATACTGGTAAATAGAACTCATAAATTAACTTTAAATATTTCAGAGGTGATAGTCAGGATATTAATAGGATGTGGAATTAGATATGAGTTGAATTATTAAGATAGAGCTCAGTTGAGCAAAAATCGATGAAAGGGTGAAAGAAGGGAGAGTAGGAACAAGTGCTCTTCGACAAATGACCAATAAGACTACTGGAGCTCTTTCTCGAAAATATGGACTGGCACCTGAGCCAAGGACCTAATTTAAGACATTTGCTGAAATTACTATTCCGAAATAGCGGAATATGGAATATTTTGAATGGAATATTTTGAAAATGTTTGTAACTGTCTATATTTAGGAAATCTAAATAAAGTCGGAGAAACCCATATGGGCAGATTAATAATCTTCAATTAAGTTGATAAGATCATTTTAACTTATATTTTTAACAATTAGCAACGTTTAATTCCCTGTCTGGTTCTTTATTGGAAATTTTGTACCATCACCATCAGTTATTTGCAAAAATTAAGTAAAATTACCGACCTATTGAAAAAAAATTATATTCGGATGTAAAAAGAAATTCTACAATTTCTCTGAAAATTTAAAATCGATATCTTGAATATTATTATTTTTTATCCAATTTTAGCCAATTATCTTTCATTTTGAATTGGAAATCAAGTCCAATTAGTGCACCATTTTGCCCCGTTACAGGATAAAAAATGATTTTTTTATGCGTCTTTTAATGATTTTTTAATTAATACCTAGATTAGTTACGGACATATTTTTACGAAATAAACGATGACAATTTTGCTACATTGAGCTAAAAAATTGAAAACATGTCATTTTTATTAATGTAAAAAAAATCGTGTCGAAACATGAAAAGGAAGTAAAATCGCACACAAAATTAGATAAAAATTTTTTAATAAAAATACAAAATCAGGCTTCGAGGTACAAAACTACATATCTAAAGATACATACTTCTCGCCAAATTTTGTAGCTGTACGTGAATCCGTCTCTTCAGAACGCAGCTGACAAACAGACTTACACACGCAGATGCATTTTTTCTTATTATTGTTGATAGATACACAGTTCGAATCTTTCAAGAATGAACTTCGTTGATTAAGTGATATTCATGATTGTTTAAATATGTAGAAAATTTCTTTTGATATTCTTCCTTTAAACGAATGGTTGTAGATCAGTTGCACTGGCCTAAGAGAAAAATGGTCAGCTGCTTTGTCAGGTAGTACACAAAAATCCCCAGTAGGAATGGTAAGGGCGGAAGGGGAAATCCGAACCGTAGCTCCAAGCTGTAAGCCTGATGGAGTAATTTCCTATGAACGGCCGAAACCCATTTTTAGGTCCATCTTTTTTTACATCAGTTTTAAAAAGAGTGGTGAATGTTTATATTTATACTTTAGTAACATAAAAACTGTAAGATTCACAATATACCTGCCTGGTTCAAAACATGACGATTTATAATAAGTAATACAAACTATTAGTAACAAAACACTACTTGTAATAACTATTATTCCGATAATAATAATAATAATAACAATAATAATAATTAATTAATATATATGAAAACTATTTACAATGAAATCAAAGAAGATAACCAAAAAAAAATATATCGTCTGAAGCAATGTCCGAGAGTTATGGATAATTATCTCTAAAAGTGACTTCATTTTTCTCTATAAATCTCATTAGTGCTATCTTGTTCATGAGAACAGGACTTTCACTAATATAATTAATCCAATCCGGAATCGCCATACTTCTGTGTTTTAAACGTGATAATATGCTGTCAGAGAACAATCCAGTATGTAGTGAAGTGAGGTGGATGGGAGACCACATACACAAGGCGGGAAATCACATTTACCTGTGTGGTAAAGATATTTCTGGAAAGGGCCGTGATTTGTGAAGAAAATAAAAAGGTAACGATTATTTACGGTAAATTGTATAGGGACACTTGTTAATAAGTTATGTGTGTAGCGGACTGTGTCTTCATTGTCCCATCCTTATCCGCGTTCGTAACTATATAAATACGTTGCACCTATAGTCGTCGTTCAGTCCGTCTGTCCGTCAGTCCGTCCGTCCGCATGTAACAGAGCAAAAACTACCCAATCGAATGGTCTGAAATTTTAAATATATGATTGTTGAAAAATTTTGTCGAGCCATTTCAAATTTTATGAAAATCGGATGTATAGTTTACTTACAGGGACAATCAAAAGTTTTTCTTTACATTACGGCCAATGGGAAAAAGTATTGCAAGTGCATTTTAATGATGTTAAAACCTTCCGAATGGTCTAAAATATTAAATATATAATTGTTCCAAAATTTTGTCGAGCCATTTCAAATTTTATGAAAATCGGATGTATAGTTTAATTACAGGGACAATCAAAATTTTTTCTTTACATTACGGCCAATGGGAAAAATTATTGCAAGTGCATTTTAATGATGTTAAAACCTTCCGAATGGTCTGAAATTTTAAATATATAATTGTTTCAAAATTTTGTTGAGCCATTTCAAATTTTATGAAAATCGGATCTATAGTTTAATTACAGGGACAATCAAAAGTTTTTCTTTACATTACAGGGAATGGGAAGAAAATTACTGCAAGTGCAGTTTAATGATGTTACAGACTATGCACTTATAAAGTGCAAAAAAATACACATTCAGTACGGGGTGCAAAAAATAATTATAAAAGTAGCTATAGTACGAACGCACCTCATTTGCCACGTTTGACGAGCAATTTCCAACTTGTTTATTTTATGTAGGAATGGATAGGAATGAGAAGCGAAAACGAACTTAATTAATCCCGCAGAAAAAATGTTTGAATTCAGCATTAATTTTATCCATATTTAAAGTATTATCCGGAGCTCGAAAAGTACGAGAACGCAACAACGCAGTACGAGTCAGCTACTTTACAGATAGAGTGAAATTTTAAAAAAAGCAATAATAAAAGAAGCATCTTTAATATGCTTAAAAAACGGAGACTTATCCTAACGTGCAGCATTAAAAAATGAAGAACGTTAAATAAAAGATTAAAGTTTTATTATTTACAGACTGTATATATATCTCAACATCACAGAAGATATTTTCAAGACAAATAAGAATATTCCACAGGTGCAAGATATAGATTTGATTTGAAAAGCCATTAATCGCTTTTTCCTATGATCTCTCACATTACTCATGTTATTTTATTATATTAACACTTTCCAACATATTTGAAAAGAGTTTAAGATGAGGTTTGTTCTGTTCGTCTGGCCTTCTTTTCGATTGTCAGCTCTCGAACTGGCGTAAATATACTGGGATTTTCATGCAATTTACATATGTTAATGATGTTTACCATGACATGTTCGGTATTGAATATGAAGTGTGTAGCGTTAATAGTTCATTTACAAGGTACTCAAAAGAATTCCGTTACATTATGGTCAATAGAGAAAATCGATTGAAGTGTATCTTAATGACATTACGCTATTTGAACTGTATTGAAACTGTTTTAAATCACAGAATGTACTGCTTTTTTTAAAGTTTAGTACTGTAGAATAAGGCATTCATAGAATTTAGTGTTCATTTACAGGGACACCCAATTATAATCGATTACAGTACAGTCTTTGAGCAATAATTGTTTGAAGTTTTCAATTTCGGTATACGCTTTTAATTTTAACTAAATTTTATGCTGCCTATACAGGGCTGCGCAAAAGAACTCACCTACAATTATCTTTATTAGCGAAATTGCTGAAGGGGAATTTTAAAATGTAGTATATATTTCCTAACTGAACTCAATTTTTGAATGCATGCTGTTTGTAGATACAAATCTATATATAGTTATACAGAAATGCTCAAAGAATTCAGATAATTTTACGACTGTAGATGGCAACTGCTAAAATTAGATTTTCAATTTGTGTTTCCAAATGATTCAATCAGGCATCCCAATTCAACTAATTAAACAGTGAAGTTTTCTTACGTAATTCTAAAAGTGCTGTACAGTGTTTCATAATCTAGATTTGATGCATGGTTTTTGTTTCTTGGTTTTTTAATGTTTATTTCAATTCTTGTAACCATGAAGTAACGCAACCATGTTTTCCTATTTTCTGACATTCATAAATGAAATGCGTTAAAGTGTGAATATTTTAACTTATTAAACGGTGCAGTTTTGTATCATTTTTCTGAATGTGTTGGAAAGTCTATCATAATCTATGCTTGAAGCATGATTTTTTTTCTTTCTTGTTTAATTATATTCACATAAATTCGTGAAAAATACTATGCCTTTAAATAGCTGTAGCTTAATTTTTTCTCGAAATATTGTTTACGACATCTGATCTTCTTAGGAAATTTTTTATTGTAAACATCAACTTTAAATATAGTAAGAAACAAGTTAGAAAAAAATTAGTTTTCAGACATCAAAGAACGTGGATATTTGAACTGAAAACTAATCATGGGATTTTTCTGTTTAATAGCATTGAAGGGATGAAATAGCTGTTTTCTACTTTAAGTTAGAACTTTTGAAAAGTACCGTAAAAAATGCTTCTATCACGAAAATAAAAACTATGATCGATAAAGAGAAAGGAAAAAGTACATAATCAACACTTCAAAAAGAAAGGTGTAATTTTCTTTTAAACTTTGGAAATTCCATACTTAAAAGAACTTCAAGTGAGAGCTTGTAAAATATTTTAAATTAAAGTAACATTTTTTAATTTCACTTAAAAACAATAAAAAGCGAATGTTTCATTGATATAAAAGATAATATTTATAAAATGCACATTTTAACATTTTATTTATTTTTTGTTAGATTTTATTGAAAAACTAGTCCCCCCACCCAACTCGGCGTTACGTGGACCCCTCAAAACGCAAGAAAAACAGAATCATAGCAAGAATAATAGCAATAAAAAAGCGTGAAAAATTTAAAAATTTCTACACTATTCCGAATAAACCTCATTGAAAAGAGAACAAATGTACTATATTGAACTACAAGATTAAAACCATATTCTTTTTACTATTGTGGAGAAATCAAAGCGAATCAGCAAAGAAACGGAATAAATCGCAAATAAAAATTTCTAAAATTTAATTAAAAAATTACAGAGTATATAAGCATTATATTGAGCAAGTAGAATGAAAATGGAGTTCTTTTTTTACGAATGTCGAAAACGCGCAAAAACACTTAAAAGTCGAATAAAAGAATTCGCCTATAATTCGAAAATCCTTTTTACGAATATTGAGTAATATTTATTTAAGAAAAAAGTTGGCTATGCAGATTGACATAAAGATTAAAATCGGATTCCTTGTAGTAGGGGAGACCGGGGATAGTAGGTTTTTAGTCATTGATTTTTAATTAATTTTTTGTTTAAGTTTTTTGTGAAACTTTACTGTACTTCTAAAGAACTGGCAATGGGCTATAAATACCCGGAGTTTTGAGTTTGTCTCTTTTGTAGTTTATGTTTAGCGGAAGACTAAAGTAAAAGGAAACTTGTGCGCCAACCTACCTCGTCACGGGGTAATTTGCCTATACCTATGAGGTAAGTTGGCACACGCTTTATAAAAATTGAATTGAAACTCAAATAAGACACGCAGTTAAGATAAATCAATTTCATTATTATCAGTAAGTTTAAACAAAAGCGTTATCGCCGTACAATGTAAATTCTAAATTATACAGACATAAAAATAATGAATAAAACATTAACATTGAGTAACTTCTATCCTACTCGATAGCATCATCAGAGTTACAGTTGTCACAAATAAAAAAATCGAGTGTCTCCGTTTGGGCAAGCCTCCGTGTGCCCAAAATCTTCCACTGCAGCCACATTTCTTGGTGTTTGCTGCTTTTCAAGCTACCAGCACACACCAGACACCAAGCCAACTTGCCCCGTGTTCAATGCGTCTACTAGCCCCATAATAAATTTCTTCACAAAAGGGACACGTAACCATCTAAGCATAAATAATTCATGTAAATCACATATGCGCATGTTCCGATAAACCACGGGTGACTAAAAATTTCCTCTTGGCGACTAACTTTTTTTACCTGCTTATGATTTTAATTTTGTTTTCTTTAAACAAAAAAATCCATGTTCGAAGATATTTATTTTTAATAGCACGATTATTTGCAGTGGACGATAATACACCATACCGGTGTCAACAACTGTCCCTAATTTTTCAGAAATCAGAGTTTTTGCTAAGCCAAACTAAAGTGC
Organism: Maratus speciosus; assembly: GCA_963932465.1. Taxonomy (NCBI): domain Eukaryota; kingdom Metazoa; phylum Arthropoda; class Arachnida; order Araneae; family Salticidae; genus Maratus; species Maratus speciosus. Next base: position 70,292,455 of record OZ010789.1, read on the forward strand.
ATGTTGAAAGAGCACTGCTTAGATTAGAAAAACCTTAAAAATGTTCCAGCAGAAAAAGGAAAAAAAATACATGATGTTTCAATAAGTGGAATGTACCAAAATGTGCAGTTGTCATACATATCTCACAAAAATGACAAATGGAGAAATGGTATTTCAAATCAAATTCTCAAAGGCATTGTTAATTTATATATATAATTTCTTATTGGGAATTAAAGGTAAGAATATTAATTTTTCTACTGCTTTAATGATTACTTTCATAGTTTGTTTCTATTTAATTTTTACAATGTAAAAGTGGTATTATCTTAAAATTTTTACTCAGATTGATTCTTTTATTGTATACTTAAGGTATCCGAATACCTTCGGAGGGCTTTTTTAAAATTATTTTAAAATATGACTTTTTTTTGCATTGTATATCATGGTGTGATTAAAAAAGTAAAATAAAACAGAAAAAGTTATACATTTAAAATTATTTTTTTATACACTGCTCAAAACAATTAAAGGATATTGCAGTTTTAGGTGGATTTTGCATCTGGTAAACTGTTTAGCTGATTGATACATGGTCGACAGACATAGTAGGTTATATGAGAATAAATTACACACGTTTGGCAGAAAAAAATGCACTTTATTGCACATTTGTGTACTAAAGGAAAAAAACACAATTTGTGCATATGAGAAAAAAAGAATAAGAAAAGGTGTTTTCTTCAAAGAAAATCATTTTCAGTAGGGGTTATGGTTTCCACGGGCGGGGAGCAACGTTGAACACCTTTGAGGCATGGACTCAATGAGGCTATTAATGACGAGTTGGGGTATTCTGCCCCACTCTTCCAGAAGAGCTCTTTCCAGTTCTTGGAGAGTTTGTGGGGGTTGTTGGCGGCCAGAAACTCGCCTTCCTAGAGCGTCCCAAACGTGCTCGATTGGATTCATGTCTGGAGAACACGCTGGCTATTCCATTCGAACGATTCCTTCCTCGAAAAGGAAATTCTCCACCAGGTTTGCACGATGTGGCCTGCAGTTATCGTCCATTAAAATGAAGTTATCTCCGATTGCTGCAGCGTAAGGTACTACAATAGGTCTGAGGATCTCATCCCTATATCGGCGACCAGTCAGAGCTCCATCTCGAATGATGTAGAGGTCAGTGCGCCCGTCAATGGAGATGCCACCAAACACCAACACTCCTCCACCGCCAAATCTGACACTTTCGTGCACGAACGCAGGATTATTCCTACTGCCACGGTCCCTCCAGATGAAAATACGCCTATTATCCGGATGCACAGAAAAACGGGACTCGTCAGAAAACAGAATATTACTCCATTCATTTCTCCTCCAGTTGACATGCTCGGTTGCCCACTCCCTGCGGTCGCGACGATGCCTTGATGTTAATCTAACACATACCATCGGTCGGCGAGCATACAGACCTACAGCATGGATCCGGTTTCGGACAGTCCGTGTTGAAATCGTGGTGCCTGTAGCCGAGCGAAGGTGTTGTTGGAGAAGAGTAGCGTTCATGGTTCGGTGCCTCCGAGCTGTTAACGCTAAATACCGATCTTCATTGGGCGGTGTTGCCCGTCTACTACCTTGCCCTGGTCTTCGGCCTGCACATCCACTCTCCAAAAAACGGTTCCAGATCCTGGAAATGACACTTTGTGACACTCCAATGGCTTGCGCTACTTCGGCTTGAGTTTGGCCCCCTTCTAACCTACCAACAATTCTCAAAGCTTCTGAATCTGTCAAATGACTTCGCTGAGACATCGTACTCATCGAAACAAAGCCATCACTGAATGCCGATCATCCTTGTCTTCATTCTCTTTTATCCAGTTGAAAGTCAAATTTCATTCGCTGCCGCTGAAGCGACGTTTTTGACGTCGAACTCAAAATTTGCATACTCCACAGTTTGAAAACCAGAAAAATTTGTATTTGTGATTCTCTTCTTCTATTTTCGGCAAAAAAAATTTCGTTTATATCTTTATTTTATATAAAACTTCAAATATCCTTTAATTGTTTTGAGCAGTGTATTTTGGCGAAAATAATAACTTCGGCAAAACATCATAACTCAACATTAAATCACGATACTTTTATTTTGTAAACATCATTATAATTATTAAACCTTTTTCTAGGAAATGAGCTACTCTCATATTTGTGAGTCAAATATTAAAAACTATATAGAAAGTTAATCAGTGATGAAGCAAAAATTACTAAAAATTTATTGCAAATAGAAAACTTTATTAATAATTTAAAAAAAAACTAATACACTTACTGTTACGAGTGTAGTTCATTCCCTTTATTGCACTTTGCAAAGCATACAAAACAATTGAAAAAGATTCATCCATAATTTTTTCCGTTATGATGTTTTTCGTAAACATAAAATGTTTTAAAAATTGATTTCCAGAAAACGCAAAAACAAAATTTAATTTAAAATCTTACCTGTATTTTGAAAAGAAAACCTTAATATGTCACTCAATTTATACACTATGTTATCTATTTTCTTTAAAACAATTGCTGTTGGCAAGGGCCATGTGTTTTTAAATCTCACATTTAACGAAAGTATTTATTTCCTCCTGCCCGTTATTTTGCTAACGAGAACATTTTTTCTCTTCGCGCGCTTTTAGGGTTAATGTAATAATATGACGTAAGAGGGTAGAGGTATTTTATTATTCGGACAGACATGCAGTTTCTGAGCTAGTGAAGAGTGATACTAGGTTTTTTGCTGCGAAAATGCGGAGTTTTAAGAAAGAAAAAAGGGTTCGGTTCGGATATTAACGGTTTTGACCGATAACACTTAAAATTGTTTGTTGCGTTAATCACCCTTGAAATATTTGTTGCGAATAAGAGTATAAAAATGCACGTAGGGCATAAGTTATATTGTGTGCGTGTGTGCAAAGTTTATGTTCTAAAAGTTTCACAGATGAGATCATCTGCCCACAGGATAAATAGTAATTAAAATTAAGGGAAGCAATTATAGCTGCGTCACATTTGTAGAAAGTGAGTCCTTTTTGAGTTTATCGTAAAAGGAGTTAGTTTTTTGCGATTTTATAGTATGATTATTTCTGAAAATGTTATTTCTATGTATATAGTGTATGATAATTATGTGTTTGTTCTAAATTTAATTGTGTAAATATTCTATATTCTAAATTTAAGCGCATTGCGCATAGTCAAAATGTTAAGCAGTGTGTTATGTTTTTATGTTTAAGAATTGTATATACAAATGTTTCATTAAAGTTATGATTCATAAATTTGTTTTGGTTTAAATTTGAAGTTTAATGTGTATTTTTTAAGAGTAAGTATAGCCGCCCTGCGGGCGTGTCATCGCAGTTTAGCGGCACATTTCTATGTCATTGTTTGAAGTTGTTATTTTGAGTTTCTGACATAGAAAGTGGCGAGCCAGCCAGGATTGCGAATTTGATTATGATTTTTGATATTGAATATGAGAAATAATCATACTATTGGTTTATTCCATCTAGGTTAGGAATAACAATAACTGATGCCGCATATTTAGTATTTATAATATATTTTTGTTTTCATACTCATCGTGAGGTGTATTTTTATTTATTGTGTTAAATTATAATTATAATGTTGTGATTGTTGAGTTTAGAATTTATGAGAATTTATGAGTCATTGTTAGAAATATTGATAAGATTTTTATTTGAGATCTTGTGTATATTTTCATTTATATAAAAAATGAATGTTGATACATTGAAGAAAAAACGTGCAACGGCACGTAGCTCTTATACTAGAAGAGCTAAGGTTCTAAAGGACGAACTAGAAAAAGAGCAACCGGATAAATCCATTTTAGAGGATAAATTTGTTAAATTACAAACAATAGTTACTGAATTAAAATCTTATGATTCCGATTTGTTAGACTTAATTATAGCAGCTAAGGCTACTGATGATAATTTAGAAATGGAAGTTATAAGTTGCGAGGAATATTCTGAGGAATTTATAACGTTCAGCCGCCGAATAAAAGAAAAAACGTATAATTCGGACTTTAAAATTAATATGAGCTCTAATGCTGATAGTAGTGTAAATACATGTAATGAAAAACGGTACAAATTGCCGAAAATTCAAATTAAAAAATTTGATGGTCAGTTGTTAAGTTATCTTTCGTTCTGGGGCGAATTTAAAAAAAATCCACGAGGATAAGAGTCTGGATGATGTTGACAAATTTCATTATTTAGCTCAATCAATGTTACCGGGGACTCGAGCTTATGAGTTAATTGAGAGTTATCCCTTGACTTCGGACAATTATCCGAAAGTCATTTCTGCGTTTGAGGAGCGTTTTGGTAATAAGGAAATTTTAACTGAGATATATGTGAGAGAATTATTAAAATCAATTATCCAAAACGTATGTTCACAAGGTATAGATAAATTACCCCTGGTGTCCTTGTTTGACAAAATTGAGTCCTATCTCAGAGCACTTGAGTCTTTAGGTGTACACCAAGACTCCAATACTGCGTGGCTATATCCTATTGTTGAATCATGTTTATCGGCTGAAATGATTAGGGTGTGGCAGAGAAGCGTTCTATTTAATAACAAGGGACCACGTCTCTCAAATCTTTTAGAATTTTTGCGAAAAGAAGTTGAAGGGGAACAGAGGGTCAAACTTGCACGGTCGGGGTTTGAAATTTCTCCTCCCTCACGTGAAGAACGCCATGGAGAAGTCAAATTAAAAAATAAAAAACCTCCTATGAGTGCTGCAAGTTTGGTAGCAACCAAGGAGCAAAAGTGTGTATTTTGCGGAAAAAAATCATGAGAGCAAAGAGTGTTTTTTGGCTCGGTCTTTGCCCCTAAAAGAAAAGTTAGATAAATTAAGAGAGTTAAAGTGCTGCCTACGCTACCTTAAACCTAGACATTTTGCTAGAGATTGTAAATTATTTATACAATGTCATGTATGCAAGCAATCTCATCCCATTATTTTATGTCCCGAGATTCAGGAAAAAAAGAGTGAGAGTGTAGCGAGTGCAAAAGGGTCGACTACGGTACAAACTACTATGTCTACACCTTCGTGTATGAAAGAAGTCCTCCTTATGACATTAATGGTTGAAGTAGTGTCAGGGGGCATGAGGAAAAAAGTCAGATGTCTTTTAGATTGCGGATCTCAAAGGTCGTATGTGCTGAAATCTACAGCCGAAGCTTTAAACTTAGAAAGCCTTTCATCTGAGAATTTAGCGCATACTCTGTTTGGGGGAACAAGAACTGAGTCTAAAAATCATAAACGATATTCTATGAGATTAAGTCCTGCAGGGAGACGTACTGAATATCAATTCTCCTTTCTAGATCAGGAAAAAATTTGTGGAGGGATACCACGCGTCTCTAAAGGTCCTTTATTGAAGGAATTAAAAAAGCATAGAATTTGGATTTCAGATGTGGGTGACGGTTACCCTGAAATAGAAATTTTGATAGGTAGTGATATTTATGGACAAATTCTTACGGGTGAGGTAATTCAACTTAATGAGGGTTTGACAGCCATTAATACTAAATTGGGTTGGACTTTGTGCGGAGAACCAATAGGATTAAATGTTCAAAGTTTTCAGGGTGCCCAATCCATGTTAGTAACCAATCTTCATGTTCAAAACATGAAAGTTTCTGATATGTGGAGTTTGGAAATAATTGGCATTACCGATGAAGCGCAAACGTTTTCTAAAGTGGTGGAGGATCAATTAGCTCAAGAACAATTTTTGAAGGGGCTTCATAGAAACGAAGATGGGAGATATTGCGTAAGTTTGCCTTGGGTTCAAAAATTTCCCCCTAACATTTCCTCTAATCGGCATATTGCAGAAAAAAGGCTTTTTGCCACAACTCGTAAATTGAAGAAATTAAATAACTTTGACTCTGAAAAGAATGAAAAGGGACATTATTTGCCACATCATCCAGTTATCAAATTAGATACTTTAACTAGCAAAATTAGGCCCGTTTTCGATGCCTCGTGCAAATCAGATAATTCGTTGTCGCTAAATGATTGTTTGATAAAAGGTCCGAATCTCATAGAAGGAATCCCAGCGATTTTAATGAGGTTTAGAGAAAAAGCGACTGGCGTAACTTCTGATATTAGACGAGCGTTTTTACAGATTGGCATAAAGCGGGAAGACCAAAATTATCTGAAATTTCTTTGGTGGGAAAATAGCAAAATTTGTGAATTCCGCCATAAAAGGGTTGTTTTGGGGGTTACCACTAGCCCATACCTGTTGGCAGCGGTGATCTCATTCCATCTTAAAAATATTCCTAAAGAATTCAAAGTTGTTGCCCAAAAACGTTCAAGTTCCTATTATGTAGATAACTGCATAACCTCAGTTGATACGAGCGCAGAGCTTGAAGAATTTATGAAACAAGCAACTGACATTATGGCAGAAGCCAAAATGGAATTACGTATGTGGACCTTTGGTCCCGAAAATGAAACGTTACCTTCACAGAACACTGATACTGTCTCTCCGGTTTTTGGTCTTCAGTGGGACCGTATAAAGGATGAGTTTATAATTCCCTTCAAACCTGAGCAAATCTCTTCAGACTTATCAAAAAGAAAACTTTTATCCATAATTCATTCTATATTTGATCCACTAGGCTTCATTGTGCCAATAATGGTATCTGCAAAATTAATACTTCAAGAAGCATGGGCAACTAAGGCAAATTGGGACTTACCTTTGCCAGATGAATTAAAAACTCGGTTCTTAACGTGGTACCAAGGATTGTCTAGTATTTCCAAGCTTAGGTTTCCTCGTCGCATGGGTTATGGAAAAACAGATACTTGGTCACTACATGTCTTGTGACGCCAGTAGAAGCGCTTATGCCACGGTTATATTTTTAAGAAGTGAAGACGACGGAAAGGTTCATGTGAGGTTCGTGGCAGCAAAATCTCGTGTATCTCCATTGAAGAAGGTAACAATTCCGAGCCTCGAGTTACTTGCGTGTGTTTTAGGCGCACATCTAGCCAAATACATCTCTGACGCTGTGTTCTTGGAAGAAGTTCCAATCTACTACTAGACAGATGCGACTGTAGCTGTTTGCTGGATACAGCGAGAAGAAAACTGGGGTGTATTCGTAAATAATAGAGTCAAGGAGATTCGAAATCTGTCGAAGAAAGAATGCTGCAGACACATCCCAGGAAAATTGAATCCTGCTGATATACCTTCTCGTGGCTGCACGTCCCAGCATCTGCTGCGATGCGGTTGGTGGGAGGGGCCTGAATTTCTGGAAGCAACTCCAAAGGAATGGCCTGAATTTAAATTTTCTCCAGATGAAGAATTAATCGCATCAGAGTTAAAAAGAACAAAAATTATTAACCAAAACGTGAAAATAGAGAAGCCTGAGTGGTACGAACGTTTATCCAGTTTTTCTAAAATAGTGAGAGTTTTCTGCTGGGTGTTGCGGTTTGTGAATAAACTGAGAAAGAAGCCTTCTTATAATACTAACACCCTAACAGTGGAAGAAAAAACTAAAGCTGAGATGATTCTGTGGGGTATAGAGCAGAAAAAGTATTTTCACGAGAAAGAAAATTCCGCCCATGGTCTGCTGGTGGTGCGAGGTGATGACGATGTTCTTCGAGTGAAGACTAAAATCATCGAACGATATGATGAACTGTCCTTTTTATATCCAGTTCTTCTTCCGTCCAAACATTACCTAACAGATTGCTTGATATGGCAATATCATATGCAGTACTGCCATGTTGGTGTACAAATATTGGCTGCCAAATTAAGGCAGCAGAATTGGATCATTTCTTCAAAAAGAAATATAAAATATTGCTTCAACCGTTGTGTCATATGCAAAAGATTCACGGCTAAAGCTTTTACTACTTCACCAATACAGTTACCCCTTGACAGAGTAAGGGATTCTGCGGTCTTTGAAACAACAGGAATTGATCTGGGTGGCCCTCTACTTTTAAAGACAAAAGGAAAAGCCTGGATCGTATTATACACTTGTGCAGTGTACAGGGCAATTCACCTTGAGCCTCTCACGGCACTCAGCACGGAATCCTTCCTACAGGCTTTCCGAAGATTCATCGCTAGGCGAGGACGTCCGTTAACTGTGTATTCCGATAACGGAACCAACTTCAGAGGAACGGACAATGCATTGAAGAAACTTGATTGGCAGAAAATCTCTGAAACTGAGTGTTATCCAATCAAGTGGAAGTCCAATCCCCCTTACTGCAGCCTGGTGGGGGGGGGGATGGTGGGAGCGTCTTATTCGGTCAATTAAGACTTTACTCGTGCGAATTTTAGGAAGATCCTCTTTGAATTTTGAAGAGCTTTTAACGATCCTCTGTGGCGTGGAAGCCACAATAAACGGCCGTCCATTGACTTACATTTCCGATGATTCTGATGAGCTCATACCTTTGACACACTCCATGTTTCTGCAAAACATAAAACAAATAGGAGTGCCTGATCTAGATTCCATCGATTCCAACAAACTGAATGTGCGTGTGAGCTATTGCAACACTTTGCGACAAGAACTGAGAAATCGTTTCCGCAGAGAATATTTGGGTCAACTTGTTCAGAAGGCTAGTGATAAATGCCAAGAACTTAAAGTGGGGGACGTTGTCCTCATCGAACTTGAGAATAAAAAAACGTGTGTTGTGGCCCATGGGCAAAATTGTGAAAATCTACAATAGTAGAGATGGTGCTTCCAGGGTAGTACAGGTGAAAACTAACAACGGCTGTTTGACACGACCAATTCAGAAACTATATCCCCTAGAAGTTTCAACTGCTGGAGATCCTGTGCTCACCCTTGGAGCGGAAAATAGATCCAAATATGGAAGGTTGCTCAAACCACGTAAGAAATAATGTGTAAGACTGTAAATAATGACTTTTATTTCATTTAATTTAGTTACTGAGAACTCTAATTTATCATGTTATATCATTTTATATTGTATTGTGTTTAACTAGTTATTATTTTGTTTTTCATGTCTTTTTATTTAATCTAGTAATGCTCAGTTTAACTTTAATTTCTAATATAAAGAATTTTTTTGTGAATAATAAAATAGTTGATTTTAAGAAAATCAAGGTGGGAGGATGTTGGCAAGGGCCATGTGTTTTTAAATCTCACATTTAACGAAAGTAATTTTTTCCTCCTGCCCGTTATTTTGCTAACGAGAACATTATTTCTCTTCGCGCGCTTTTAGGGTTAATGTAATAATATAAGTAATAATAAGTGGGTAGAGGTATTTTATTATTCGGACAGACATGCAGTTTCTGAGCTAGTGAAGAGTGATACTAGGTTTTTTGCTGCGAAAATGCGGAGTTTTAAGAAAGAAAAAAGGGTTCGGTTCTGATATTAACGGTTTTGACCGATAACACTTAAAATTGTTTGTTGCGTTAATCACCCTTGAAATATTTGCTGCGAATAAGAGTATAAAAATGCACGTAGGGCATAAGTTATATTGTGTGCGTGTGTGCAAAGTTTATTTTCTAAAAGTTTCACAGATGAGATCATCGGCCCACAGGATAAATAGTAATTAAAATTAAGGGAAGCAATTATAGCTGCGTCACATTTGTAGAAAGTGAGTCCTTTTTGAGTTTATCGTAAAAGGAGTTTTTTGCGATTTTATAGTATGATTATTTCTGAAAATGTTGTTTCTATGTATATAGTGTATGATAATTATGTGTTTGTTCTAAATTTAATTGTGTAAATATTCTATATTCTAAATTTAAGCGCATTGCGCATAGTCAAAATGTTAAGCAGTGTGTTATGTTTTTATGTTTAAGAATTGTATATACAAATGTTTCATTAAAGTTATGATTCATAAATTTGTTTTGGTTTAAATTTGAAGTTTAATGTGTATTTTTAAGAGTAAGTATAGCCGCCCTGCGGGCGTGTCATCGCAGTTTAGCGGCACATTTTTATGTCATTGTTTTAAGTTGTTATTTTGAGTTTCTGACAATTGCTATTTTTATTTATCAAATTCTTTTAAAAATTATCTCTGCTTGTTTACTTTTCTGTTTACATAGCATTGAAAAACGTAAAAAAACATAGGTGAGCAGGGGTGAACTTCCGGGGAACAGAACAATACTTTTGGTTTCAAAATACTGATACTTAATAATTTTAAAACAGCAATAACGTCAGCAATAACGTGACTTCTAAATAAGATATAAACAAAATTCAAACAGATTTGGAAAGATAAAGAATACGGCTATTATATTATACCAAAATCTAAAAATCGATATTTTGGCCGAAATTGGATTTTAAAGGTATTCGGATACCTTAACCTGTTCTCTGCAAAATGACACATATCATTCAAAAATAGCCGAATACGATTATGAGTAGCCAGTGTTCCATTTTGCAGTGAATGCGTTAATATTAGAGAAATAATTCTTTAAGCTGGCTCCTAAGACTTTTTCCTGGCACCTAAGAATTTTCAACTTTTGTCAGTCCCTGCATATGGGGCAGGTACTGCTTATCATACCCTAAGAAACACTGCACAAGTTATATCGCAATTATTAAGATAAGTATTAGAAATTAGAAAAATAATGAAGCAACAAAAAATTACTTATGAGTGCAAAAATCAGAAAAAATCGTAATAAATGTCCACTGCACCTAGGTAACGCTTCAAAACTACAATGGGGAGTTTAAAAAGCAAAAAGAAAGATACTCTGTGACTGGTTGCCCAATGTATCCACAAACAGGCGATTTATGAAGAGGTAACGCTAGGTAACACTTCAAAACTACAATGGGGAGTTTAAAAAGCAAAAAGAAAGATACTCTGTGACTGGTTGCCCAATGTATCCACAAACAGGCGATGTATGAAGACTGCGCCTACTTACCCCTGTAGCCAACTAGCCCCGGTCTCCCCTAATGCGAAAAAATCACAGTGTAGCAAATATGTATACAGATAGAATAAAATTAAAATTAAGGAAAAAATTCTAAAAATCAGAGACATCTTTTATAACATTTTCAAACATAGTTGAAAAGTGTTTATGAATTCGGTTGTCTGTCTATTAGTATGTCCGCCCACGCTCTAACTCGCCTAAATATTCTCGGATTTTCATGCAATTTATCTATGATAATGATGTTTACCATGGCATGTTCGGTATTGAATTGACGTATATGAAGTGTGTAGCATTAATAGTTCATGTACAGGGACACTCAAAAGATCTTTGTTATATTAGGGTCAATGGGGAAAATTAGTTTGCAACGTATTTTAATGACATTACGCTATTTTAAATGTATTGAAATTGATACAAGTCATTAAATTTCTCTACAAGATTTTGATATAAAATATGAATTAGCATTTATTTTTCATTTACAGGGACACACGAAATAAATTGTTTATAGTTCTGTCTTTGTGCAATAATTCATGGAAGTACGTTTTTAATTTCGGTAATCACTTTTAAATGTAACTAGATATTTGCAAATTACTCGTTGTGTATAAATTATATATATCGTATACAGGGATTCTTAAAAGAATTCACGTACCATTCTTCTTATTAGCCGGAATTTCTAAAGGGGAAATTTCATCTGTGGTAAGTATTTCCTATGTGAACTATATTTTTGCATGCATGTAGTTTATAGATACAAATATATATATCATATACAGGGATGCTCAAATGATTTTCCCACTTTAGTTGGGATCCCTGAAATTCTGCTTTCAGGTCCTGAAATTTGCTGTTATGCGTTTCTGGTTCAATTAGACATAAAATTTATCTTATTGAAAGGTAAAATTGTGTAACATTATTTTGAATGTGGTGGAAAGAGCTTCATAATCTATGCTCGACACAAGATTTTATCTTTCTTATATTTGTTTCAGAGAAAACTCTTAAGATATACAAAATTTTTCTTTTATACATATTATTTATTTATAAAAATATATTTGATATTTCGATTTATTCAAATTTTACTTTTACCTGATTCGCATTATAAAACTTTTAATAGGTGCCCGTAGCCAATACTGTCTATCAAATAAGCAAATTGTTGATTTTTTTATATACCTGGTGATCCTAAACTCACATGAAAATTAAAATTCAACAATCCAAAAAGTATAAGCAGTAGCACCATGCTGGTTGCAAAGAAATGTACAGAAATGCATGTCACGTTTTATATACAAAACATTTACTGACAGATGAATAGAATGTGCATGAACAGATTGACGCTTACAGCAAGTTGTACTGATTTAAAGAAAAGTTTACCAAATCAACCAGCATTACAAATGTTTATTTTTGAGCTTAATCAGTGGTAATACCTGCAAGTTATTCTACAGAACATCGAAAATTCTTTCTGTTGTAAGGTCTATTACCTAAAGGCTTAAATAACAATAAGCTAAATTGTTTATGATCACTATGATATTTATTATGGTAAAAATATAGATTATCCAATAACATTTTGCTATCAATGAGCCCCAACTCTCACTTAGTATTAATGTGGAAACAACAACATACTCTTGTCCTTTTTTTCGAATTATTAAATTTGCAATTTTGTAACTTATGTATACACCTGCCTCTTACTGATAATAAGCTATCTTATATGTGCCGGAATACATTAATGAAATATATGTTTCATTTGAAGTGAAATATGTTTTTATTAGTCTTAGCTACTAAAGTGTTTGAAAATTAATTCTTTGAAAATATAAACCGATTTTTATAAGTTCGGAAAAATACTATTGTCGGAAGATGTTAAATTTTGTAATCATACAAAGCCAATGTGCACAAATATTTTAGAAAATATTATTTTGGATAAAATTATCTACTTTAGGTAGTAATTTCAAATTGCGTCTTTAAATCAAAAAATGGTCTTTCTCTGGTGTGTTTTATTATGAAACGGATGAATTCAAATACAAATAATTATTGAAACTCGTTTAAAGTGCCAAATTTAATCGCGTAATTTAAGCCTTATTGCAATAGTGTAGTAGCTAATGTCTTCAGCGCAAAATGCGAAATTGAAACTTGCTTCCTTTTTGAAAGGATAGAGACAGATAAAGATAAGAAAGTTAGGTGCAAAACAGAATAAGATAGCCTGAAATAGCCGGCTAATTCAGAATTAGTGCGATTGCGAAAGCTGGTCAACGGAAATTTGAAACAACATCGCATAAATCTGGTGGAAAGAGAATTGTTAAAAGAAATTTTCAAGGCAAGATTTCTAATTACCAAAGAGGGTGAGAATTCCGAATGAGATATTGCCAACATTAATGCATTTTTTATAAATATGGAAAACTATGAAAATAGTTTAATTCCTGAAAAGTTGCGTTTCTGCAAAATATGTTTGCAATATCGAAATCAAATTTATCATTTTTGTGAAAAAGGGAATTGTGAATCCCTGTTATTGCTTATAAGGTATTATGAAAAGCAAGCGGGGAAAAGTGGATTTAGATTTATATTTTTTACATCCCTTCATTCAAAATATTTATTGTATTATATGATATATTTTAACATTATAGGTGGCATTTAATATATAGCGCAGTAATGTCAAACATTGCAAATGGTCTTCCAAATCATTTAAGGTATGTTTGAAATATTTTAGGTTCATTTATCCTGTGTAATGGTTTATTAGCAGAAATTGCGTTCTTTGTTGCAAAATGGGTGATTATCGGAATTAGTGGGAAAGAAACTTACTTTGATTACCTCTTTACCTCTTTACATTAATGATCTGAGACAGACTGAAGAAAAATTTTTTTTATCATTGTATGAACAATTCGTATTTAATTCTATTCTTTTTTTGAACTATCCAAAAATGCATGCAGGAAAAATGCATACATACTTATATACATGCATTGAGATAATTACCCAAAAGAAGTTTTCTCTTATGTGTTTCTTACCAAAGTTAAGAAAAAGTATACTCTGAACTACTAAATATTTCTCGTCGTTTCGTACGTTATAAAGACATGCCATAACAGTTATTACGTTTAATTTGCTGCGGATCTGGTTGATTGATTTGGTAAATCAGTTTTTCTTAAATTAAAATTTGTGTTAAATACAGCTAATGTAATAATAAACATTGGTGCATATATAAATACATATTTTAAATTTTCTGAGAGATGGGAAGGAGTAGATAATTCATACACGCAGCAAAAAGACCGGCACGCGACTACTGCAGGCTTATAATTCACATAACAGAACTTTTAAAAGAATTTTGTTTGATTATTTAATAAAGTAAAATTACATTAAGGAAAATTATATGTATAGTTTTCAGTCGGTTAAAATTAAGCACACAGTACATAAATGTTATTTTGTTGCAAAATATTGTGAATCTAATAACTGTATCTCTCTATTCTAAAAAAAAGTAACTACCGCTGTCACCGCCGCCGCCGCCGCCGCCGGTTTTGATTTTTTTGTGACCGGAGGCCTTTCTTCGTTAATATTAACAGAAATAATGCATAGAAATATATGAAAATCGGTGGTTTTATACAGAAATGTTTGATAAACACGCTGATGCAGACAGTTTTCAAATCGAAGAATTATTTTAAGAGTTATTTAATGCTAAATTTGGACAAAATCGTTCCACTAAAAAAGTTTTATAGCAGCAAAAACTATACATGGCAGTGTAATCATTTTTAGATCATTATATGCGTTAGAATTTGCCGGAGTGCAGATTGCATTAATTTTTTTATTTTGACTCATTTTTTCAGGTTTTATTTCTATTTTAAATTCAAATTTTCAGCATTTCTAGAGATATTTTTTACAGATTTCAGAAAATTGTACTAATTTAAACTGTTGCCAACTGTATAAAAAGCGCAAGCAATAATGTTTGCTTCAAATTAAAAATTTTTTTACACGTGACTATTATAAACAGGAAAAAAACTTTCAAATTAGAATTAAATAATTACGTATAAAAAGCAGGAACTTATTAAAAATTACGTCATAAAAAGTATACACGTGAATTTTAAAAGAGAAAGGATATTGTAAAATAATAAATTCATTAACATGCGTTAGAAGTCTTAGGAGAAATTACGTCATATTTACGTCACATTATAGTTATTACATAAAATGAACACAAAATAATATTGCAAAAAAGTTTAAATTTAGAAATTGCGCTAGACATTTATTTGATATTTTGAGAATTAATTTAAAATGTCTCATTTAAAAGAACTTTCTTTTCGCTTTGTTAAAAAATACCAGGAGACAAAGACTCTCTTTACTTAATTCCTTTTATATTAGCTTATTTTTAAAATGTTGTTACACGTGTATACGTCATCAAGTTATTTTTATTTCGACGTTTTATTTGTGTTTTTATTAATGTTGTACTAATTTATTTGTTCTTTCGTTATTTAAAATAAAAATTATATCAATTTGTATAATTTGGCGAGTGGTTTGGCGAAATGGGTCGACAGGATAATCAAGTAGTACCGCAGCGGATTTGGCGTTAAAATTCCCCAATCAAAGAGAAATGAATAGAAATTCGTTTATAGGGAGATCGCCACTGTTTTTTAAATTATAATTCAATCTTTCGAAATCTTTTTAAAGCCTATCAAATTAGCGTGCATTTAGAGTCTGCGGTGTCCGGACGGGGGTTGGCGAGCGTAGCTCGTAGGGGGCCGAGCCACCTAGTATATAATGAAAAAAATTAATAAATTGCAACCATTCCAACTGCTATCCAGAATTTAATAACAATATAAAATATGACTATCGGTTGCAATACGTATACATGCACAATAATATTTGTGTCACAGAAAATATTTTAGTTGCAAGAAATAACGTTCTAATTTACTGTGTGCACGTTTAGCTATTAAAAATAAGCCTTGTGGGATTTTATTTATTCCATAACACTATATAAAATACTTACGGTTAAAACTTATTTTCCAAAGAAAAATATTATCTTTTGTGTGACACAATGCAATATGCTATTTGCAACATTTCATCCTTACAGAACCTTCACAAAAATATACAATACATTTATTTTAATATGGAAGACTGTTGATAACTGTTACTGTGCCACTGTTAAAATTAAGCCCAAACTATACTGTTATCTGCCCGTTTACAGATGACGATTACGTGAACGTATTAAGAAGCTGATCTAATCATATTAATGCCCATATTATGATCAGATAAATTACGGTTTTGTAACGGGTTTCTATAAAAACGTAAAGTTTGCAGCAAATGTTTAGCAGTCAGCGTAATATTATTTGGAGAAGAGGAATGAATTTTAAACAAATGTTCAATCCAATTCCGGTTGAATGATTTTTCATCCTTCAAAATCTTCATTTTACACTGAACCAGCTGGTACAAGCGCTGCCACTGCCAGGCACTAAATTCTGAATTCGTGTAATTTGTTAGGTTTGCGTTTGAATATTTCATCTTTATGCATATGTCAGTACAATATCTAAGAATTTATAATTTTAACTTTTAGGAGATTATAAAATAAATTAAAGAATCATTTTCCTTTTAACTCATTGTATTTTGTAGTATCTAGATAGGCTGTATAAAAGGTCCGCAATAGCTATGTGTCCTATAAATTGTTATTATTAAATGATATTGCACTCTTTACTTGCATGATAATATCTTTAAACCTTTGTATAGCATTTCTCCAAAAGGAGATAATATGATAAGCATGAAAACTCCTTGTAGGCAAAACATTATTTTATGTTACTTGTAGAATTAAATCTTTTTCCCATTAAGATTGGATAATTTAGAATGCTATTTCACAATACAATTGTAAAGTACATTACTTTTCAATTTTTAAATAAGTCATTAAACCTATTTGTGTATGATAAGTTTTGAAATGCTGTTTAAATACATATCCTTAGTTACTGTACGAGTTTGTCTAACGACTACATCACTACTTGATACAATTTCTGATGCATAATAAATATGACGCATACATTATTTTGTCCCTTCATGAATTTCTAATCACAAGCAAAAGCTAGCAAATCCATCGATGGTTCAAAAGAGTTTAAGCCGGAATGTTTATAATATATTGAATTTATATGCAAAAACCAACAAATCCGTCGAAGCTTCAAGAGTGTTTTAAACAAAATTTTATTGAATTCATATGGAAAAACCAGGAAATCTATTAATGGTTCAGAATAGTTTAAAACCAAAATGTTTCTAATATATTGCATTTATATGGGAAAAAAAGCAAATCCATTGATGGTTCAAGAGATGTTTAAATTGAAATGTTTATAATAAAATAAATATATATGTAAAATCCAGCAAATCCATCAATGGTTAAAAAGAATTTAAAACGAAATTTTTATAATTTATTGCATTTATATGCAAAAAACAGCAAAACCATCGATGGTTCAAGAGAGTTTAAATTGAAATGTCTATAATATAATAAATACATATGTAAGAACCAGCAAATCTATTGATAGTTCAAGAGTGTTTAAGACGAATTATTTTATAATATTTTGAATTTTTATATTGCATGAGCATCCAAATGGCAATAAGTAGTTTTTGTGTCGAAATTAAATTTTAAATCTCCGAAATACTGCACAACTGTGGTAATACAAATCCTAATTTCACTTTAGCTAGAAAAAAAATTTAAGCATTTTTTAAATTTTTTCCTATAATTTTATGTAAAGATTTCGAACTCCGAGATTGGAATCTTGCCGATTCTCTATTTACTATATTTAAAAGAAACCCAGAAGAACAAAACGCATTCCATCGGGTATTTTTCCCACTTTTGTCCATAAAACTATCGCCATTGCCACCCTAAGAGGTATTTTCACTTACTAGTATGTCATAGTGATTTCATAATTTAAAAAAATAATAATACAACAGTTAATGTTCCCAATTGCCTACTATCCATGAACTCGCGTGCATAGAACTGATTAAACAGTTAGTTTTAAATAAAAGTAAGAAAGTGAAAAGAAAGATTTAGTCTCAGGATATTTTCAAACAATTTTTTATTTCATCCGCTATAATTATAATTTCCAAATAAGTAAGGGTTACGTTCGAAAATGTGAAATTTAAAAGATAATAATTATATAGATATCACATATATTTTTATAAATATAAGTTTATAATTATAATATAATTATAAGTTTTCTAAACCAGCGGTAAAGCGTTATTACAAAGATATTGAAAACTAATTTAATCGATTTTAGAAATGTAAATTTGATATTGAATCACAAATTAATAATAAAAAAAAAACTTTTAGAATTATCTTTCTATAAAAATAAGAGATTTTATGGGAAAGAACAACATTCATAAATCCTTTTTTAAAAGCACAGAAACATAAAACACAAATTACAATCTGTCATATGAGTCAAGTTAAAAGTGTTTAAAAGTTTTCATTTGTAATAAACAACAGTCTAATCAATAATTAAAAAAAATGTCTGTAAAAAGAAATATCGATAATGTAATTGATAAAAGCTACACTGTAAAAAAATTCGAGGAGTTTTCCTGTAGGAATCGGAAAAATAGTTGCCCTTACCGTACCGGAAAAAATTTCCGAAACTGTGTTATATTATGAAGTCTGGTGAAAAACAGATCAGTGTGTTTTCTTTTCGGATTTTTTAAAATCAATAGATTCTGCAGCAGTAAAATGCCTTTCGTTGATTATTCAATGTGTGACTAGAAGTTTGAATGCTTGAAAATATAACATGATTCTATTAAAGTTTATAAATTTAGAATTAATTACGAAGTTTTAGAATATTATTTAGGACTAAGCAATAATTTATTTTTCACTTTCAGGAAAACTGCACGTTTTTTAATGTAATTGGTTTTCGTCCAAGATAGGTTAAAACACTTTCGAAACATCAGAAAATAATTAAATAGAATGCTAAATTCATCTATAATTAATTCTATTAAATGCCATTAGAAATATTGCAGTTGAGAACGGTTTTCCAATACGTATTATTGATTTGACTAATCAGCTCACCGAAAAACCACATGAAATTACAAAAAATTCCACGGAGTAATAAGAGCTATGGCAAAATGAAGTAGATACCAGGACTTATCGGAAAACTCAGACATGCACTT